>CM072533.1:23488620-23811120 GCA_036898165.1 Silybum marianum | reverse complement strand
TCAACAATCCTTGAAATTGATGACTGTAATTGATTCCATATGGATACACGATGTTAGATATCAGAAGTAGCTTCAAAATAAGACTAGGTTCTGAAAAGAAAGATTCAGAATTTGAAGATAAAAGGAGGAAAGCCTAAGGCATAACTTCTGAAGTGGCTATTTCAGAAGTTCTGAAGATTCTGAAGAAGATCTGAAGAGGTTTCTGAAGACACTTCTGAATAAGTTCTGAAGATGTTCAGAAGTAGTTCTGAACATGTCTGACATCTTTGTACTGTAACTTTAGTCTTTCTAATTGTATATAAATAGATAGTTTGATTGTTTGTTATAACTAACGTTGATAGATAAAACTTGTAAAGATACATACATTGTAATACAGTTGAGTAATCAATACAATATACAACTTCAGTGATCCAATTCTTGTTCTTGTTCTTTAATCTTTATACAATCTTGATTGTTTGGATCTATCAATTGGTATCAGAGACAATTCATCTGTTCTTGACATTCAGAGAAGAACTTGTCAGATCTGACAGTTCTTGATATTCTTGATTGATAAATTCAAGATTCAATTTCAGGTGAATTCTCGATCTATTTCAAAATCAAAGATGTTGAAAGAAATCATCTCCATCGGATCAGAAACTAAACCACCAACTCTGGTTTTGGGTGAATATCATCAATGGCGAATCAGGATGATTCAATTCTTGGATAATATTGATGAAGCTTTAATGCAATCAATCGTAAATGGCCCTCTGGAGGTCTATGTGGAAATTCCATCAGTACCAAGAACCGAACCTACTCCTGAAATACCTGCATCAAGAATCAAGAAAAGCCCAGGTATGTACAGTACTGCTGAGAAAGCTCAAGCTAAAGTTGACAAAAGGGCAAAAACTCTTCTTACAATGGCTATTCCTAATGAGATATTCAATAGAGTAGATAGCTTAACATCTGCTAAAGCCATGTGGGATGAGGTTGTAGCTCAAATGCAGGGTAGTACAAAAGCCCAAGCACAAAGATTGAATATTTGTGTGGGTACTTATGAGAACTTCAGGTATAAAGAGAATGAATCTATTACAGAGACTTATCATAGATTCAACAATATCCTGAATGATCTGAGAAGAAATGGTGTTTAGAAATCAAATTCTGAGATAAACAACAAATTTCTGAACAACTTGGGTAATGAATGGTCAAGCTTCTCTGATAGCATGGTTACTAGAGACTTATCTAGAAAATCTATTCATGATGTCTATGGTATTCTGGTTCAACAAGAAGACAAAATCAAAACTAGACAGAATGAACAAAAGAAGGCAAATGAAACAGTAGCCTTGTTGAGCAAGAAGTATAATAATTCTTTGACCATTTCTGCTAAAAGCAAAATCTGTGAGATCCCATAAACAAATTTATGTGATGGAGATTAATCAGGTGAAGAACTTAAGAGAATTCTGATAATATTGCTTTTATGACAAGGCAATTCACTCAAACATATAATCAAAAATATCAGAATAAACCAAAGTCTGAAATTGGTCTCAAGAAAAGTCAAGATGTTGGTCAAACTGAGACATCTGAACCAGCAAGATGCTTTAATTGTGGTAAGTCTAGTCATTATGCAAGATAGTGCAAAATGCCCAAAGTAAAAAACTCAGGCTACTATGAGAAAAAGCTTCTTCTTGCTAAGAAGAAGGAGCTTAATCCAACTTTGGTAACCAAATATGAAGAAGTTTGGTTATACTGGAGTGATGGTGAATATGATGAAGAAGTAGCTCACTATGCCTCTAACTGCTATATGTGCCAAATGGATCCAGAAGAATAAAAAGGACATGATTCTGAGGTAATTTCTTCATCTTCTGAACTAAATTCTGAAATAAATTACTCTTCTGAACCAAATTCTGCACCAAATTCTGAACAACATTCTAAAGATTCTGAAATGCAAAATCAAGTCCAGAATATGTTTTCTGAGTTTGAAAATCTCAGAAACAAAATTAAAGGTGAAAGAATATTGGTAAATCAATTCAGAGCTGAAAGTCAAATTTATAAACAAAATTGCGAATAACCTGAACAATCACTTGAGAAAAATTCTGAAGAAAAATCATTATTAAAAAAAAGATGGAAAGTTTACAAAAAGATATCATAAATGAAAAATCTGAAAAAGAAATTCTGAATGTTAAAATGAACTTTCTAAATCAAGAAAGACTTGATCTTTACAAAACGATTAAGGAATTGGAAGATCTGAACTTTAAAAGAGGACAAACAGAACAGACTCTGAATATTTTAACAAATCAGGCTCAGAATTCAAAATTTTACAACATCAAGGCAGGTTTGGGATATAATGAAAGTCAAATTCTGAAAAAGGCACCTGCAAATCTTTATGACTATTCAAAAATGAATTTTTTTAATGAAACTAATACAGGTGTCATATCCAAACCTGTTAATCTCTCTTTGCCTGAAAGAATTCCTTTTGTCAAATCAGAGACTCTATTTTCTGATGAAAAATCTCTCAATTATGGTAAAACAGAGACAATTTCTGAAGTAGAAGTAATGCATAAAAATATTATAAACATTTCTGAACTTACTTCTGAATTAGAAATTTTTTCTGAAGAAAAATCTGAACCATCTAATAAACCTGAAAAAATTTCTTAATTATCTTCTGAACCTACTTCTGAAGGTTCATATGAAGTTCTAAAAGAAGATAATTCTGACAATAAATCAGAACATGAAGAAAAATATGATGAATTCTCAGATGTTGAATCTTCACAAGATAATAATGAGAATTCAGAAATTATTTTTGATAATTCTGATGATGAGTCTAAAAATATTTTAAATCAAAAATCTTTTGCATCTAGCATGACTCAAAATAAGTTCTCAGATTTAATGAATGCTTCAGATTCAGAAAATGATGATGATCCTATGGTTCAAGTTATTGATAAAGATGGATATTTGATATATGAATTACAATCAAATATGACAGAAGGAGAAATTTTAAAATCAGAAGCACCAAAAGTTTCTTCTGACAAGTTTAATACTGTTTTTTTGAAACCTGAATTTCTGAAAACTGCAACTTCTTCTACTTCATCAAAGGATACTCCTATATCCACAAAAACATATATATCTTCAATATCATCATCTAATTTTGCAACCAGAATTAAAAGGTTTGAAAAAAGACAATCTCCAAATTCAACTTCTAAAGTTCCGAATTCAAAACCTAAATCTGAAGTTACATCTAAAGTAAGTAAAAGAATTTCTTATACTAATCCTTATTTCTTATCTTTTACAGAGCTATCCACTATAGTTTGGAGAAAGAAAGGAGAAAGACTATCAAAGAAAGACAAATTAGATAGTTTTTCAAATTCAAAGAAAAGTGATGTACCAAGAGTTAATAAAGTGAATAAAAGAAATTCTGTTGACAAATCAAACAATGTTGATTCTTGTTCATCTATTGCTTTATTAAATATTTTGAAGAATCATATTCACTGCATTAACTGTGGTCATCATAATTTTCATCTGAACTCCAAAACAAATAAGACTAATCTTGAGAAATCAATTCAGAAATTTTCAGCTACATTGGCAAACAAATATAAAAATAAAAAGAAACATCAAGGTAATACTAAAATTGACAAATTAAAAAAGTCTGAATTAACTTCTGAAATTCAGAAGGTTAAGTCAAAATTCATAAATTCAAATTTTTTGACTAATCTCACAGGACCCATTCTTAAATGGGTACCTAAATCTCAATAATCATTTTTGCAGATATGTCATGTGTGGGTCTTAGATTCTGGATGTTCAAGACACATGACACCTTTCAAAGAACTTTTAACTGATTATCATGAAAGATATGGAGGAACAGTTAGCTTTGGAATTAATGCAAAAGGTTATGTGAGAGGATATGGAACTTTTTCAAAAGGAGATGTTAAAGTGATGAAAGTTTTCTATGTGGAAGGTCTTAAACATAATCTCTTCAGTATAACTCAATTATGTGACAAGTAATGGAAGGTAAATTTTGATATAGACTACTGTCATGTTTTGAGTTCATCAAACAAAAATGAGTTAACTGCTTATAGAGATGGAGATATCTACACTGCAACTTTTACTGCAAATGATCAATTACAAGGAGTGTGCTATATTTCCACAACAATGAGAAATGATGGTTGGTTTTGGCATAGAAGAATGTCGCATCTGAACTTCAAAGCCATTTCTGAACTGGAAAGACACAACTCTGTAAGAGGACTACCAAAGATCAGATTTGAAAAGAATGCTTTATGCTCTGCATGTGAACCAGGGAAAATCAAAAGAAGCTCCCATCCTCTGAAAATGCTATCTTCATGTAAATCTCCACTTGAGATATTTCTGAACCTATTATTTCAGAAACAGTGCAAGTTATTTCTGAACCTATTATTCCTGTTTCTGAGCCTGTGCAGATCATTTCTGAACCAGTACAGAATGTTCAATTTGAGGGGGAGACTTCATATCTACATTCAACTACTAATCATGATACTGAAACACAAGCAATCATTGATGATTATGATTCATTCAACAATGTTTCATTTGTTCAACCATTGCCAAATGTGAACAAATGGACATCAAGTCATCCAATTCATCAGATTATTGGTGATGCATCAAAAAGTGTACAAACAAGATCAGCCACAGCAAATGAATGTCTGTATGTGAATTTCTTAAGCAGTATGGAACCCAAAAAGCCATGTGAAGCACTTCAAAATCGAGACTGGATTTTATCCATGCAAGATGAGCTAAATCAATTTGAAAGAAATAAAGTCTGGAGATTAATTCCTAAACCGAAAGGTAAATCAATAATTGGCACCAAATGGGTTTTCAAAAATAAAAAGGATGAACATGGGATTGTTGTGAGAAATAAAGCAAGACTTGTTTCTAAGGGGTATTGTCAACAAGAGGGCATTGATTATGATGAAACTTTTGCTCCTGTTGCTAGACTAGAAGCTATTACAATCTTTCTTGCATATGCTGCTCACAGAAACATGAAGGTTTTTCAAATGGATCTTAAGTGTGCATTTCTGAATGGAATTCTTCATGAATAAGTGTATGTTGAACAACCAGAAGGCTTTGTAAGCAAAGAATTTCCAAATCATGTTTACATTTTGGACAAAGCCTTATATGGACTTAAACAAGCACCAAAAGCATGGTATGACACTCTCTCAATTTTTCTTCTGAATTCCAAGTTCAAAAAAGGTACTGTGGATACAACTTTATTTCTGAAAAAGAAAGGTGATGATATGATCTTAATACAAATATATGTAGATGATAATATATTTGCTTCTACAAATCCAAAATTTTGCAGAAATTTTGAGAAAATCATGCAAACTGAATTTGAAATGAGTATGATGGGAGAGTTAACATTTTTTCTTGGTCTTCAAGTAAAACAACTACCCACTGGCATATTCATTAATCAATCTAAGCATATCTCTGATTTACTTAAGAAGTGTGACATGACTGACTGTTCTAGTATTCAAACTCCAATGGCCACTGCAACAAAACTAGAACCTTATTTGAATGGAAAATCTGTTGATCAGAAAAAGTACAGAGGCATTATTGGATCTTTGCTTTACTTAACAGCTAGTAGACCTGATATAATGTTTGCTACATGTATTTGTGCTAGATATCAAGCTAATCCTAAGGAATCTCATCTTCTTGCTGCTAAAAGAATCCTTAGATATCTCAAAGGTTCTCCTTCATTGGGACTTTGGTATTCAAAGGATTCTAGTTTTGAGCTAACAGCTTTCACAGATGCAGATCATGGTGGTTGCAAACTAGACAGAAAAAGTACATCTGGATCCTGTCAATTTTTAGGTGATAGACTTGTGAGTTGGTCTTCAAAGAAGAAGAATTGTGTTTCAACTTCTACTGCAGAAGCTGAATATGTTGTTGCTGCAATTTTTTGCTCACAAGTTATTTGGATGCAAACACAATTAAAGGACTATGGTTATACATTCAAAAAGATTCCTCTTTATTGTGATTCAAAGAGTGCAACAGCAATTACTGCAAATCCAGTCCAACATTCAAAGACTAAGCACATTGATGTCAGATATCATTTTATCAAAGATCATGTTGAAAAAGGTAATATTGAAATGTTTTTGTTCAACTAGCTGATTTATTTACCAAATCGTTTGATGAAAAATGGTTTAATTTTTTGGTAAGTAAATTAGGCATGATGAATATGTTTGTGTAAGTATTGAGCAACAATTCAAACTTCAAAATTTTATGTTCTGGGTTTATTTCCTTCAAATTCAGAGAAATCTTATCTTCAGAGTTTCTGCAGTTAAGCTTTCAGAACTTTATTTTTTTTAACTCAGAGGCATAATTTTTCATACACAAATTGATTGCTTTCAAATACTTACAATTTTTTTTCATTTCTCTATCTTTTATTTCTGAGAATTTTGATGTCTAAGCATTGTTTAAGGGGAAGAATCATAATGTTTCTTGATTCAAGGGGGAGTTAAATTTCTAATTCAAGAATTTACCACTTCTCTATAACATTCAAGATCTGAAATGGTGGATACCACGTTCTGTTGTCTACATCTAAAGAATCTGAACAAAATTCTGAAGATAAACTATTTTTCATATTGTTCAAACCTACTTCTGAATTATTCAAGTGTTTTACATTTTTTCAGAAGTTTGTAGTTTTAAATGAGTTTTGTGATTTTGAAGAACTCCAAGTCAAGTTCTGAAGTATTTCTGAATCATCTCTTTCAAACTTCTGAACTTCTTCTGAAATTTTTCGAACTTGTTCTCAGAACTTTTCTTCCCGTTATAAAGACTAGTCGTGTGCCACGTGTTTTATTTTCATTGGCTAATCCTTAAGCACGTCGATTAAACGGTTCATTTATCCGAATAAATGATAATTACTACTCTAATCACTCTTACTTTTGGCCACGTGTCCATCCATGATTATTCAGTCATTTATAATCCATGTTTTCATCTTCGTCTTCACTCTCTAGCAATCTTTCCCTCCGAAATCTTTCCCTGTTCATTGATCTACATTCAAACTCAAGCTTTTCTTCATTTTCAACTATGTCGACTTCCAATGTTCAATCTGCCAAATCTCGTTTCAGTGACAATAATGGATCATCAAGCAATGATTAATTCAAAATAGTGCCTAAAAAGATAATGGTTGGATCAATGGAGATCAATCTCGATGATGAACAGATTTTAGAAGATACTGCTACTACTGTGATTTCTGAAGCTGGACCTTCAAATCCCAAATCAAACCCTAAACCTAACCCGCGAACTGACAAAATTGGGGAAACTCATATCGAGCCTATAGATGTGGCATCTGAATCAAATGTTGGTGTTGCTGACTCTCAATCTCGTGCACAAATCGGTGATGGTCCTGATTTGTCCAAACTATATGTCCCTGAAGAGAAGATCCTTGAAATAAAGAAGAACAACTGTGCTCTAAATCTCAAGTCTACTGATTTCAATGAAGATCAAATGATCCTGATAGAAATTCTGAAGAAATATCCTCTAAGACCTTTGTTATCCAGGAAATTTTTGGTCCCTGCCTCTTATCTACAACAATGGTGGTTTCACGCAGAGGTTGATGAAGAAGCAGATGATATTTCTTCCTATGTTCATGGCTACAGAGTCTGCATTTCTGTTGAAGACATCAGAAGTATCCATTTTCTACCTAAGGAGGATGAAGTTGTTGGGAAAACTTCATTTGATTCTATTCCATCATCTTCTGAGATGATTTCACGCTTTATGAAATTAGGATACTCTGAGCAACTTAATGCATTAAGCTCATTCAGAAGGCAGTGTTTACCTCCTATTTGGTATTGCTTATTTACAATTCTGAACACTTGCCTTTCTGGTAAAAGCTCAAGTCTGGATCAAGCATCTACAAATGGAAGAATCAATTTTCATGGAGTAGCATTCAAGAAACATTATGATTATGCTTCTCTTATTTTTGATGAACTCAAGTCTGCAGTTTTGAAGAAGTCCACTTACAACTATATACCATTTCAAAGATTTTTTCAAACCTTCATCAAAGGGGCAATGAAAGTTGTTCCTGCCATTCCTGTTCTGACTCATGAGGTACATGTTCCCCTTTTCTCATTTGATAATCTCACACCACCAAATGCTAAACTACAATTCCCAAATGATTTACCTTTACCATCTTATTTACTTGCACTTGTAAAAGCATCAAATATGTATTTGAATGAGTACTGTGAATCTATGGGACTACCTAAACAAGTAGTCTCTTCCCCTGATTCCAGCAAAAGTGGAGAGCATTGTGAGGTGTCTAGAATTCCTAGGCAGAGTGGGGAGGCTGTTCATGGGGGAGAACAACCTCATGGTGTGAAGAGGAAAAATGAAAATGAGAGAGTGGGTAGACAAGTGAGAAAAAGAACTGAAGAAGGGAGACCACAAGTAAAAGATAAACAAACTTGTGAACTAACTGTTCTAAGTCAGGCACCCACATCATCTATTACTCCACATCCTTTGGTGGGTAGTATTGAAAAAGCAGTGAGCCCATGGCAACTCTTGTTAACCCCTCCAGCCACTCACCCATCTCTCAACAGAAGGGTGTTTCATTAAAACACATGGGGCGCGCAGCTAATCTACCAATAGGTTCCCACTTGGAAGAACCTATTGTTGAAAAAGAAGGACATATGTCCCCCCCCTTCATAGTTTTCTGCACTTTGAGTCTGAGAGTCCACTCAACTTTGAGCCTTCTGAACCACTTCCTGTGGATTTTATTCACACAAGCACACATCTTTCAGATGTCCACAAGCAAAGTGTTAGTCACCTTGCCACAACAACCATAGATATACCTTTTACAGGATATCAAGGATTGGTTGGAAGACATGGTGGAGTGAACATCACTAAAGCTCCATTAACAGAATCACAAGTGATTCATGATGCTGTGGCATCTACAGGCCAGCCTTCGTCTGAAGGACTGCAAACAAGACCATTTGTTGGTCTTGGACATTTACCCACATCTTCTGAATTCTCAGAATTCAAGGATTTCTGTACTTCTTAATTTGCAAAGATTCAGAAGGACATAAAGGAGTTGACGGATAAAAACAACAAGGTGTCGGAGGATAGGTTGGATGGACAGGAGAAGAAAGTGGTGGATAAGCTAAATGAATTTCAACTTGCAACTACTTCTGATCTAAGCAACTTTCAAAAAGTCATTCTGGATTCTTTCTCTGAAGTTATTTCAACAGTTCAGTCATTAAAGACTTCTATGACATCTTCTTCTACTCAGCCAGCAGTTTCTGAATTTGCAACTAAGGATGACATCTCTCAGATTCTGAACCAGTTAACCACTATTCAGAATTCTCAGGTATCCTTGAACAATCGTCTTTCTGCATTGGAGTGTGGTTCACAAGTAAAGAGTTTAAAACGTAGTCTTGATGATCAGGATGATCCTGAAAATCAAAAGAGGGAGAAGAGACAGAAAGTCTTTGAAGATGTTGATATTCCACAAGGTAACACTTCTGAAAAATCTTCTGAAGAAGCTCAAGTTCAGACTTCTGAACGATCT
Organism: Silybum marianum; assembly: GCA_036898165.1. Lineage (NCBI taxonomy): Eukaryota > Viridiplantae > Streptophyta > Magnoliopsida > Asterales > Asteraceae > Silybum > Silybum marianum. The sequence continues at coordinate 23,801,609 of CM072533.1, read as the reverse complement.
TCTGAGAAAAATTCTGAAGAAGTTCAGAACACTGCAAACGATGAAACTAATAGAACTTCTGAAGCAATAGAAGATATCTTTTATGCATAAGATGAAGGTCTAAAAGTTGAAAAGGTTATTTCTGAAGAACTTATGGAAGAAGGGTATGAGACTAAGAAAGTTTCTCTGGATTCTGATAATAAGCTGAGTTCTGAAGACACAGATATCATTCCTGACTCAAATGAAGAAATGTTGAATGAGTATCTTGCCTTTGAAGACATCATTGGAGAACCAAGTGATTTATCTGATGTAATTCTCTTTGATGAAGAAATGGAAGTTAATGAAGAAATGGTTGAAATAAATGAGAACAGAGAACTGATTATATGGGAAACTCAAGGTCTGAGAATAGTTGAAAGAAATGAAGTTTCTGAAAATTTGTGTATATTGATTAGTCAATATTGTTGGAGATACATTATTCTGAATCATCCAAGGAATCTGGAGTATAGATTCTTGGATGAAAGACTATCAATTTTCAAAGAATTCATCAATCAACCAGCTGAGTGGTTTGAAATTGAAATTGATAGTCATATGGAAGCTTTTGACTTTACAGATGAAATTCTGATGATTGTTGCAGATAAGCCACATGTAAAATTCAGAAACTGCATAAATATCCCTCAGACATACCAAAATACTCAACTTCTACTCTGAAGTGGTTAGTAGAATATGCTGAACAATACCTTCCTTCTTCTGATGTTGTAGAAGAAATAACATACTTGATCAAGGAAAGGATATCTTTCAGAGAATATGTAAGAAAGAGTGCTTTGGCTGGGCACACAAGAATAAACCAAATTAAAGGAGCTGATTATCTTAAGAGCAATGTGTATGATTTTCAGATTCATACTAAGAAACAAGACATTGAAGAAATTCAGAAGCTCTCTCAGAAGTTGGAAATCTCAAAAGTCAAAGAAGCAGAAAAAGAAAAAGAAAAAGTTTCTGAAAACACTCTAGATGAAGTTGTTCCTATTCCTCAGAAGTCTGAATCTGAACAATTACAAGAGCAAAGAATAGAAGAACATGCTTTGACAATGTTTCTTGAATACTTTCATCCTGAAATGTTCATGGAATATGAACAAAAGTTCAATTACATTGACTGCTGGATTCATAAATCTTTTGGATGGAAACAATGGTATTCAGACATCATCAGAAAAATCAGACTTCCTGTAAGTGAAGTAAGAAAAGAGAGCCCAATAATGAAGGTAATCACAGCTGATCTGAAATAGAAAAACAATTACAAGCATGCGTTCTTCACTGTTGAGAGAAAAGATGGTGAGATCTCAACTTTTACAAAAGCAGATTTTCAAAATGTCTATCTCAGAGATATGATAAGAGTTTATAGAAGTTTATATCCTTTTCATGATTCTATTGCCATGTTCAGAAAAGCTTTCCCAGTTCTTAGAGATGGTTTGTACAGAGAATTCATTTGGGCAGCCAAGACAGATTTCCAAGGGCTTATGTAATGAGCAAAGAGAAAGTACATATGAGTGCTCCAAATCTAAGCTTACCAAATATTGAAAATCTCAAGAGCAGTACTCTAATCATTCAGCCTCCAGGTTTTGTTTGCAAATGCTTTGATAGATTACTCTTTGTAAGATTTGAAGAATTCCATAAGTGCTGTAATGGAACTCTCATGATTATAAGGGATAAAGTGGAGTAGAAGAAAAACAAAAGACAGAAGAAGCTTAGTGATGAAGAATAGGAAAAGTACAGAAAACTGGCAAAAGAAATGATAAGGATCATTCAATCTATTCTAGAGTACAGAAAGCTTATTCTTAAAGATGTCAGAGAAATTCTGAACTTCTGGAAATATGATTTAAACTTTTGAAGCTAAGGGGGAGATTGTTAGATATCAGAAGTAGTTTCAAAAGAAGACTAGGTTCTGAAAAGAAAGATTCAGAAGTCTGAAGATAAAAGGAGGAAAGCCTAAGGCATAACTTCTGAAGTGGCTACTTCAGAAGTTCTGAAGATTCTGAAGAAGTTCTGAAGAGGTTTCTGAAGCCACTTCTGAAGAAGTTCTGAAGAAGTTCTGAAGATGTTCAGAAGTAGTTCTGAACATGTCTGTCATCTTTGTACTGTAACTTTAGCCTTTCTAATTGTATATAAATAGATAGTTTGATTGTTTGTTATAACTAACGTTGATAGATAGAACTTGTAAAGATACATACATTGTAATACAGTTGAGTAATCAATACAATATACAACTTCAGTGATCCAATTCTTGTTCTTGTTCTTTAATCTTTCTACAATATTGATTGTTTGGGATCTATCACACGATGATCATAGAATCAATTTGATATGAAGGAACATCAAATTTCGCATCAATTCATCAAACTTCACTGATTTCATCAATTTCTTCAAATCTGCTGCAATTGATTGATCGTATGGAAGATAAATTTCTTCAGTTAAGCTCTGATACCAATTGTTAGTCTCATATTACAACAAATTTGATAGATTGCTCAAGGAAGACTCGTTTTATTGATATATTGAAGTACTCAACTTCTACTCTGAAATGGTTAATAGAGTATGCAGAACAATATCTTCTTTCATCTGATGTAGTAGAAAAAATAATTTACTCGATCAAGGAAATAATATTCTTCAGAGATTATGTAAGAAAGAGTTTTGTGGCTGGGCACACAAGAGTAAATCAAATCAAATGAGCTGATTATCTTCTGAGCAATGTCTATGATTTTCAGATTCACACAAAGAAACAAGATATTGAAGAAATTCAGAAACTTTCTCAGAAGATAGAAAGTTCAGAAGTTAAGGAAATTGAAAAAGGAAAAGAAAAGGTCTCTGAAAATTCTCTAGAAGAAATTGATCCTATTCCTCAGAAATCTGAATCTGAACACTTACAAGAGCAAAAGGATTGAAGAACATGCTTTCACCATGTTTCTTAAATTTTTCCATCCAAAAATGTTCATGGAATATGAACAAAAGTTCAATTATATTGATTGCTGGATTCAGAAGTCATTTGGATGGAAACAATGGTATTATGATATCATTAGAAAAATCAGACTTCCTGTAAGTCAAGTACAAAAAGAGAGTCCAATAGTGAAAGTAATCACTGCTGATCTGAAGCAGAAAAACAATTACAAGCATGCTTACTTCACTATTGAAAGAAAAGATGGTGAGATTTCCACTTTTACAGAAGCTGATTTTCAGAATGTCTACCTCAGAAATCTCCTAAAAGTATATAGAAGTTTATATCCCTTTCATGACTCCATTGCCAAGTTCAAAAAAGCTTTCCCAGTTCTCAGAGATGGCTTGTACAGAGAATTTATTTGGGCAGCTAAGACAGATTTCCATGTGGCTTATGTTATGAGCAAAGAAAAGGTTCAGATGAATGCTCCAAATTTAAGCTTACCAAATATTGAAAATCTCAAAAGAAGTACTTTGGTCATTCAGCCTCTAGGTTTTGTGTGCAAATGCTTTAGCAGAATGTTGTTTGTAAGATTTGAAGAACTACACAAGTGCTGTAATGGAACTCTTATGATTATAAGAGATAAACTACAAAAGAAGAAAAATAAAAGACAAAAGAAGCTTAGTGATGAGGAATGGGATAAACACAGAAAGTTGGCAAAGGAAATGATAAGAATAATTGAATCTATATTGGAGTACAGAAATCTCATTCTTAAAGATGTAAGAGAAATTTTGAACTTCTAGAAATATGACTTGAACTTTTGAAGCTAAGGGGGAAATTATAGATATCAGAAGTAGCTTCAAAAGAAGACTGGGTTCTGAAAAGAAAGATTCAGAAGTTTGAAGTCAAGTGAAGTAAAGCCTAAGGCATACTTCTGAAGTGGCTACTTCAGAAGTTCTGAAGATGATTCTGAAGACACTTCTGAAATAGTTCTGAAGAAGTTCAGAAGCAGTTCTGAACATGTCTGTTATTTTTGTACTGTATCTTTAGCATTTCTATTTGTATAAATAGATAGTTTGTTATATTGTTAGAACTAACATTGATAGATAAAGCTTGTAAAGATACACATTTGTAATACAGTTTAGTAATCAATACGACATACAACTTCAGTAACTAAATTCTTGTTCTTGTTCTTGTTCTTTAATCTTTCTACATTCTTGATTGTTTAGGATCTAACATTCAAAGAATTTCTGAATCAACCAGCTGAATATTTTGATATAGAGATGGATTTATGTCATATGCATAATGTTGAAGTTTCAGATGAGTTTCTTATAGCCTGTTCAGAAAAATTAGAAGTCACATTCAGAATGTGTACTACTATCACTTCAATCAATCTTCCTCTTCTTGAAGAACCAATTGTTGATCAAGTTTATGAAGGTGATACACTATTTGATAGTTCTAGAGAAAGTCAGCTTATTTTTCCAGAAGACTCTTACAGAGACATGTACAGAAGAAGACTAAAGTATGCAACTTTACAAGATTTTGTGAATGATGAATGACCTGCAAACCATGCTTCAAAACTAAGATCATTTCTGCAAAAACATGGAATTCAAGAGATGCATGATTCCACATTAATAAAGCTGATCAGGTGTATGTTTAAAACAGTGGAGATGCATGATTCCACATTAATAAAGTTGTAAGATTTGGTGCTGAGAGAAGGAATGGTACATTAACTGAATTTACTCAGTTTTACTTCTAGAAGTTAAGATTAATGATAAACTTACACTTCTGAGTTATTGTATCAAAAAGGAAGACTCAAAACTTGTTTCAGAAGTGAGAAGAGTGTTGGGCATATACATCAGAAATTTTATCAAACATGACTTCCAACTTGCTTTAGAGTATAGATTGACTAAATTTAATCTATTGGAGCCAGTGGGCATTGAAAGACATGGGCTTACAAGAGTTTTCACAAATCCAGAGATTGCTTTCATTTATGAACCAGAAGGAATTAGCACAAGAACATTCATTGTTTCTGATATACCAAAATATTCAACTTCCACTTTGCAATGGTTAATGAACTATGTTGAATTGTTTGTTGTTTCTCCTGAAATAAAAGAAGAAATAATGTATTTGATCAAAGAGAGAATAAATTTCAGAGATCACATAAGAAAAAGTTATCTGGCTGGTCATACAAGAGTGAATACCATTAGAGGTGTTGATTATTTTCTGAGTAATTTGTATGATTTCCATATTCATACTAAGAAGCAAGATATTGAAGAACTTTTAAAGATTACTCAAAAGACAAGAAGCTCAGAAGCCAGCATAACTGAAACAGAAAAGGAAAAAGGAAAATAATTGAAGAAAATGCTTACACTATGTTTCTTGAATATTAGCAAGAACAAAGAATTGAAGAAAATTCTTACACTATGTTTCTTGAATATTTTCATCCAGAAATATTCATGGAATATGAACAAAAGTTCAATTGCATTGACTGTTGGATCAAGAAGTCTCATGGATGGAAGCAATGGTATTCGGACATCATCAAAAAAATAAGAATTCCTGTGAGTGAAGCAAGAAAAGAAAGTCCCTTTGTGAAAGTTGTTACTGCTGATATAAAGTCAAGGAACAATTACAAATATGCTTACTTCACTGTGGAAAGGAAGAATGGTGAGATTTCTACATTCTCAGAAGTTGATTTTCAAAATGTCCATCTTAAAGACTTACTCGGAATTTATAAAAGTCTCTATCCTTTTCATGATTCCATTGCCAAATTTAGAAAGTCATTTCCAGTTCTCAGAGATGGTTTATATAGAGAACTCATTTGGGCTGCTAAAATAGATTTTCAAGTTGCATATGTTCTTAACAAAGGAAAGATTCATCTGAGTAGTCCAAACTTCAGCTTACCAAACATTGAAAATGTTAAACTGTCACACCCCGCTAAAGCGGAAACACGAGGCATGACAGTTCTATAAGTTTCACAACATTAGGATTACAAACACCAACCATACATACATTTAAAACGTCAAAGTTTAAAGTTTATATGTTAACAGCCCGACTACTTTGACTTTAACAAACAAATTACATCAAAATAGATATTTATAAAGTCTTGATTGGTGTTCCACAAAAATAAGCTAAGCCTGATCGGTTACCTTCTTATTTTCCTGTAAAGCATGTTAAAACAGAAGGGTCAACTACAAAGAGTTGGTGAGTTCACAGGTTTTTCATATGCACAAAACATTTTATATGCAAGGTATAATAATAGCGAAACAGAAGTTCGCATCAACTTTAATATTTTAACTTTTATGAGCAAAAATACAAATTTACCATTAGACATGATATATAAAACATGGAGCCACTACTAAGTCTATTCGACATTCTCTGCCCCACGAACTACCTCAACGGTGGACCTAAAGTCCACATGTGTAGAGCATTCTTAATTGATAAAGTGCACCCCTACTTGCCAGTTAGGTGGGTATGTCAACCAAATAGCGCTATCTACAAATATCATCGGCTCATTTAGAGTTAAATAGTAGTGTACCACGGGGACTTTTACATAACTCAACATATCATTTTGTGTAATATAAATTTGCTCATCATAATTATTTATATGCTTTTCATTAATCAATATAAATCAATTCAATTTCCTTTAAAATAACATGCTTTATACCCCAAAACGTATAAACATATAAAAAGAGGGGCCGTAAATACTCACTTGGTTCGAAGAGTAGAAAGATCAAGGGTTCGTCGAGTGATAGGATTACTCCTAGTCCAGTCCTATAAATATAATGTCACTAGTGAGTCCTTTGTCCACCTTATGTTATTTGAGAAATAGTGCTCATTTAGAATTTGAACTTGTTTATTTCGAATTTTTTCGGAACGTACTCGCATGAACACCTTTTTATCTTATTTAAACAATTAAACCTTTTAATAAAAGTTTTGGAATCGGTTATCAACCGGAAAATTTATAATATGACTAGTAAAAAAAATCCTTGCATGTGACCCAAAATATCATCATGTAGTTACATGCATGATGATAATCTTTATATATAAAAAAAACTCTTTTTAGAAAATAAAAGTAAATAATAAGACTATAAAAGGTGGAGTGTAAAAGGAGAAGAAAGAATAAAAAGAAATGGTCTTATTAGTGTGGGTCAATGGTCAAGTCCTGACAGATTTTCACATGGTTGATGGGACTGATTTTTGAATAACCTCCACTTATTTTTAAGTTTTGAATTTTTTGTATGTTTTACATAAATGTGTTAGGGAAATTTTGGCAACAATTTCAATATTTTTGGAGTAGTTTAAGTCATTCATATCAGTCCGAATTTGCAGTCTCCACACTGTGTTGACCTGAATACGCACCTGTTTTGTACAGTCTGTTTGAAGGTTCATTTCTCCGAATTTTTGAGTAAGGTCAGTGGGATTTGAAAGCTAACTCATTAAAATTAATTTTTAAAAAAAAGAATGATCTATTTAGACGAAAATTGTATCCGTTATGTGTTCTCAAAGTCAGGCCATTATTCTGCCAGATTTTGTAAAAGATTATTTTGCATTTTTATTGTATGACCACACCAATATTCCTTCTTTTTGTTCTTTGGTGATTAAAAATATACTCTTCTCTTTTAAAATAGAAACTTGTAGTTTTAAAACCACTTTTGTGAAAAGAAATCGTACATGCAAGAATGTTTTCAAAGTTTTGTTCGCATAAAATCATGATCAAACTATTTTTTGGATGTTTAAGATAATCCAAGCTATGGTTTGGTTTACACACATGCAATGGGTTTTCTAGACCTTCTTGCATGTCTATTTTATGAAGATAAACAAAAGTTTTCTTGAAGAGATAATGTCATTTAAAAGAAATACCAAAATCGAAATATGCAAGATTATCACCATGCAATGAGGGAAAACCATTCTTAGTTGCATGTTGTAGAGATGAAATGAAAAATTATCATCATGCAAGGTAGGTAAAATAGAATGCATGATGATGAAAGGAGCTTCTTTGATTTAAAATAATGCTAGTCATAGATGATCACCATTTTATAACACAAATGTGTAGGGTGTTTTCATCTCCTAACTTTAAATCAAAAAGAATACTCAAAAACTAAGAAGAAGAAAGAAATTTTCGAAATCTATAAAAGAAAGGGAGGAAGAAGATAATTACCTTAGGTGTTCTTCCTCTTGAAGATGAGAGAATCGGATGGAGAGAAATGAGAGAGTTTAGAGTGAGAAAATTTTAGAGAGAGAGTGTGAAGTAGGCAAATGAAGGAAGTGAGGGGAGGGTTGTATTTATATATAAAAAGGAGAGGGTAGTTTTAAATTTGTTTTTTTTTCCTTTTATTTTAAATACTTCTTCTAGAAGCATTAATAATTCAAAATAAAGAGATCTAATTTTATTAATTAAATTTATAAAATATTTTAATTTTAAATAATTTGTCTACTAGAGTGGCTAAAATAAGTATTCGATACCGAAAACGAGCACTTTTCTCAATTTTGGTGGAAATTGGTGAAATTTACCAATTTTCTCAAGGAACTCCCATTAACTTAATACTTTTATGTTTTTGGCATTAATAAGTCTAATACTGAAATAATCAATAAATTCTAGACTGCCAAAAATAAACCTGAAGTGAAAATTTGACGGTTGTCACAGTCTCCGCCGGTTAAAAGAATTTTGTCCCGAAATTCATTTGTTCCTACCAAAAAAGGATGGGCATATTTTTGCCTCATGAAATCCTCGCATTCTCAAGTATACTCTGGTGCATGTTTGTACTTCTAATGGACCTTGATGATTGGAATTTTACCCTTTTTAAGACGTTTCACTTCTCTATCGAGGATTTTGATTGGCTCTTCTTCAAAACAAAGATTTTTATCTACTTGGATCTCTTCTAATGGCACCATCAGTGTTTCATCTTCTAAACACTTTTTGAGGTTTGACACGTGGAATGTGTCATGAATCTCCTTTAGTCCACTGCTAATTTGAGCTTGTACGCGACTGATCCAATCCTTTCAATTATCTCAAATGGTCCAACATACCTTGGGCTTAACTTACGCTTCTTACCAAAACGCCTTATATCTTTCCACGGGGATACTTTTAAAAGTACCTTATCGCCCACTTGAAACTCCAATGGTTTCATACGGTTATCAGCGTAACTTTTCTGACGATCCGTGGCCGCCTTAAGCCTATCTTTGATGATGACGATCTTGTCGGTTGTCTCCCGAATTATATATGGTCCTGTCAATTGGCTATCTCCAATTTCTACCCAACTAAGTGGGGATCGACATTTCCGATCGTATAAGGCTTCGTAAGGGGCACATTCAATACTAGAGTGATAACTATTATTGTAGGAAAACTCAACTAAGGGTAAATGATTATCCCAATTTCCCTTGAAATCTAGTGCGCATGCACGCAACATATCTTCCAATGTCTGAATAGTTTTTTTTTTCACTTGGGCCATCGGTCTGCGGGTGATATGCCATGCTCAAATCTACACGAGATCCTAAAGCTCTTATGGTCAGTAAACACAGTGCACTTTGTACCGTATAGGTAATGCCTCCAAATCTTAAGCACAATGACTACTACACCTAGTTCTAAATCATGGGTAGAATAGTTATGCTCATGAACTTTAAGTTTCCTTGATGCGTAGGCAATAACTTTATCCCTTTGCATCAATACACATCATAAACCTTGACGAGGTGTGTCATAGTACACGACAAAGTCATCAGTTCCTTCCGGTAAAGTTAAGATCGGTGCATTGCATAACTTATGCTTTAGCAACTGAAAAGCGTCCTCTTGACGTTGTTCCCAATTGAGCTTCTTATCTTTTTGGGTCAGCGCTATCAACGGTTGTGCGATTTTCGAGAATCCTTCAATGAATCGCCTATAATATCCTGCCAGTCCTAAAAATTGACGGATCTCCGTTGGGGTCTTCGGTGTTTTCCATTTCTTAATTGCCTCAATCTTGGCTGGATCAACAGGGATTTCTTTCTTGCCAATCACATGTCCAAGAAAGTGTACCTCTCGATACCAAAATTCACACTTAGAAAACTTGGCGTACAATTTATGGTCCTCAAGTAGCTCTAGTATCGCTTCTAAATGCTTCTCATACTCCTCCTTACTTCGGGAATAGATTAGTATGTCATCGATGAACACGATCACAAACTTGTCTAAATACGGTCTACATACTCTATTTATCAGATCCATAAACACGGCTGGAGCTTTAGTGAGTCCAAAAGGCATAACTAAAAACTTGTAATGTCCGTGTCGGGTCCTAAATGTCGTCTTAGGAATGTCTGCTTCATGAAGTCCAAGTTGATGGTAATCTAATCGAAGACCAATCTTAGAATAGAAACTAGCACCTAGAAGCTGATCAACAAATCGTCTATCCTAGGGCGAGGGTAACGATTTTTAATTGTCAACTTATTTTGAACATAGGACACCTGTCTCGGAGGTGATCCTGACTTCCACATTCAAAGCACCTTCTATAGTACTGAACAGTATGACCCAATTGATTGCACCTTGAACACTGGAAACAAGCTTCGGAATGACGTCGGTTACATTTGTTACAGTTTCGACAAAAGTCATTATACTGCCCTTGCTCCTGGGTCTTTATTCCAAAGTTGTTTCAGATCGCGAACTTCGGTTCGAATCTCTACTAGTCTTTCTTCCTGACTGAATCCCAAATTTCCTTTTTCCACTTCCACTACTCTTTGCTATAGTTCCTTCCCAGACTGCATCATTGGTCAAACGACTAGCTAACACTACCGCGCTTTGGATAGTTGTCGGGTTCGCTGAGGTGACTATTCCCCTAATCTCGGGTGCTAAACCTCAGATGTACCGATCAACTCGTTTTTCTTCGGGGATAACCATGTGTGGTACAAGTTTGGCAAGTTCGTGGAAACGAGCTGTGTATTTTTTTCACATCCATTCCGATCATGGTATGGTACCAGAATTCAGCCTCCAGCTTCTGAATTTCACCCTTTGAACAATATTCTTCCGCAAGCGGTTTCTTGAGACCCTCCCAAGTTAGCCTGTATGCAGCTTCACGGCCTCGGGTTTGCACTTGGATATTCCACCAAGTTAAAGCCCTGCCTTGCAGTTGGCATGTTACATATTCCACGTTGCGATCCTTTAAGCACTTACTAATATGCAGTACCGACTCCATGCTGTCAAACCAAGATAGTAATCCTATGGCGCCTTTCTTGCCATAGAACTCCTTTGGTTTACAAGACATAAAGCTCTAGTAGGTGCATCCTTGGTTGCTACTATTGCTTCCGTCTCCATCATTTCCTCGGTTTGTGTTGATGCCGGCAGTGACTTGGGTGTCGATGTTAGGTATGGCGTTCTGTACATGTTGAGCTACAAGTTGGGGCAATGTCAGGAGTTTAATTCTCAGGTGTAGCTCCCGGGTTACGAGTGTTTCTCGTCGTCATGTTTCTAAAATTTAAAAAAAAATTATTAAAAGGAAGTTTAACTTGTAAAAAGGTAAAAAAATTATTCTTTGAAAAAAGTTATTTGTGTAGTTCATAAGATAATTTTTTGTATCCAAAAATATTACGTTTAATAGGAAAGATTCATGATTTTCATAATACTCAAAATTTGATGTTAGTGTATCGTTACAATAGTTCTTCAAGTTTCGGGAATTTAAAGTATGTTATGACATCAAGATATCAATATATGGAAAGATTAGAACAGAAATATGATAGCTAAATGTAATATGTAGTAATTGGATGAACAGTATTACAAAATATGTCTTTATAAGGCTTATGGAAACGTTAGTTCTAACTATCTAACAAACTATCTATTTATACATAAAATAGAAAGACTAAAGTAACAGTACATTCATAACAGACAAGTTCAGAACAGGTTCTGAACTCCTTCAGATCTTCTTCAGAAGTGTCTTCAGAACTTCTTCAGAACCTCTTCAGAATATCTTCAGAACTTCTGAAGTTGGCACTTCAGAAGTTTATACCTTAGGATTTTCTTTATCTTTTCTTCAGATCTTTATATCTTTAGAACCCAGTCGCTTTTGAAGCTATTATGATATCTTTATCAATCTCCCCCTTAGCTTCAAAAGTTCAGATCATACTTCCAAAATTTAGAATTTCTCTAACATCTTTCAGAATTAAATTTCTGTATTCCAACAAGGATTCAGCAATTCTAATCATCTCTTTAGCAAGCTTCTTGTGCTTCTCCCAATCTTCATTACTCAGATTCTTTGGTCTTATATTCTGTCTTTTTAGCAAACGATCTCTGATAGCCATGAGAGTTCCATTGCAACATTTGTGAAGTTCTTCAAATCTCACAAATAATAGTTCCTGAAAGCATTTGCAAACAAATCCTGGAGGTTGAATTACTAAGGTGCTCTTCTTCAGATTTTGAATATCTGGTAGACTCAGATTTGGTTTGCTCAAGTGTATTGTTTCTTGTTTAGAACATAAATATCCATTTCTTCTTTGTCTTCCAATCTTAATTTGTACGGATCATACTGAGTAAATTCACATAAATATCCATTTCTTCTTTCTGCTCCAAATCTGTATATTACTACATCCTCTTCAACAGTCTTTGACAGACATCTAATTTTTTTTATAAGGGTGGAATCATTCAGATTCTGAACACCATGCTTTTGAACAAAGTTTCTAACTTAAGAGATTTGATCTTCAGACCACTCATCATTTACAAAATCTTCCAGAGTTGCAAACCTCAGACTGGTTTGATATATATGAAAGTAAATTACTTCAGGAAACTCTAAGCTTATTTCTCCAGAAAGAAATATATCTACTTTTTCATAGACTTGATCTAGAATAGGTTCTTCAAGTAGAGGAATATCAACTTTGGGAATAGTTATGCAGGATCTGACTCTTACTTCAAATTTTTACAGAATAGACCATCAAAATTTCATCTGCAATTTCAGTTCCTCCCATATGACTTAGATCAAATTCTAGTTCAACTCTTTCATCTGGTTGATCAAGAAAATCTCTGAAGACAGAAAACCTGTTGTCCAAAAGTCTACACTCCAGACTTCTTGGATTGTTCAGAAAGACATGCACCCAACAAAATTGAGTTAGAATATTCCATAACTCTTCAGAAGCTCTTCTGTATTCATCACTCAGAAATTGTTGAGGCTTCCAAATTACCAAATCCTTTATCTCATTGACTTTGGAACTTTCTCCCATATTAACTCCAGACATATCTTCTTCAAACATAATAATATCAGAAAGATCACTGGGCTCACCAATGACATCTTCAGATGCAAGATATTCCCTTAGCATATCTTTATTTGAATCAGGAATAATGTCTGTATTGTCTGAGCTTAAGTTACCTTCAGAATCAAACGATAACTTCTCTGTTTCATACCCTTCCTCTACTATATCTTCAGAAGAATGAATATTTGTTTCTTGCCCTTCATGTTCTTGAAATAAGATATCATCTATTGCTTCAGAAACTCTATTAGATGCTTCACCAACATTCTGAGCATCTTCAGAAGTTTTCTCAGAACTTTGCTCTTGAACATTTTCAACATTTTCTGGTTCAGACACTCTCTGCCTTTTCTCCCCCTCTTGATTATCAGGATCCTGATCATCAAGATTTCTTTTAGAAGTGTCTGACTGAGGCCTGCACTCTAGAGCAGATAATCTTGTGCTTAAGTCTGTCTAAGAACTCTGAATAGAAGAAAGTTGATTCAAAATCTGAGTAATATCAGCCTTTGTTGCATAAGTAGAAGAATCTAGTTGAGCAGATGAAGAAGAAGGTTGAGAAGCTTTCAGAGAAGAAACAAATGAAGCTACTTCAGAAAAAGCAGTCAAAATTGCTTGTTTAAAAGAATTCAGATCATTAGCAGTTTGGAGTTGAAAATTAGTCAACCTATTTACCATACTCTCCCCTTGTTGATCCAACCTATCTTCCATCACCTTTTTGGTTGTATTCGTCAATTCCTTGATGTCCTTCTAAATCTTTGCAAATTCAGAATTATAGAAATCTTTGAATTCTGTGAATTCAGAAGATGTGGGTAAGGTTCCAAGACCAACAGATGGTCTTGTTTGCAGTCCTTCAGAAGAAGGCTGGCCTGTATGTGCCACAGAGACATCATGAACCACATTTGATTCTGTGAATGGGGCTTTTGTGATGTTCACCCCACCAGGTCTTCCAACTAATCCTTGATATCCAGAAATAGGAATATCTATAGGTGTTGATGCAATGTGACAAACACTTTGCTTAGTGACATCTGGAAAATGTGTGCTAGTGTGAATGAATTCCACATTAAGTGGTTCAGTAGGCTCAAAGTTGAGGGGACCCTCAGACTCAATGTGCTCAAAATGGTGAAAGGGGGACATATATTCTTCATTTTCAACAAAAGGAACCTCCAATTGGGGTCCTAATGGATTATAAGTTGCTTGCCCCATATGTGTTGATGAAACACCCTTCTGTTGAGAGATGGGTGAGTAGCTGGGGGGGATAACCAAATTTGCCATGGGCTCACTGCTTTTTCAATATCATCCACCAAAGAATGTGGAATAATAGAAGATGTGGGTGCCCGGCTAGTAACAGGTGGTTCACAGGTTTGTTTTTCTTTTACCTGTGTTCTCCCCTCTTCAATTCTTTTTCTTACTCTTCTACCCATTCTTTCATTTTCATTTTTCCTCTTTACTCTTTGAGGTTGTTCTCCCCCTTGGACAGCCTCCCCTCTCTTTCTAACAAGTCTAGGCTCCCTTGCATTATCACCACTCTGGTTTGAATCAGGGGGAAGGGACTACTGGTTGAGGTAATCCCATCGATTCTAAATACTCATTCACAATCCTATTTGGTGTACTTACAAGATCAAGTAAGTGAGAAGGAAGTGGAACTGCATTTGGAAATGTAAGTTTTGCATTTGGTGGTCTTAAACTGTCCATAGTAAAGATAGGAACATGTACCTTATGTGCTAGAACAGGGATTGCAGATACCTGCTTTCATTGCTCCTTTGATGAGTGTTTGGAAGAATCTCTGAAACGGTATGTAGTTAAATGTGGACTTCTTCAAAATAGCAGATTTAAGTTTTTCAAAAATAAAAGAAGCATAATCATAACGCTTGTTGAATGCAACTCCATGAAAAATGATCCTCCCATTTGCTGAAGCTTGATCCAAACTTGAACTTTTCCCAGATAAACAAGTGTTTAGAATTGAGAATAAACAGTACCAAATTGGAGGTGAACACTTTCTTCTGAAAGAACTTAAAGCATTTAAATTTTCAGAGTATCCCAAACTCATGAAATCTGGGATCATTTCTGTGGAAGATGGAATTGGATCATAAGAGGTTTTCCCAAGAACCTCATCTGGTTTTGCCAGAAAGTGAAGACATCTAATATCATCCACAGAGATACAGACCTTGTAAGCACGGACATAGGAGACAATTTCATCTTCAGATTCATCAACCTCAGCATAGGACCATAACTGTTGAAGATAAAAAGTAGGAACAGAGAATTTCTTAGAGAGTAGAGTACGGAGGGGATGTTTCTTCAGAATTTCAATCAAAATCATTTGATCATCAGTGAAGTCTGTCGATTTAAAGTTCAAAGCACGATTATTTTTCTTGATTTCTAGCAGTTTCTCAGCAGGAACATAAAGTTTGGACATATCACTGCTTGCAGCACGAGTCTAGGATTCACTATCACCAGCATTTGATCCAGAAACAACTTCAATAGGTTCAACTTATGTTTCCCCAATTTTAGCAGTTCTCGGGTTAGGGTTAGGGTTAGGGTTTGAAGGTCTGGCTTGATTAGTGGCAGTTGTGGCTATGTCTTGAATCATATGATCTTCATTGAGTGGAATTTTCATTGTTCCAACAACCAATTTTTAAGTAACAATTTTGAATGAACCATCTCTCGATGATCCATTGCTGTCATTGAGACTTGAAGAAGTAGAAGCCATAGGTTTTGAAGTAGACATTATGTGAAGAACAAGGATTCGAAATAAAATGAAGATCAATGAAAACAGATAGATTTCTCAGGGTAAAATCGCTAAAAAATGAAGACGATGAAGAACTCATTGATTTATAAGACTGGATAAGCACTGATGGACACGTGGCCAAAAAGTGAAAGTGATTAGGGTAGTAATCATCATTAATTTGGATAAATTAACCGTTTAATCGATGTGCTTAAGAAATATCCAATGAAAATAAAACACGTGGCACACGCTTAAGTGATACTTAAAAAAATATCAACGGGAAGTTAAGTTCTGAGAACAAGTTCAAAAACTTCAGAAATTGTTCAGAACTTCTGAGAATAAGTTCAGAAGTCTGAAAGAAAGAACTCAGAAGAACCTCAGAACTTTTAAGTTTAATTCAGAACTAAACTTGTATCATTTTAGAAGACCAAAAATTATTTAAAACTACAAACTTCTGAAAAATATAAAACATTTTGAGAATTCAGAAGTAGGTTTGAACAAACAGAAAAATTATTTTATCTAAGGAAGCTTGTTCATACTTCTTAGATCTGAAATTCAAGATTTAATTTCATCATTTCAGCTCTGTTTTGAAGAAAAGAGTAGTTCAAAATGTTGAAATTAATACCACTCCCCCTTGAATCATTAGCAACTATGATTCTCCCCCTTAATCAGTGCAACTTTATCAAAGAAACAAGAAAATATTAGGGAAATGAAAAAAAATATGAAAAGTATTAAAATGCAATCAACCTAGATAAAGAAGGATTATACTTCTGAGTTTGAAAAGAAGCAAAGATCTGAATGTTGAACTTCAGAATATTCAGAATATTTCTGAAGAGCAAACTATTCAGAATTTGAGATAAAAAACCTTAGAATATAACTTCTAGAGTATAGTTGATGTGTAATACTTACATAGACATATTCATCATGCCCAATTTACTTACCAAGAAGTTAAATCGTTTTTCATCAAGTGCTTTGGTAAATAAATCAGCTAACTGATAATCTGTCTGAACAAAAAACATTTCAATATTACCTTTTTCCACATGATCTTTGATAAAATGATATCTTACATCAATATGCCTGGTCTTTGAATGCTGAACAGGATTGGCAGTGATGGCTATAGCACTCTTTGAATCACAATACAAAGGAATCTTTTTGAAAGTGTGTCTTTGAGTTGAATTTGCATCAAGATCACTTGTGAGCAACATATTGCAGCTGCTACATACTCAGCTTCTGCTGTAGAAGTAGAAACACAATTTTGTTTCTTTGAAGACCAGCTGATTAATCTATCACCCAGAAACTGACATGATCCAGAAGTGCTTTTCCTGTCTAATTTGCATCCACCATGATCTGCATCTGTAAAGGCTATTAGTTCAAAACTAGAATCCTTAGGATACCAAAGTTCCAATAAAGGAGAACCTTTTAGATATCTAAGGATTCTTTTTGCAGCTAGAAGGTGTGATTCCTTAGGATTTGCTTGATATCTTGCACAAATACATGTAGCAAACATTATATCTGGTCTACTAGCAGTTAAGTAAAGCAAAGATCCAATTATGCCTTTGTACTTTTTCTGATCAACAGATTTAGATCAGGTTCTAACTTAGTTGCAGTGGCCATTGGAGTTTGAATACTTGAACAATCAGTCATGTCAAACTTCTTAAGTAAGTCTGAGACATACTTTGATTGATTAATGAATATGCCAGTGGGAAGTTGTTTAACTTGGAGGCCAAGGAAAAATGTCAACTCTCCCATCATACTCATTTCAAATTCAGTTTGCATGATTTTCTCACAAAATTTTGGATTTGTAGAGGCAAATATAATATCATCACTTTCCTTTTTCAGAAATAAAGTTGTATCAACAGTACCTCTTTTGAATTTAGAATTCAGAAGAAAAGTTGTAAGAGTATCATACCAAGCTCTTGGTGCTTGTTTAAGTCCATATAAGGCTTTGTCTAAAATGTAGACATGATCTGGAAATTCTTTGTTTACAAAGCCTTCTGGTTGTTCAACATACACTTCTTCATGTAAAATACCATTCAGAAATGCACATTTCACATCCATTTGAAACACCTTCATGTTTTTGTGAGCAGCATATGCAAGAAATATTCTAATAGCTTCTAATCTAGCAACAGGAGCAAAGGTTTCATCATAATCAATTCCTTCTTGTTGACAATACCCCTTAGCTACAAGCCTTGCCTTGTTTCTTACAACAATACCATTTTCATCCTTTTTATTTCTGAATACCCATTTTGTGCCAATGATAGATTTACCTTTTGGTTTTGGTATCAATTTCCAGACCTTGTTTCTTTCAAATTGATTTAACTCATCCTGCATGGCTAAAATCCAGTCTGGATCTTGAAGTGCTTCATATGGTTTTTTGGGTTCCATGCTACTTAAGAAATTTACATACAGACACTCATTGCTGTTGCAGATCTTGTTTGAACACCTTTTGATGCATCTCCAATAATTTGATGCACTAGATGACTTGATGTCCATTTGTTCACATTTGGCAATGGTTGAACAGATGAAACATTGTTTAGAGAATCATAATCATCAACAATTGCTTGAGTTTCAGTATCATGATTGATAACTGAATGTAAATCTGAAGTCTCCCCCTCAAATGGAACATTTTGAATTTGTTCAGAACTTTGATGAAATTTTTTAGAAATATCTTGAACTGGTTCAGAAATAACTTGAACTGGTTCAGAGGTAACTTGAACTGGTTCAGAAGTAGTTTAAACTGGTTCAGAATTAACTTGAACTGGTTCAGAAGTTAGGTTTACATTTTCAGAAGTTGAAAGTTCTGTATTTGAGGTTGAGATTTGTGGTGCTGATGTATTTGAAATTTGTATTTCTGAAATGTCTTGATCATTTATGCTTCTGATGAGAGAGGGATTTTGATAATCTGCAGAAACATTTACAGAAATATCAGATAAGTCTTGACATAAATTGTCTAAATTTGTTTTAAGTAAAGTTTGAGATTCAGAAGTAGAGTTTGTCTGATTACGTTCTGAATCCAAACTTTCAGAAGTTGGATTATGTGCGAGTTCTGAACTGTCTTGTTCAGAAGTCAATGTTGGCTCATGAAATCTGATATTTGTAGTCTCAATGATCCTTTGAGTGCCTTTAATGAGTATTCTGTAAGCTTTGGATCGTTGAGAATAACCAACAAAGATTTCAGGTACACCTTTTGGTGCAAATTTATCAAGATGCTGAGTATTATTCTTTAGAAAACACCTGCAACCAAAGATTTTAAAATAATCAATAGAGGGTTTTCTTTGTTTTATCATTTCATAAGGAGTTTTAAGAAATGTTTTGTTTAGAATGGTCCTGTTCTGAGTAAAACAAGCAGTAGCAATAGCTTCTGCCCAAAGAGAAAGAGGAAGTTCTGAATATGCCAGCATGGTTCTTGTAGCCTCTACCAAAGTTCGATTCTTTCTTTCAACTACCCCATTCTGTTGAGGAGTTCTTGCAGCGGAAAAATTATGTGAAATACCAACAGATTCCAAAAAATTCTGAAGTGTAGAATTTGTAAATTCTGTTCCATTGTCACTTCTTATCTTTTGGATTGGGAGTTGAAGAAGAACTTGAATTTTCATCAGAAAGGGTATCAGTCTTTCAGAAGTATCAGATTTGAGTCTCAGAAATTCAATCCATGTATATCTTGTGTGTTCATCTACTATGACAAGAATGTATTTCTTTCCCCCCATGCTTTGAGTCTTCATTGGTCCACATAAATCCATATGTAGCATTTCAAGTGGAGCTTTGCATGAAGATATCATTTTTAGAGGATGAGAACTTCTTTTGATCTTCCCTAGTTCACATGCAGAACAAAGAGAGTTCTTTTCAAATCTGATCTTTGGTAGTCCTCTTACAGATTGATGTTTGCCTAGTTCAGAAATGGCTTTGAAATTTAGATGTGACATTCTTCTGTGCCAAAGCCAACTATCATTTCTCATTGTTGTAGACATATAACATACACCTTGTAGTTGACCAGTTGCAGTGAATGTTGCTGTGTAGATATCACCATCTCTATAAGCAATTAATTCATTTTTGTTTGCTGTACTCAGAACATGACAGTGATCTATGTCAAAATTAACCTTCCAGTATTTGTCACATAATTGACTAATACTAAAAAGATTATGTCTTAGTCCCTCAACATAGAAAACTTTCATTACTGTCACATCTCCTTTAATGAAAGTGTCATATCTTCTTACATGTCCCTTTGCATTGTTTCCAAAGCTAACTGTTCCTCCATATGTTTCATGATAATCAGTTAGTAGTTCTTTGAAAGGTGTCATGTGTCTTGAACATCCAGAATCTAAGACCCACACATGACATATCTGCAAAAGAGATTATTGAGTTTTAGGTACCCATTTCAGAATGGGTCCTTTGAGATTAGTAATAAAACTTGAAGTTCTGAAATTTGTCTTCAAATTTTTCAATTAGAACTTTGAAATTTATCTTTCTTGGTTTTATTTTTATTTTTATGTTTTCTTTTAATTGAATTTGTCTAAATAACTGAACATTTCTGAATATATTTCATCAAATTTTTCTTCTTTGTTTTGGAGTTAAGATGAAAATTATGATGACCACAATTAATACAGTGAATATGATTCTTTAAAGTATTTACAATAGCAGTAGACATATAAGAATCAATAACATTTGATTTTTCAACAAAGATTCTTTTATTCACTATCTTTGATTTAGGTACATCACTTTTATTCACTATCTTTGATTTTTCAACAAAGATTCTTTTATTCACTATCTAATTTGTCATTCTTTGACAGTCTTTCATCTTTCTTTCTCCATACTAAAGTGGATAGCTCTGTAAAAGATAAGAAATGAGGATTAGTATAAGAAATTCTTTTGTTCGCTTTAGGTTTAACCTCAGAATTTGAGTTAATTTTCTGAACTTCAGAGAGAGAATTTGAGGATTGTCCTTTTTCAAAGTTTTTAACTCTGGTGTTGAAGTCAGAAGATGTTACTGAACATGGTGATGAAGTCAATGAAGTGTTTGTAGTAGTAGGAGGAAAAATTGAAGAAGTAAAATTTTCAGATATCTGAGATTCTGGTTTTAAAAACACAGAACCAAACATTTCTGAACGTATCTTTGAAGCTTCTGTTTTTAGTATTTCTCCTTCAGTCATACAAGATTGTGATTTGTATACCAAATAGCCATTTTTATCAATGACTTGCACCATATGATCATCATCATCTTCTGAATCAGAAGCATTCATTAGTTCTGAAAATTTATTTTGAGTCATACTTGTTGCAAAAATATTTGAATTTTTTGCTGTTGTAGACTCATCCTCAGAATTATCAAAAAATATATTGGGATTCTCATCAACATCTTCTAAAGAGTCAATTTCTGAGAATTCATCATATTTTTCTTCATTTTCTGATTTATTATCAGAAGTATCTTTTGAAATGACTTCAGAATTGAATTCAGAAGTTAGCTCAGAAGTAACTTCAGAAATTATTTTAGATTTAACAATTACTTCAGATTTTTCTTCAGAAATAATATTTGATTCAGAAGATTCACAAATGTTTGAACTTGTATTTATTTCTTCTATTTCAGAAATTATTTCTGGTTCACCAGTTTTAAGAGATGTTTCTTCTGAAAACAAAGTCTGATTTTACAAATGGTATTCTTTCAGGCAAAAAATAGTTCACAGGTTTAGAAATGACATATGTATTTGATTCATTGAAAATTTTCATTTTAGAATAATCATACAGATTTGCAGGTGCCTTTTTCAGTATTTGACTGTCATTATATCCTAAACCTGCTTTTATGTTGTAAAATTTTGAATTTTGAGCCTGACTAGTTAAAATGTTCAGAGTTTGTTCAGTTTGTCCTCTTTTAAAGTTTAAATCTTCTAATTTCTTAATCTTTTTATAAAGATCAAGTCTCTCTTGATTCAGAAAATTCATTTTAACATTCAGAATTTCTTTTTCAGACTTCTCATTTATAATTTCCTTTTGTAAGCTGTCCATTTTTTATTTTAAAACAAGTTTTTCTTCATAAACCTTTTTAAGAATCTGTTCAGCTTCTTGACAATTTTCTTTATATATTTGACTTTCAGCTCTGAATTGATTGACCAAAATTCTTTCACCTTTGATTTTGTTTCTGAGAGTTTCAAATTCAGAAAACATGTTTTGAAATTGATTTTTCATTTCAGAATCTACAGTGTTATGTTCAGAATTATGTTCTGAATTTTGTTCAGAAGAGTAGTTTATCTCATAATTTAATTCAGAAGATGAAGAAGATACCTCAGTGTCTTGTTTGTCTTTTTCAGGATCCATTTGACACATATAGCAATTTGTTGCATAGTGAGCAACTTCTTCATCATCATCTCCATCACTCCAGTTTAACCAGTCCTCTTCATACTTGATCACTAAAGCAGGATTGAGCGACTTTTTCTAAGCTAACAGATGCTTCTTCTCATAGTAGCCTGAATTCTTGACTTTTGGCATCTTGCATTGTCTTGCATAATGTCCAGGCTTTCCACAGTTGAAGCATCTTGCTGGTTCAGATGTTTCAGATTGACCAGCTTCTTGACCTTTCTTAGGTCCACTTTCAGATCTAGGTTTATTATGATATTTTTGATTGTATCTTTGTGTAAATTGCCTTGTCATAAAAGCAATATTATCAGAAATCCTTTTTAGCTCCTCATCTGATTCATCCCCATCACAAACTGTTGTTTCTGGGATCTCACACACCTTCTTGGCAGAAATAGTCAGAGTTTACCTTCTTTTGTTCAATATTATACTTCTTTTGTTCATTTTGTCTAGTATTGATTTTGTCTGTGGGAAGCAATATTATACTTCTTGCTTAACAAGGCTACTGTTTCATTTACCTTCTTTTGTTCATTTTGTCTAGTTTTGATTTTGTCTTCTTTTTGAAACAGAATACCATAGACATCGTGAATGGATTTTCTTGATAAATTTCTAGTAACCATGTTATCAGAGAAGCTTGACCATTCATTACCCAAGTTAATCAGAAATTTGTTGTTTATCTCAGAATTTGATTTCTGAACACCATTTCTACTTAGATCATTCAGAATATTGTTGAATCTATGATAAGTCTCTGTAATAGATTCGTTCTCTTTATACCTGATGTTCTCATAAGTACCCACACAAATATTCAATCTTTGTGCTTGGGCTTTTGTACTACCCTGCATTTGAGCTTCAACTTCATCTCACATGGCTTTAGCAGATGTTAAGCTATCTACTCTATTGAATATCTCATTAGGAATAGCCATTGTAAGAAGAGTTAATGCCCTTTTGTCAACTTTAGCTTGAGCTTTCTTAGTGGTGCTGTACATACCTGGGCATTTCTTAATTTTTGACGTCGGTATTTCAGGAGTAGATTCAGTTCTAGGAACTGCTGGAATTTCAATAAAGAGTTGGTGGTTTCGTTTCAGATCCGGTTGAGACAATTTCTTTAGACATCTTTGATTGTTAAAAGATCGAGAATTCACCTGATTTGAATTTGAAATTTATCAATCAAGAACACCAAGAACTGTCAGATCTGACAATTCTTTCACAAATCTTCAAGAACAGATGAATTGGCTCTGATACCAATTGTTATGACCCAAACAATCAAGATATCAATATATGGAAAGATTAGAACAGAAATATGATAGCCAAATGTAATATGTATTAATTGGATGAACAATATTACAAAATATGTCTTTATAAGGCTTATGGAAACGTTAGCTCTAACTATCTAACAAACTATCTATTTATACATAAAATAGAAAGACTAAAGTAAAGGTACATTCATAACAGACAAGTTCAGAACAGGTTCTGAACTCCTTCAGATATTCTTCAGAAGTGTCTTCAGAACCTCTTCAGAATATCTTCAGAACTTCTGAAGTTGGCACTTCAGAAGTTTATGCCTTAGGCTTTTATTTATCTTTTCTTCAGATCTTTATATCTTCAGAACCCAGTCCCTTTTGAAGCTATTATGATATCTCTATCAGTAGATAACATAAACTTATAATAGCCAAAACAAATGAGAATCACGATTGGCAAGATGGACAATGCCACAAGTATTGCCACAACTTTGCAGTACAACTCCATCCTTCTTTCCGCCCTTGTAGCAGCCACAGCCTTTTCCGATGCCTTAGTAGTGAATTCTTCCATGTGATGAACCAACTCCGACAGCTTGAGTATGGGATGATCGTGCCTAGATACCCTATGCTGATAGACCCTAAATGTGCTTTCTAAAGTTTGAACCCTCATTGTCTCTTCAGGTGTCATGCCTACACCTCGTGCAACTATCACTCCCGTTAGTGTAAGAGAAGGTTCTGCGGTGATGGGTCGCGGTATCATTATACCGCTCTGAATCGGTAGGGCAACCCTCTTTCGGCCGGTCTGCATAGTATGCGGTCCACGGTTGGTTGGATCAGACACAGGATTAGTTGGTGGTGGTTGGGACAGAACAATTGTAGGAGTGATTGGATAAGAGTTGCTAGATGTGTCGTCGCTAGAGACTTCAAGATCGGAATCTGGATATTTAGACGGATCCTCTTCTGATGACCATAGTGTCGAATTTACCATAGTGACTGAAGTGTCAATATAATTCATTAACGCAATATTTAAATAAGAGTGGCACCCTATTTACTAACGCAAGGGTAAATTATAGGGGCAAAAAAATAACATGGTTCTTTATAACCTATAAATGCATCGTGGTCACACAAAATGCCGTCATGAAAATTTTTGAAAATTTTTATACTCTTTCGTAACCGTCCTTGACATGATACTGTGATAAAAAAAATTATAAATGTCAGAAATATTTTATAATACTCATGCGAACTCACAAAAATTCATATTTTTCGATTTGAAATAAGAAGTTTTCCGATCTATGCTGATTTTTAGTATAACTAGTCCAAGTCCCTTCTTATTCATACCATATTTAGACATAGGTGATCAGGTTTTGCCTAATTATAATATGCTAGAACGATGCTTATTGTAGTTATACTAGTAGTGAGCTTTTAAATTTTTAAATTTATCTTAAGAAAATAATAATTTTTTTTTAAAAATTTTGGTTATAGTGCATGGTTTTTGTTAGAAAACCGGTGTTCTCTATAACCTAAAGCTCTGATACCAAGTCTGTCACACCCCGCTAAAGCGGAAACACGAGGCACGACAGTTCTAAGTTTCACAACATTAGGATTACAAAACACCAACCATACATACATTTAAAACGTCAAAGTTTAAAGTTTATAAGTTTACAACCCGACTACTTTGACTTTAACAAACAAATTACATCAAAATAGATATTTATAAAGTCTTGATTGGTGTTCCACAAAAATAAGCTAAGCCTGATCGGTTACCTTCTTATTTTTTCTGTAAAGCATGTTAAAATAGAAGGGTCAACTACAAAGAGTTGGTGAGTTCACAGGTTTTTCATATGCACAAAACATTTTATATGCAAGGTATAATAATAGCGAAACAGAAGTTCGCATCAACTTTAATATTTTAAATTTTATGAGCAAAAATACAAATTTACCATTACACAAGATATATAAATATTGAGCCACTACTAAGCCTACTCGACATTCTACGCCTCATGAACCACCTCAGCGGTGGACCTAAAGTCCACATGTGTAGAGCATTTTTAATTGATAAAGTGCACCCCTACTTGCCAGTTAGGTGGGTATGTCAACCAAATAGCGCTATCCACAAATATCATCGGCTCATTTAGAGTTAAATAGTAGTGTACCACGGGGACTTTTACATAACTCAACATATCAATTTGTGTAATATAAATTTGCTCATCATAATGATTTATATGCTTTTCATTAATCAATATAAATCAATTCAATTTCCTTTAAAACAACATGCTTTACACCCAAAAACGTATAAACATTTAAAAAGAGGGGCCGTGAATACTCACTTAGTTCGAAGAGTCGAAAGATCAAGGGTTCGTCGAGTGATAGGATTACTCCTAGTCCGGTCCTATAAATATAATGTCACTAGTGAGTCCTTTGTCCACCTTATGTTATTTGAGAAATAGTGCTCATTTAGAATTTGAACTTGTTTATTTCGGATTTTCGGAAAGTACTCGCATGAACACCTTTTTATCTTATTTAAACAATTAAACCTTTTAATAAAAGTTTTGGAATCGGTTATCAATCGGAAAATTTATAATATGACTAGTAAAAAAAATCCTTGCATGTGACTCAAAATATCATCATGTAGTTACATGCATGATCATAATCTTTATATATAAAAAGAACTCTTTTTAGAAAATAAAAGTAAATAATAAGACTATAAAAGGTGGAGTGTAAAAGGAGAAGAAATAATAAAAAGAAGTGGTCTTATTGGTGTGGGTCAATGGTCAAGTCCTGACAGATTTTCACATGGTTGATGAGACTGATTTTTGAATAACCTCCACTTATTTTTAAGTTTTGAATTTTTAGTATGTTTTACATTAATATGTTAGGGAAATTTTGGCACCAATTTCAATATTTTTGGAGTAGTTTAAGTCCTTCATATCAGTCCGAATTTGCAGTCCCCACACTGTGTTGAGCTGAATGCGCACCTGTTTTGCACAGTCTGTTTGAGGGTTCATTTCTTCGAATTTTTGACTAAGGTCAGTGGGGTTTGAAAGCTAACTCATTAAAATTAGTTTAAAAAAAAGAATGATCTATTTTAGACGAAAATTATATCCGTTATGTGTTCTCAAAGTCAGGCCATTATTCTGCCAGATTTGGTAAAAGATTATTTTGGATTTTTATTGTATGACCACACCAATATTCCTTCTTTTTGTTCTTTGGTGGTTAAAAATATACACTTCACCCTTTTAAAATAGAAACTTGTAGTTTTAAAACCACCTTTGTGAAAAGAAATCATACATGCAAGAATGTTTTCAAAGTTTTGTTCGCATAAAATCATGATCAAACTATTTCTTGGATGTTTAAGATAAACCAAGCTATGGTTTGGTTTACACACATGCAATGGGTTTTCTAGACCTTCTTGCATGTCGATTTTATGAAGATAAAAAAAAGTTTTTTTGAAGAGATAATGTAGTTTAAAAGAAATACCAAAATCGAAATATGCAAGATTATCACCATGCAATGAAGGAAAACCACTCTTAGTTGCATGTTGTAGAGATAAAATGAAATTATCATCATGCAAGGTAGGTAAACTAGAATGCATGATGATGAAAGGAGCTTCTTTGATTTAAAATATTGTTAGTCATAGATGATCACCATTTTATAACACAAATGTGTAGGGTGTTTTCATCTCCTAACTTTAAATCAAAAAGAATACTCAAAAACTAAGAAGAAGAAACAAAATTTCGAAATCTATAAAAGAAAGGGAGGAAGAAGATGATTACCTTAGGTGTTCGTCCTCTTGAAGATGAGAGAATTGGATGGAGAGAAATGAGAGAGTTTAGAGTGAGAAAGTTTTAGAGAGAGAGAGTGTGAAGTAGGCAAATGAAGGAAGTGAGGGGAGGGTTGTATTTATATATAAAAACGAGAGGGTAGTTTTTAATTTGTTGTCTTTTTCTTTTATTTTAAATTCTTCTTCTAGAAGCTTTAATAATTCAAAATAAAGAGATCTGATTTTTATTAATTAAATTTATAAAATACTTTAATTTTAAATAATTTGTCTACTAGGGTGGCTAAAATCAGTATTCGATACCGAAAATGAGCACTTTTCTCAATTTTGGTGGAAATTGGTGAAATTTACCAATTTTCTCAAGGAATTCACATTAACTTAATACTTTTATATTTTTGGCATTATTAAGTCTAATACTGATAAAATCAGTAAATTCTAGACTGCCAAAAATAAAACTGTCGGCTTCGGACTGCTAAAAATGGAAAGTCGGCTAGAATTGCCAAAATTACAGTAATGGTCTGTAATTTCATAAAATTTATTCTCCTAAGTCTTCCTAACCTAAAATAATTATCCTAGAGTCAGATTAGGCTTAAGTGAAAACCTGAAATCAGTTCTAACCTGAAGTGAAAATTTGACGGTTGTCACATAAACGAAGCACTCTTGTTATTCAGCCTCCAGGTTTCGTATGTAAGTGCTTTGAAAAGTTGCTGTTTATAAGATTTGAAGAAATGCATAAATGTTGTAATGGAACTCTGATGGCAATAAGAGATATATTGGAAAGAAGAAAGAACAAAAGACAGAAGAGTCTAAGTGATGATAAATGGGAGAAGTACAGAAAGCTTGCCAAAGAAATGCTCAGAAAAATTGAATCTTTGTTGGAATTCAGAAGTCTTATTCTAAAAGATGTCAGACAGATTTTAAACTTTTGGAGTTAGAATTTGAATTTTTGAAGCTAAGGGGGAGATTGAAAGAACATAAAAATAGCTTCAAAACACTAAGCATAAAGTTTTGAAGATTTAGCTCAAGTTCTGAAGAAGTTCTGAAGATGTTCTGAAGAACTTCTGAAGACAGTTCAGAACTACTTCTGAACTGTGTCTGTTATATTGTATGTTGTTACTTTAGTCTTACTAGTATGTATATAAATAGAAGTTAATTAGTTTGTTAAAGAAGTTAGTTTTACTGTATATGACATATCTGTAATCTTAGGATATCAATACAATATACGACTTCAGTGCTACATATTTTGTGTTCTTTATTCAAATCGTTGTTCATCTTTGATATCTGGGTTCTAACAAGCAAGAGAATCCCCCGGTTCCTACGAGACCTAGATCATCAACGCCAAGACCATCAAGTGTAACACCCGCAAATTTGGAAAGAGCGAACAATTTAAAATTTTCATCAATACAATAAATAAGGAATAAATCATTCTCTTATAAATTAAAACTCAAAAGTTAGACCAACCCTTGTACAAAGACCTACTTATGGTCGGGTGTTACTAAACCAATAAATGTCGCTATCTCCGAATGCGGAAAACGTCACCAATAGCTAGATCATTATTGTGGCAATTCCTAGCACTCAAGTCAACCCGTACCGCTAGTACCAACCCCAATGAGAACCTGATGCACATGCCGACAAAGAAAAAGGTTAGGCTTAACGCCTAGTGAGCTCAAGAGTTTTATAACATATTTATAATCGTTTGAAAACGAAGATTTGCTGGAAGAAATAATAGTTTCTAAAATAGAACGACTTCATTATAAAAATAACGTCTTTCCCAAAATCATCATTTCCCATAATAAAAGCTTTAAATCAAATACCGAATAAACGAACGCTTTAAATATAAATACCCAATCAAATACGAACTCCACCTCTCTTACCCACACAACACGTGATGACGTTTAAATGCTTCAAATACCAAAATATAGTCGAGTCCCCAATATGAAATTTTATAAACAAAGGATAAACTCCATACTCCAAATACGTCACCGAAAAATATAGAAAAGAATTTATACTCAAATAACACCTTTCGGTGACGGGGGAGACCCGTATCCGTCGATAATGGCGTAACACAAAGTAAACCATATTTTTTAACGTTGTCGAATAGTGCCCTAAGATCACGGTCCCGGTGTATGACCCCTCTACGAGTACCCACCGTAATACCTATGGTCTCGGAACCTGACCCATACGGATTCATCTCCGAAACACCCCGATCCCATACCTACTAAAAAGACATGGGTCCCGACAGCATACTCCAACGAGTTTCGTCATCGTAATACCAAGACCGACAAACAAGATATAGGTCCCGACAGCATACTCCAACGACTTTCATCAACGTAATACCCAGGGTCGTAGAGGCATTCCCACTTTGGTCCATCTGTGTAATACCTGCGGTCGCAGGGGCATGCACACATGGGTCCATCTTTGATATATCGACTACAACAAAATACTCAGGGTCGCAAAGGCATTCACACTTGAGGCCATCTCTGTAATACCCATGGTTGCAAAGGCATTCCCACTTGGGTCCATCTCTGAAATACCAACTCATGTGCCTATGGAACCAAATGCAACTCAATTTAATTTACATGACTCTGACATGAATGATCGACGCACTCAAAGCATGTAAAATATCATATAATTATGTCGTAGCTGCATATAACTCCAAAAACTTAACATTTAGTCATTTAATTTGGACAAGTGTCCATGAGACTCATTTTAGTCAAAATTGAGCAAAGGCTCTATAACTCAACTTGTGTGATAAATCCAAATTATTGGTTGAGACAAACCATTTTCCCAAATGAAATCATATTCATAATTTTCCCAAATGAAATCATATTCTTAATTTACCCAAAATGTCGCATAATATAATAACATGTACTTTCCAAATGGTTTATAAATTCAATACTCTCAAAATGTAATGACACCGAATAATGGTTATTTATAAAGTAAAACGTCAAAACATCTAATGAATTCTGTTTTACTTATCAAAGTGCCGAGAATCCAAATATGAATATTTCGTAAGATTTATATTCACACATTTGACAAATAACAAGTAAAACATGTTAATATATCAAAATAGACACTTTTGGCATGTACACCGTTTTCAGAAAGCTACTTGAACTCACCTCGCTAGGTTATGTTAAACCTAGTTTTCAAACCCAAGCACTAGTTTCCCAAATGAGAGGATTTGAGAACTTCAAGCAAAATCTTTCAAAGAAAACTCTTCAAAACCACCTAGAAAGCTAGAAGATAACAAATATTAACACACATTACAAATCTACGAAAATCCTCAATCCAAAAGACAAAAGCTTACCTCTTTGGTCTTGAAAATCCAAGTAAAATCCTCTTTATTTCTTGGCTTAAATCTCCCCAATGTCAACACAAGATGATAAGAAAAAGAAGAAAAAATACTCAAGATTTCCTTTTTCTTAACTTATGCAGCGATCTCTCTCGAGAAAACCTCATGGCTGCTGCTCCCTCTTTTTGTTATATGGCATTTAACCCTCTTTTTCTTATATGGCATTTAATTATAGAAAGATGATGATTTGGGCCAAAATTGCAACTAGTCCCGTGCATAATCAGATTGCCTTCTGGGCCTGGAAAGTCAGTGGGCCGGAATTATGGCCTCAAATAAAAAATTATCAATTTTCACAGCCGGGAATCGAACCCTAGACCTACGCATTCCAGCAGCGATGTATTACCATTATGCTGCAGCATTCTCATGTTATAAAATAACCCCATTATATCTTTTATATCATTTTTTTGTCCAACATTGATCACTCAACTTCAGCGTCCGTTTTGGGTCAGATGAGGCTCGATTTTGCAAAATCTCAAAATATAAAGATTGTAGGTCTGACTGTTTTCTTTCCGTTGAATCTTGAATCGAAGATTCGATGAGTCAGATATGATCAAAAACGGCACAACCTCGCAAATCTGTCAAATATCCTTTTTTGGCTATTTTTATCCCCAAAGTGTTCCGCACCAAAAATCCGGGTGTTATAGCAAGTGCACAGAAGCTTCTGGCTTTAACCATCCCTGGTCAATCCTCTTCTCAAGCTACAGATGCTCTCATCGTCAAACTACTAGAAGCTCAATCCTCTGAAGCATCCACAGCCTCTTTCAGTCAAGTAATCACTTAACCTATAGATGAAAAACTCAAAGCTCCTATGGTTCAACAATCCTCCTACTTTTGAAACAGTAAAGCCAACTCAAGAACTTAAAACCAAAGAGAAGGTCATAGACCCAGAAAGAGCAAAGATGATTAAGCAAGCTAGACAACTGAAACCACCAGCAAGAGAAATAATCTATAAACATATATACGCTAAAAGAGCAGAAAAAGTAGTATTGAAGACACTAGATTTTGCACCAAATGTTGATCCATAAATTAAAGCTCGTTATGCAAGGATCAGGCAAGAATGGAGGTTTGTCTTCTCAAAATCTCCCATAAGAAGAATAGTTGAAGTAATGATAAAATTATTTGCCACCAGAGAGATTATGTATGTTGAAAGAGAGGTAGAAATGTTTATACTTTCAATGAGAATGACCTTCTGTCATTAAATCCAGCGGAGTATCTGCCACTGGGAATATATCTAAACTCACGAATAACCGCAAGTCAAGACTACAAAATTGCCTTCCAGAGATTACAGAGTATTATGGAAGTATTTGTAGAATATCGAGCAAGGGTGGATTTTCAGACTGGCATGGAACAAAACAGAATAAATCTATGTATTACAGCTCCAAACGAGGACTTGGAAGGAGTTGATAAGTTAAGGGTAGGCACGATCTTAACTGAACCAGAGAAGGGAATAATATTCAGAAGACCTCAAGGCAAAAGGTTCTTCACAATCAAAGAAGGGTTCAAATACTCATCAAACATTTTGAATCACTAGGTGATTCATGGTTGGTGGTACAGAAAATGGATGAGGCTGATCCCAAAATCAGAACAACTGCATTTGAAATGGATACGTTCGTCAAGGGGATATTCAGCCTCAGAAACCTCACAAACACTTATTTTAAGATCATTAGTAATCATCCAGAAGCTCCTTATTATCGATTACTTGTACTTATTTGTAATCTTTAATTCAATTTTTGTACTATAATGAAATTTTCACTTTGGTCTTTCTATGTCTACTTATTTCATGTTCTGTATTCATACTTAGGGGGAGATTGTTAGAATATTATCTTGTGTAAAAGTATAAACAGAACTATCTCAAAAGACAAAGTGTTTATCTCCAGAAGATGTTTCTCCAAAAGACAGCACTTGACTAGAAGACCACATCAGAAGTTGTTTTAAGAACCAGAAGATGAAGTATCTTCTGGTTACACATACAAGGATCCTTCACGTGATATATGGCGTGGCACTAGGCATGACTTAAGCGTGTAACAAACTCTAACAATTTTGTTAAAAACTTTGCCTACGTGTCAGTCCGTGATAGGATAGCTCGTTGACCTTCATTTATATGACAGTATAAATAGAGTCAGCTACCCTTGTATTAGGTGTCGCTTGTTTTGGAGAGAACATGAGAGATTGATTCGTACTTCCAGTACTGTAATCTTTTGACACTCTAAGTGAAATACAAGTCTCTATTCTTCTATATGAATCTGTTCATCCAATGCAGTTTATTATTTCTAGTTTGATTGTTGATTATAATTACTTCTGCTTACTATCTATTTCATATACTGTAATCAACACCTTTTGAGTACAAAAGGGGATCAGGATTCCAACAATAGTCTTTTATCTGTCCTTTGCCATCATCACCAAAAGTTACAACTCCGCCAATTTTATCTTTGAATATAGAGAGCAAATTCTTGGTTCCAGTCATGTGCCTAGAGCATCCAGATTCGAGATACCATATGTGCACACGTTGTTTCTGCAATACAGATTAGAGATTTTTAGTTACCCGTCTCATAATGGGTCCTCTTATGTTAGGCTTAGGTGATGTTGTTGAATGGTTTCTAATTTTACTTTAACATCAGGTTTTCCAGAGACTTCTAGTTAGCCTGGGTTGGTCTTAGGTTTCTGCTTCTTCTGACTCTTAGGATTTTTGCGTTTCTTGGAGTTAGAAGGAAAACAATGTGGACTAGAGAAGAGCTTTTTCAATTTTAACAAAAGAAAAAGACACTCATAATTATGAGAAAGTAAAGATTTCACTGAAATTTCATTTCATGAATGAGAATTATAAGATTTCTTATTCGGCTCTATTCTAGCAATAGTTGTTCTATTGAACTTCTTATCTGGTCTAGAATTATTTTCTCTGAAATTCATTGTCTTCTTTTGAGTTCTCTTCTGTGTAGGCCACTCCCTTTGATCCGTAAGAGATTTCACTAAAAAAGAAGATGTTAGATTGCTTTTCATAACCCATTTTTATTTCTGTTCCTTAGTGAATTTAACGGGTTTTTTAAATTTAGATGTAGATAGAGAAGTATTGATAGTTTGAGCTGATTTGTTTTATTGACTTCTGCCTCATTTTCAAGTTCCAGAGAAGATTTGGCTTTGAGACACATGTCCAGAAAATCAGGACACATAGGAATTCTAGATTTCTGTTATTTTAAAGGAACATAAATCATTGGAATTCCATTTGTAAGTCTTTTGATTTTTGGAGCAGATGTTTTCCGTTCTATAAAGTCCACAACTGTAAATTCTTTTGACTCATTGTGAATAGAAATTCACTATTTTCAGGACTAGGATTTATAGTTCGAACTTATACAGAAGGTAATCTATTTTAAAAAGATGTCAGAAGTTTGTCTGAATATTTAAAGAATTCATCATCATTATGATCTTTAGTTTCCCATGGGTAAACCTCAAAGCCTTCATCGTCTTTGTCTAGACAGTCATTTAAGTCAATTAGGGTACAAAGGATAATTTCTGGATGATCATGTGAAGGTGCAGAGCTATTAGATGTTTCATTTTGACTGATTCTATTTTCTAGTTCTGTAGCTTTTTTAGGAAAGAATTCATCCAGGGTTGCAAGTAAATCCTTTCAAAACTGGATCTTATCACTTCTTCTACATGCATGGGGATGAACTCGTCTACTTCTTGATTTATGGTGATATTTGTAAATGAGCCAAAGTTGAAAACTTCATCCTTCTTCTGTACCAGTTTTAAATCAACTTGATTATTTTACTGATTTTTCGATAAGAATAGTATTTGATGTTCTTATACTTTAGTTTTCGAACTCTATGTTCATATTCATACTTTGACCTTTTGAAGACAGATTGGTCCTACAGAACTGGAAAACAGGTTTTTGTTCCTTTCTCACATGGAATACAGATTCCAAGGTAGATCTCTTTTTGCATGTATAGGGGTCAACGTCATCAAAACAAAGACCAGCCTTATCCATTTGCATATTTATTTTCTCATGCACATCTTAAACATCTTGATATTTTTTAATCAAGAGTTCATTCTTCTGAAGGTTGATGTGCATAAATTCCCTTTCCTTCAGAAAATAGTTTTTAATGGCCACATAACTCAATCTGCCACTCTCCTTTTCTTATATTTCCTTGTCTTTTTGTTTCAAAAGCTGTTTAAGCTCATCAATCTCCTATTCGTAAACACTTTTTGTAGAACCTTTATGTTTTAAAAGTTTTTCATTTTCTACAGAAAGTTCTGATTTCTCTTCAATCAGAAGCTCTATTTCTCTTTTGAAAATATTTCTCTCTTTTTCCATGAATTCAAAACATTTTTCAAGAGCTTTTCTCTTTTGTTTTTCAGATGAGAGCTTCTATCTGAGTATCTCAAATTCTTGAATGAGATTAAAGATGGTATTCTCAAGTGCAGCTTGTCCAGAAGTAGAACAAACCTGAGTGTCAGAGGTTGAATCCTCTACATCATTCTCCATGGTCATGCCGCATAACATGGCTTCTGCGTCACTTGATTTATCAGAACACCAGTTTTCTATGTCGACCATCCTTGCTCTTTTGTCTCTGTTGTACTTATATTTATTTTTGTAATACATTTCATAATTTACCAAAGCTCCTTTGCATTCCTTAGAGTAATGACCAGGTTTGCCACATCTGTAGCAGACATCTATCTTTTGACTCAACTTCTCCTTTTTCTATTCCTCCTTGTTCTTTACCAGAGGTGCCTCTTGTCTTGGCACAAAGACCTGTTGATTTGATGTTTCACCTCTATTGTCAAATCGACCTCTGTTCTGAAACAATCGATTTCCAAACTTTCTGGTGAACTGTTTGGTAATGAGGGCTAGAGATTCATCGAAGGCATTGATTTCACCATCTTCTGAACCCGAAAGTCCAACTTCTGTATCAGCTTCTGTATCAGCTTCTGAAACTAGAGCTTTGTTTTACCTTTCTTCTCTGTTTCTCTGGTCCTTCTGCTTGACCCTTTAGATTCAGAAATGAAAGCCAGGGGACCACCAACATTCACCTTTTTCTTCTGCACCTCCTTCTCATGGGCTTGAAGAGTCCCAAATACATCATGTAGTGACCATTGCTCCAGATCCTGGTTGGCTTGAAGAGACATTGACAGGTTAGACCATTCTTCATTCAGAAGTCTAAGAAATAAGACCATTCTTCTCATGGGCTTGATGATGTCACATCTTTTAGACAGATTAATCAGAATTCATTCCAATCTATTGAATTGTTTGAATGATCTACTACTTTAATTCCGGTTTCAAAAATAGATAATTTTGTATCGGGAGTCAAAAAAATTTATAAAACGTTCTTGGTGGAAAAAAATGTGAATGAAAGATTTTTATGAAATACAAGATACTCATTGAATGATAAAAAACTAATCTATTGAATCTTTCAACCTTAACTTTCGAATATGTATAAAAAGTGAGCCACCGGTTCAGGTACAAGATACTATCATTACCGAAAGGCAGCGAAGTAGAAAGCAAAGCTGGAGCCTTAGCTGCCTTGTCTATGTGAAATGTCTGTTCTAGTGTCTCTTCCAGCAAAGGATGAAAGCTGTTATATTCATTCAGCACTTGAGCCTTTCTGTTCTTTTTCATTTTGGCTCCTCATTCAAGTTGATTTAACAGCTGATCCTATAGATCCTTAGCAATTTCACATGAATCTAATGACTGGAAAATGTCATTTGGGATTGCCATGATAAGAAGTGTCATTCTATGAAAAAGGATGTAAATTGTCTTGTAAGCCTTAATTGTTTGAAACAATTATTTATCAGGATTAATCCAATGTTCAAGCATTTTGGTGTTTCAAGAAGGGTATTTTGGAGATTCAATGGTTGGGTTATAAAACGTTTCAATCCAGGCGTGTTTTAGGCTCGATATAGGTGCTTTCCGGAAGAAGTCAAGCAGCTGGGCGGGTGACCGACGGCCACACCTGCCTTCCCAGCCGCATACTCAGCTGTTGGTCGAGTAAAAGGGTCGGGCGACCTTGTGAGGCGCCATATGGCGCTAGGAATGACGCCGAGATTAATAGGCGGCACATTAGCAAGGCACGGACGGCTTAGGCGAGGCTGCATAAGGCGCATGGCACGACGCCGAGGCTTGGGGCGCGACACATGAACGAAGCGCGCGACCTGGTTGGTACATCCAAGGTCGCCTGGAAGGTGGCCCGGGCCTTGGTATGATGCTGGTGAGACTTTAAACGGGTTTCAGCTCATTTCTCACTACCACACTTATCAGTATACGATTTTTCTCCCAAAGAAAACCCTCTCCTCATTTATTACGGTTGTGGGAGCATTAAATCACCATTCCTACCTACTTGGAAGAATTTATTGAAGCTCAAGGCTAAGGAATCAAAATCTAGTGTTCAAACCTTAGGTGTTCTTCATCTCTCTAGAAGTGCAAGTATTCTTGGATGTTTTACAGCGTTTCCTCAAACTCTAGTATTGTGAGTTCATTACTACCTTTAAAAAACTTTATACATGTCAAAATGATGTATTTTACCTTAATATGATGTTTAAAATAGGTATTTTTATTATTGGAAGATTTGGGGTTTCTCTTTGAAATTATGTTTTGAGTACAAGGAACGGTTTTTAAAATACTCTCATGAGTATATTGGCAAGAAATATGATGTATAAACCTAAATGTTATTTTGACCTAATTTTGGAAGGAAAGTTTTGGAACATGGGAAGTTATTTCACAAAGACTTGTGAAAGGAAATTAATACATTCGGAAACGAATGTATTAGGAAGTTAGACTAGTGTAAATGGATCCATAGGCACATATAGTCGAAAGTATTTGAGGATGGAACTTGTAATATATACTGATTTGGGGTTGAACATGTTCGGAAGAGTGCGTATCTTTTAGGCGTAAATCGCGAAGGAAGAAAACAAAAAGGTTTTATGGAAAATCTTTTGGTTAAATGTTTATTTACCGCTTTCGATGTTTAAATGGCTTTTCTATATTTGAACTGTTTATTCTCACTAAGTTTTAAGCCTAACACTTTTTCTTAAAATGACATGTATATCAGGTGATGGTGTTAGTGGGGTCTCGAAGGGTTGAGTGGAGCTAGATGCCGATAGAGGCATCCCTTTTGAAGTACACTTACGTGTATAGATGGAGTTACATAGAAGTATATTTTGAGGATTTAGAGACACCAGAACTTAATCTGTATTTTGTATTGTATAGATTAATAGGTTGTCATCTAGTATCCATTGGAAGTTGTAAACTCTCTTACTTATCCCCATCTTTATGGGTGATATTTATTTCATAGAAGTTATTTCGCATTTTTATTTGGTTTAAATTAACTCCCATTTTTAGGGATGTTACAAGTTGGTATCAGAGCTCTAGTTTAAGTGAACTAGGTATAAACCTAAGATGCCTAGACTTAAGCTGAGACTTTAAGTGTTGAATTTTGAGTATGGGTAGACACTCTTGAGATAGGAGAGCTTTAGAGTCGACGGAAATGCACTAATCATTAAAGGTGACTTTGGTAATAGGGATTCTTGTGTATATGATATATCCAAGATATCACGTAGCTAATGCTATTTTGGGTGCATTGTATTCTGAGTATGCTTATTTTACTATTGTTGCAATGATTGATGAACATGTTACATGTATTTATGTTAGCTTTGTCTTACTCTCGTTCTATCATCTTGATAGACTAAGATGGTGAACACTCGTACGATGTCGCGAAACGAGCATGAGATAGCAACGGCTAGTATTACCAATCAAGAAACGGCAGTGGAGATACTCAGCCATTCCTGATTCCTACTGTTGTTAGGAGATCACCACCCTGAATTGACCGACTGCCGGAAGTGATCCTTAATGTTGGAATTGGTCCCGCAATGGTATTAGCGGGCTCGCAAGATGAGCTCAATCTTAATATGGTTCAAGCAATGAACTCTGCATTTGCCCAATAGCTGAAACTATGCTGAAAATGTTTGAAGAGGGAGATGCCAGTCATCGAAGGCATGAAGCGACTGCCGAGAATGCGGTAGCAGGGTTTAAGAGGAAATGGAACCGGACATGCTACTGAGGAGACACCCGTGACTGAGGTTAGAAGAGCGGGAAGAAGTTTCGCGTACAAGGACTTCATGTGTACCAAACCACCTGAATTCTCATGTTCGGATGATCCGGTGAAGTGCATTAGATGGTTGCAAGAGATCGAGCAAGCTTTTAGCTCGAGTGATTGTGAGGAGAGGCAAAAGGTGAAGTTTGCTTCACAAATGCTACGGGGCGAGGCCCTAACATGGTGGGACGTTACCATGGCTACTCTTGGAAACGTGATCGTCTCTATGCTCACATGGGAAATGTTTAAAGAAAAAGTCATGGAAGAATATTGCAATGAGCGGGTACTCGACCGAATTGCCGATAAGTTTCAGGCTCTCAAGAAAGGGAGCAAGACTGTGAGAGAGTACACCCGACTGTTTGTGGAGAAGTTGAGTTTGGTTGGGCATGTGGCCCCGAATGAGAAGGAAAGGATAAAGGCTTACATCAAAGGGTCGCCGGCGGATATGATGGATAGGCTTCGGGCTTCAAAGCTCCCTACCCTTCGTGAGGCAAACGAAGAGGCCCAACATAAGGAAGATGCTATTAGCTTGGGAATCGAAGAAAGGTTGGGAGTTGGAGAAAAGAGGAAATAGGAAGGGCAGTCGGCGCCTTCCAAGAGGTCAAACTACAACAACACCTTCAACAACAACAACCGCAGAGCCGATTCTAGGAAGGAAGCTAGTTGGTGCTCCAAATGCCGGAGCAAACACTTTGGAGCATGCAACCCGGCCTCAGATAATTGTCATAGATGTGCGAAGAGTGGGCATCAAATCCGTGATTGCCCAACCAAGGTGGCCACGTGTTTCGAATGCAAGGAGTCGGGCCATTTCAGAAGCGAGTGCCCGAAGTTGAGGCCGGCGACATCTCAGGCTAAAGTTGGTGGTGTACAAAAGTCAGTGGGAAGAGCTTTCAAGATGACGGCGGATGAAGCGAAGGCATCGGCGGACGTGGTGTCGGGTACGTTCCTTGTTAACTCCGTACCCGCTCATGTTCTTTTTTATTCTGGTGCTACTTTTTCTTTTGTGTCCACTTCTTTCTACCCAAATCTGCATGTACCTATTAGTATTTTGGAAGATGCCTATATTGTTGAAATAGCCGATGGTAAGCAAAATCTTATTCGAGAAGTCCTTAGGGATTGTGTGGTAGAAATTGAAGGAAACAAGTTTGGGATAAACCTTATGCCTATGTCAATAGGAGGTTTGATGTGGTAATTGGAATGGATTGGTTGGCCAAGAACCAAGCCGAAATTTTGTATTCCAAGAAGTTGATTCGAATTCCGTTATCGGATGGTAGTATGGTGGTAGTCTACAGGGAAAGAAGGAAGGGTGAAGTAGCATTATTAACTTTGGCAAAGGCGTGCAAGTGTTTAGCCAAGGGATTCCTTTTATATATAGCCTATGTTTTAGATGCGAAGTTAGAGAAAAAGAAGTTAGATGATGTTCGGGTCGTTAATGAATTTCCCGATGTGTTCCCCGAAGATTTACCCGGTTTATCAGCCGATAGACAAGTGGAGTTCCAAATAGATCTAGCACCGGGGGCTGCTTCGATTGCTAGAGCACCCTACCGGTTGGCACCATCCGAAATGCAAGAGATGATGACAAAATTGCAAGATCTCCTTGAGAAGGGTTTCATGAGGCCAAGCTCGTCACCGTGGGGAGCTCCGGTCTTATTTGTGAAGAAGAAGGATGGCACCATGAGAATGTGCATTGACTATCGTGAACTAAACAAGGTAACCGTGAAAAACAAGTATCCACTTCCGAGACTTGACGATCTCTTTGATCAACTACAAGGAGCGGGTTACTTCTCAAAGATCGATTTACGATCGGGTTATCATCAAGTGAAAGTGAGGGAGGATGATGTAGCAAAGACGGTGTTTAGAACGCGGTACGGGTATTATGAGTTCTTAGTAATGTCGTTTGGGTTGACAAATGCGCAAGCAGTGTTCATGGATTTAATGAATCGTGTATGTCGACCGTTTCTAGACTAATCGGTAATAGTGTTTATTGATGATATCCTTGTCTACTCTAAGAACGAGTTAGACCATGAGCAACACCTTCGAGAGGTTCTCGAAGTGTTAAGGAAGGAGAAGCTTTATGCTAAATTCTCGAAATGCGACTTTTGGTAAAAAGAAGTTCAGTTTTTGGGGCATGTTGTCACTCAAGAGGGAGTGAAGGTGGATCCATCCAAGATAGAAGCAATGATGAATTGGGGACCACCTAAGAACCCATCCGAAATCCGAAGCTTCTTAGGATTGGCAGGTTATTACAGAAGATTTATTCAAGACTTCTCAAAGGTTGCATCTTCTCTGACGGTTTTGACAAGGAAGAACGTGAAGTTCATTTGGACCGACAAGCAAGAAGAGGCTTTTCGGACTCTTCAAAATAAATTGTGTGACGCATTGATCTTATCCTTACCGGACGGGTCTGAAGATTTTGTGGTTTATAGTGACGCATCGAAAATGGGTTTGGGATGTGTGGTAATGCAAAGGGGCAAGGTGATTGCTTATGCATCTAGGCAACTCAAGGAACACGAAATGAATTACCCAACCCATGATTTGGAGCTAGCAGCAGTGGTATTGGCATTAAAGTTGTGGCGACATTATCTTTATGGAACTAAGTGTATACTCTACACCGATCAAAGAGTTTGAAGCATATTTTTAATCAAAAGGAGCTAAATATGAGGCACCGACGTTGGTTATAGTTGCCCAAGGATTATGATTGTGAGTTACTTTACCATCCAGGTAAAGCTATTGTAGTAGCGGATGCTCTAAGCCGAAAGGAGTACGGTAGTGGGACACGAGTCGTACTTACAAGAATTGATTTAGTGTCAATCTTGATCGGTCGGAACAAGACTTTCCAAACGGAGGCTTTACTTGAGGAAAACTTAAAAGACGAGGTTATAGTGCAACAACACTTGTCGCTAACG
This sequence comes from Silybum marianum, assembly GCA_036898165.1. Lineage (NCBI taxonomy): Eukaryota > Viridiplantae > Streptophyta > Magnoliopsida > Asterales > Asteraceae > Silybum > Silybum marianum. The sequence goes on along the minus strand of CM072533.1, from coordinate 23,760,103 downwards.
GAAGATAGTCGCGGTTTGAAATTATTTCAAGGACGAATTTGGGTGCCCAAGATTAGGGGCAATCGTGAGTGACTATTGGAGGACGCGCATAAATCTAAATACTCCATACATCCGGGTTGTACCAAAATGTATAGAGATCTGAAGTTAACTTATTGGTGGCTCGTCATGAAATTAAACGTGGCTAGATACATGGAGAGGTTAGTGACTTGTATACAAGTCAAGGCGGAACACCGACGGTCGTATGGAAGTCTTCAATCATTGGAGATCCCAGAATGGAAATAGGAGCACCTTACTATGGACTTTGTGACAAAGCTACCAAAGACCTTAAGGTGTCACGACACTATATGGCTAGTGGTGGACAGATTGACAAAGAGTGCTCACTTTTTAGCAATGCGAGAAGTCGGTCCAGCTGACAAGTTGGCTAAGTTGTACGTGGATGAAATTGTTGCAATGCGTAGAATTCGGTTTGCCTTTGACTATCGTGTCGAATCATGATATCCGGTTTACTTCTCAATTTTGGAATGGTTTACAAACGGGGTTAGGCACCAAGATAAACCTAAGCGTGACATTCCACCCTCAAATAGACGGCCAGAGTGAGAGAACCATTCAGACTCTTGAAGACATGCTTAGGTCGTGTGTTATTGATTTCGGTGGAAAATGGGATACACACCTACCACTGGTAGAGTTTTCCTACAACAACAGTTACCATTCTAGTATTGGAATGGCACCTTTCGAGGCACTCTATGGACGGAAATTTAGAACATCGGTATGTTGGTTAGAAGCGGGCGAGAAGCAGTTCTCCGGGCCCGAGATTGTGCAAGAGACGGCAGACAAAGTGAAGGTCATCCGAGAACGACTTAGGGCGGCACAAGATCGTCAGAAGAGTTACGCCGACAAGAAGAGAAGACCAATGGAATTCCAAGTGGGGGAACGGGTTATACTTAAAGTGTCCTCTTGGAAGGGTGTTATAAGGTTTGGGAAGTGTGGGAAGCTTAGTCCTCGTTTCCTCGGACCACTTAGAATCTTGGAAAGAGTGGGACGACAAGTGTATAAATTGGAGTTGCCACTCTAAATGGCCGGCATACATCCTACGTTCCACATATGTTACATGAGGAAACATTTAGTGGAAGAAGAGAGTGTAATACCTCTCTCAGAGATTCGAGTCGACAATAGTCGTTGTGTGGAAGAACCGGAAACAATTTTAAAAAGAAAGTCAAAGATGCTTCGTCACAAAGAAATCGTCATGGTTAAATTCCAATGGAAGCACCACCGAGGTTCAAACGTCACATGGGAAGCGGAAAAGGACATGAAGAGAATATATCCTCATTTGTTCACTTAGTTTGAAAAATTTCGAGAACGAAATTTATTTCAAGGGTGGGAGGATTGTAATACACGGAAAATTCAATGCAAAAGGATGTAAATTGTCTTGTAAGGCTTATTTGTTTGAAACAATTATTTATCAGGATTAATCCAATGTTCAAGCATTTTTGTGTTTCAAGAAGGGTATTTTAGTGATTAATTGGTTGGGTTATAAAACGTTTCAGTCCAGGCGTGTTTTAGGCTCGAAATAGGTGCTTTTCGAACGAAGTCAGGCAGCTGGGCGGGTGATCGGGCGGCCACACCTGCCTTCCCAGTCGCACACTCGGCTGTTGGTCGAGGAAAAGGTCGGGCGACCTTGTGAGGCGCCTTATGGCGCTTGGAAAGACGCCGTGATTATTAGGCAACACGTTGGCAAGGCACAGGCGGCTTTGGTGAGGCTGCATAAGGCTCGTGGCACGGCGCCGAGGCTTGGGGCGCGACACATAAAGGAAGCGGGCGACCTGGTTGGTACGGCCTAGGGCGCCTGGAAGGTGGCCCGGGCCTTGGTCTGATGCTGGTGAGACTTTAAACGGGTTTCAGCTCATTTCTCACCACCACACTTATCAGTATACGATTTTTCTCCTAGAGAAAACCCTCTCCTCGTTTATTACGGTTGTGGGAGCATTAAATCACCATTCCACCCTACATGGAAGCATTTATTGAAGCTCAAGGATAAGGATAAGGAATCAAAATCTAGGGTTCAAACCTTAGGTGTTCTTCATCTCTCTAGAAGTGCAAATATTGTTGGAAGTTTTCTAGGGTTTCCTCAAACTCTAGTATTGTGAGTTCATTCTTACCTTCTAAAAAACTTTATACATGTCAAAATAATGTATTTTTACCTTAATATGATGTTTAAAATAAGTATTTCTATACTTGGAAGATTTTGGTAAAATACTTAATTTTGGGAAGGAAGGTTTTAAAATACTTAATTTGGGTACATCTTTGGAATGATGTTTTGAGTACAAGGAAGGGTTTTAAAATACTCTCATGAGTATATTGGCAAGAAATATGATGTATAAACCTAAATGTTATTTTGACCTAATTTTGGGAAGGAAAATTTTTGGAACATGGGAAGTTATTTCACAAAGACTTGTAAAAGGAAGTTAATACATTCGGAAACGAATGTATTAGGAAGTTAGACTAGTGTAAATGGATCCATAGGCACATATCGTCGGAAATATTTGAGGATAAAACTTGTAATATATCCCGGTTTGGGGTTGAACATGTTCGGAAGAGTAATCGATGTGATGGCGGGTCATTCCCACGGATGTTTCCCTCAAAGGAAGTGCATATCTTTTAGGCATAAATCGCGAAGGAAGAAAATAAAAAGGTTTTATGGAAAAGCTTTTGGTTAAATGTTTATTTACCGCTTTCGAAGTTTAAATGGCTTTTCTATATTTGAACTGTTTGTTCTCACTAGGCTTTAAGCCTAATACTTTTTCTTAAAATGACATGTATATCAGGTGAAGGTGCTAGTGGGATCTCGAAGGGTTGAGTGGAGCTAGATGCCGGTAGAGGCATCCCTTTTGAAGTACACTTACGTGTATAGATGGAGTTACATAGAAGTATATTTTGAGGATTTAGAGACATCCAAACTTAATCTGTATTTTGTATTGCATAGATTAATAGCTTGTCATCTAGTATCCATTGGAAGTTGTAAACTATCTTACTTTTCCATTGTTGATCCCAGATAATCAGGTAATCGTATGAATGTATGCATGAACACGAAGAACACTTCTAATATTTATGAAGATCCGATGTCGGATATCTCACTTGTATTAAATATCGGTTACACTGATATTATCTAATATGCTCTCTCTTGAATGATATGAATTAACGTTTTCTTTAATTGCTAGCCCTAACCCTCTATTTATATGTATAGGAAATACGGTATAAGGAAACTAGGAGATTAAGGCATTATATACTTGCTTTATTTACAAAAAGGAATGTTTCCTTATATTTAAACATTAAACATTTCATAAATAATGACTTTGATGACTTTGCACTTTGACCCTTCATGTCTTCAATATTTGTGATCTCGGATACAATCTTTTCAGACCTAACATCCACATCTTTATGGGTGATGTTTATTTCATAGAAGTTATTCTGCATTTTTATTTGGTTTAAATTAACTCCCATTTTTAGGGGTGTTACAAGAAGCCTTTTGGCTTTGAGATCAATCTCAACCTTCTTCTTATCTTCATCATCCCAGTCCTTCCTCACCTTAGGAAGTCGCTGAACATGGATTTCAGCAATGGTAGCAGTAGCAAGAATTTTTGGAAATACCACTGTTGGAACAAATGGTCCATTTAGCACAGAGGAATATAGATCTAGATCCAGACCCTCATATAAATTGATCATCCGGATTTTCCATTGAGGATATTCCTCCCTGATAAGATCTAGATCCAGACCCTTCATGTCTTCAATATTTGTGATCTCGGATACAATCTTTTCAGACCTAACAATCTCCCCCTTTGTATTCGAGATTACAATTCAGCAAATCAGCACTCTTTTGAAGACGATGAAATTTTGTCAACAAATCACTATCTTGAATTCTTTTGCTCCCCCTACGAATATGATCACTTGATAAGTTCCGTAGCTCCCCCTTAACATTAGTATGAAAAGAAAATCGAAGGAGCCGCGATGTCGTAGGGTATAAAACTTGTCGGGTCAAAAAGCATGGCGGGTTAGGTGATGTCGATAAAGAAGATCTCGGGCCAAGTAGATTCGACAAGAATTGATGTCGGGCCAAGATGAGTCGATGAAAATTTATGTCGGGTCTTAAATACTCGATAAGTCTTCAACACAAAATGATCTCGGGTCAAGTTGAATTGATGAAAATTTATGTCGGGTCTTAAGCACAAGGAAACTCGACGAAATCATTATTCAACAAATCAGCATTTGTCATCATCCTTATCTCATGTCGTGTCTTTAATATACAATCTCTCCCCCTCAGAATGATAAGGAGAATCCAAATCATTATGAACGATCAAAGACAATAAGTGGATGTAAAAATGGGTAAAAAGTCTAACATAGAAGCACAAATAGCAACTATTATCACTTAATCAAAAATTTAATTTAATTGAGTGACCTATATTCAGTGTTGGCAGCGGATTGGCACTGATAGGACTTCCAGTTATCATAGAAGTAAGTTATAAAACTAACTTCTCAAACTGTTCCGGCATAAACACGAAGATATGCAATGTGAATCACAAAGACTCGTGCAATGTGTAGAAAGAATTTATGCATTACAATGCTAATTTTGAGGCTCAAAATGTGAAAATATATTTCACAGACTCAATGTGCATTGAATGTGAAGTTCGGAGACCGGAGGTGTGTCTTCCTTTTTCAATATCTTAATCTTCCGAGTGAAGAAAAGATAGCAGATATGCTCATTCTCCGTGATATATGAAACAAATATCTTTTGTGAGATACTTGAGTAGTTGGGTGGGGTGACACGAGTTATCGACATTGGGTCCATGTCTATTTCAATATTCATCTCCAAAGAATCGTGAATGAATAGATTGTGTGGCTACCCGGATAACTGTTTAGGTTTGGTGAAGACCAATTTTCTTTGAAATCTTGTCACACCCTCACATTTTTCTTTTATCTCACAAGCACTCAATTTTATTTTAATCATTCCCTTTCAGGATATCTAACCTAGGGATGTGTTTCATGGGTAGGTCCTTCCGGCTTTAGATTGACCATAGAAACTTCTAATTCCTAACACACAAAGAGTTAAAACATTAAAGTCCGAGTTCTGAACTAATGTATTCAGAAGTCATAATGCAATGTAAAACAGGTTAAGAGCAGGTCCATAGCTGAGATACTATGAAGCTAACTAAATGGTAAAAATATGGTACTCCCCCTCAAATGTTGAAAACCTTTTGAAACATCATCATGTGATGTGAGTATTCGGAATTTTGACCATACATGACGTACCTACAAAACAAATTAACAAGATTTTGGTACCCAAGCTTTGTTGGGTCCTCGGAGGTTAGCTTTAGATGCAATAAGTGGGGAAGTGGGGATACTGTAAGTACCATACCATTTATGATTGAAATTTTGATGGACAAAATCATTTGTTCCACATGTAGAACAACAAATCTGTGTGGCACTTAGACTAATTAGCTGATTGATAGATTTGACAAAATAAGGCAAATTAGTCTTGGAAACAAATGATCTTGTATCAACTACAGGAGATGTATGTGACATGTTTCCAACACTGTCATCTGTAGTTGATTTCTTCCTCCAAACCATTTTAAACTTCTTGAAATTACCGGATTTAGCAACAAAATCATTTTGAAACTGATTAGAGTTATGAGTTCGAGAATTTGAAAAACTATATGATTTGGAGCTGTTAGAATAACTATTTGAATTAATACTTGAAGAACAGTTATTCTTACAGATAGGAGAAAGAGCGGTTGCTTTGAACTTGAAGTAGAATCAGAATCATGAGGAAAAATCAATTTTTCAAGATCATCTAACTCCGCATTTAAATGTTCGGGAGTAAGTTGTTTGACTGATTCTGAATTCATTTGTTTTTGTTTTGAAAGCTCGTTTTCAAGTTCTTTGATTTTGCAGCATAAATCATCTCTTTCTTTTGTGACCAAATCATACTTATTTTTAAATTCAGATCTCAAATTCTTTTCAGTTACAAGAGTTGTTTCTAAAACAGATAATTTGTTTGAAAGTTTGTCAAGTTTATTTTCAAAAATTTGCTTCTCTTTGTCAAAATCTTTTTCCAGATTTTTGCTTTTAGCAATGATCAAACTACATTTCTTGATTAAATTTGTTTTCTCAGTTTTAAACGCATTTCTTTCATCTTTCAAAAGTTTTTCAAGATTAGAAATTTGTTTTGAAAACTCCTGACTTTTTGTTCCAGATGATTTTCTTTCTAAAATCACAATTTGCTCAAAATCAGACACTTGTTTAGAAAGTTTTTGAATGGTCAGTTCACAAGTTCTAATTTTGCTTTCAAAGGCTTTTCTCTCAATCTCAAACTTGTGTTTTTCATCAGAAGTTAATATCCTTTCTTTCTCACATTCCAGAAATTCAGTTAATTTTCTTTTAAGAACCACACTATACGTCTCATGATCTATAAATTTTTCTAACTCAGAAATTTGGTTTTTCAGATCAAAATTTATTTTTATCAGATTTGTCTTTTTGCAAAACTCTTCATATGTATAATATTTAGTTTTAGAATACTCGGTGAGTTGTTGCTCCAAAAATTCATTTTGATTTTGCAAAACTTTTCTTGATTCTTCTGAGTTATTAAATCTAGATTTGAGATTGACATGTTCTCTTAAAAGTTCATCCAACACTTGCATGTTGTTTGTGTGTCTGGTTTCAAGTTGAGAGATTTTTGCATTTAGCTCAGAGATTTGGTTTTGAGAACTCATCGTGAAAGCACTGGTTACCTGATAAAGTGATCTCGATCGGTGAGTTTTTGGCAATTTTCTGAGATTTCTTTGGAAAACAGAAGGTGTTCTTGATAGATGAAGGTTTTTCTCGGGTGATGAAGGGCCGAGAAGAATTTTTCTCGGGTGACGAAGGATCGACAAAAATAAATTGTCGAGTGGTATGGTCTCGATAAGAAGATTTCTCGGATGTATGAGACTCGATAACAATTATTGTCGGGTAAAGGAGACTCGATAAAACTTCTAATAAATTTTGAATTGATAAGAAGAGTTTTATCGATCACAAGGGTCTCGATAACTTCAAGTTTCTCGATTAATCAAGATTCGACAAAAATAATTTGACTCGATAAAACAATGAATCGATAAAAATTTATATCGATTCTTGTTTGACTCGATTAATAAAATTTGTCGATTTAAAAAGACTCGATAAAAAATCAAAAATACTTAATCTTAGTTTTCTTTAACCGATAAACCAGAAACCAAGAACAAAGGGTTCTTGACTAAAAAGAACAAGTCTTTTTATGGACAAGAATGTCTAAGTTCTCGAGTTTCTTATTTGTTCAGTCAAGAAAAAAAATTAAAATTACTAGAGTTTATGATTTTTACTAGATAATTCTTTAGTAAGAAAAACTGCAAGAGTCACTAGTTCCTGAGTTTTCTTATGTAAAGAATATCAAAAGTAATTAAAATAAACTAGAATAACTTTAATTAAAACAGATTAAATAATTTTGACTAAAATCAAGAATAACCCAATATGGATCGACAAAAATTTAAGCGCATCAAGAATGAATCGAAAAAAAATCAAATTTATCAAAATAAGACTTTTTATCGGGTAAAGATAATGAAGTATGGATCGAGAAAAATAGATAAAAATATTATGAGTTTTTATCGGGTAAAGCTAAAAAAGTTTGAATCGATAAAAACTCAGAAATCGAAAATTTACCTTCTGTTTCGTGAATAACTTCAGAAAATTGAAAAAGAACTCTGATCGTCTGCTCTGATACCAATTGTTGATCCCAGATAATCAGGTAATCGTATGAATGTATGCATGAACACGAAGAACACTTCTAATATTTATGAAGATCCGATGTCGGATATCTCACTTGTATTAAATATCGGTTACACTGATATTATCTAATATGCTCTCTCTAGAATGATATGAATTAACGTTTTCTTTAATTGCTAGCCCTAACCCTCTATTTATATGTATAGGAAATACGGTATAAGGAAACTAGGAGATTAAGGCATTATATACTTGCTTTATTTACAAAAAGGAATGTTTCCTTATATTTAAACATTAAACATTTCATAAATAATGACTTTGATGACTTTGCACTTTGACCCTTCATGTCTTCAATATTTGTGATCTCGGATACAATCTTTTCAGACCTAACATCCACATCTTTATGGGTGATGTTTATTTCATAGAAGTTATTCTGCATTTTTATTTGGTTTAAATTAACTCCCATTTTTAGGGGTGTTACAAGAAGCCTTTTGGCTTTGAGATCAATCTCAACCTTCTTCTTATCTTCATCATCCCAGTCCTTCCTCTCCTTAGGAAGTCGTTGAACATGGATTTCAGCAATGGTAGCAGTAGCAAGAATTTTTGGAAATACCACTGTTGGAACAAATGGTCTATTTAGTACAGAGGAATATAGATCTAGATCCAGACCCTCATATAAATTGATCATCCGGATTTTCCATTGAGGATATTCCTCCCTGATAAGAGTTGGAGGTTTAGTCAAAGAACCTGAACTATACATCGCATTCAAGTTAGGATTTGCCATTTTCAGTAAACAGGGGAGTTTGAGAAGAGATTTATGAGAAATTGAGGCTTTAGAATTGGTGGTAATTAATCAAAAACTTGGAATAATCGAGAAGATGCCACATTTTTCAGTTCTAATTGCAAAGAACCACCGAATTACAATATTTTGTAAAACAGGGTAGAATTGAGAATAGCAATGAAAACAAAAAAAATCTAGTTGAGTGGGGATTTCTCCATATTCGATTCGATCGGCTAACCAATAGATTGAATAGTAAGCTCTGATACCAATTGTTGGAACCCAGATCCCGATTAGTACTCAAATAGTGTTGATAACAGAGTAATTTTGAGCAATAGCGGAAGCAATATATTAAACAACTTAGTAAACTTGAATGGTTAATTGAATAGGATGAACAAAATTAATTTTTCAATGCAGCTTGTAATTCACTCAAGTATGATCAAGTTACAATACTAATGAATACAAATAAACTCACTAGTTCTCTCCAAAACAGTCGACCCTTAATACAAGAGATACTCTATCTATTTATACTATTACATAGATCAAAGTCAAATAGCTATCCTATCATACACTGACACGTAAGCTAAACCTCTAACAAAATTTGTTAGAGTTTGTTACACGCGCACGCCACGTCATATATCACGCGTAGATATCTGATATTTGATCCAGAAGTGGCTCTGTCTTCTGCATTGGAAGACTGTCTTCTGGAATGAGCTTCTGGAGAGATCTTCCTCTACGAAGTTTAACTTCTCATCAGTCTGTACTTTTTGCAATGGCACAGTCATTTCCGCCTCCGCTAAACATCTTCTCAAATTTGAGATGTAGAAGGTAGTATGAATACCTTGCAACTTTTTCGGTAACTCCAATTGATATGCAACTTCCCTAATTCGTTCAAGTATAGGAAACGGTCCTATATAACGTGGACTCAATTTTCCTTTCTTTCCAAATCGCATCATCCCTTTCCACAATGATACCTTGAGCATCACAAGATCACCCACTTGAAACTCAAGTGCCTTCCTCCACTTATCGGCGTAGCTCTTTTGTCGATCTTTAGCCGTCTTCAATCTTTCTCGAATTTGGTCAATCTTATCAGCCATCATTTGTACAATTTCCGGTCCCGCCAAATGTTTTTCCCCGACTTCATTCCAGCACAAAGGAGTTCTACACTTCCTTCCATACAAAACTTCATAAGGTGTTGTCTGAATACTCGCATGATAACTATTATTGTAAGCGAATTCGATTAACGGTAGATGACTCTTCCATGATCCGCTAATATCAATGGCACATGCCCACAACATATCATATCATTTGTGATATGATTTTTATTACACACGTAAGAAAAATCAAATACATATACGATAATTTACTTGAATAAAACTGAATAATTGTTGATAATGTGTTAAAATCCACCAAATGATCATAAGCTCAAGAGCTCCACATGTCAAGGGTAGAATGTATGTGATTTTTGTCGTATATAAAATATTATGTACTTCATAAATATGTACCAAAAATATAGTAAGTAAATTAATATAGGAGTGAATTATATTGGTTGTCCTTGTATTTTGGTCAAAAAAAAATTTGTTCCTAAAATAAACTATCTACACTGATTGTCCCTAACTTTTAAATTTTATAACACTCACGGTCCTTATAGTTAACAATGTCAGTTAACAACTGTTATGAAAGACTAATCAGTGTTTAGGCAAACAATAGGGACCTTAAGTAAATTCACTCTAAAATTTAATGTGCTTCATGTTTTCTTTTAAATCTTTCTATCAAGAAATATTTTATCTATCCAATTACAAATCAATTTTTTTAATTAAATTAAATATTAAAGAAAAATCTTTTTTTTATTTGAAAACGCTCAATGGCCTAAGGAGTATATGATTGTCGGGTTTGTTAAATGCTCCATCCCTGTAGGAGCGGAGAACCTACTATTATTTTAGTTGTGCTAAAGGTTTGTAGATCTCGAAATGATCCTTCAATTCCTGGGATAACTCGCACAACTCCATTTTCATCAAGAATTGAATGGATTAAATTGATAAAATACTTTCGTGTTAGAAAATATCAAATTTAGAAAAATAAGAAAAATCAAAATTTATAATTTTTGGGTTGGATATTGAAATACAAACAAAGTATTGTAAATTAAATATGGTTAACATGAGGATATTAATTATAGTAAAAAACAAATAAATAAAAATAAAAATGATAAGTTAAGATTAAAAACTTAGTTTATTTAAAAACTTAAGAAAAACTATTTTCAAATTCTACAAAAATAATGGATAATTATATGGATAATCATAAAAAAAATGTTTGTTATCTAAAAATATAAAACGTTGTGATATATTAGTTTTTTTTTCAAAAATCATATGAAAATCCTTCAAGTTATCGTGATTTAATGGTTATAGTTTATTCATAAGTATTTGATAACTCATATTTAATAATATCGTGCAATATTTTAATTTTTAAAATGATTATTTTTTTCATAACTAGAAATTATTGATCCTAACAAATAAATTTTAATATATACATATCTCACATTAATCGTATTTAACTTCAAAAACTTTGTATATTTTATTGTCCAATCCCAAAAATATGTTAATTTCTTTTGGTTTTTTACGCTTAAAGAACTTCTAAGGCAAAAATCGTTTCATCAATCTATAGTATTTTAAAATAAATATAAGGATATTATTTATTTTACACTTTCATCTAACAAGTTTAATTTGTGATTGGATATAAAGATATATGTTTTAAATAAAAAGAATTTTGAAAAAGAATTTTAGAGCAAATTATACTTTTAATCCCTATAGTTTATCTAAAGATTATTTAGTTTTTTATAACAGTTGCAGGATGACATGTCAACTTTAAGAACCCTGACAAATTGAATGGAATATGTCAAAGAAATTTGATTTTGAAATAATTGGAATGAAATGTTATCAGGTTTGATCACCATTCGTTTGGTTGACTGACATTTAAATAAAATATGTTAAAGGGATTGAAATTTGTCTGTTTCATTCACATAATTTAACTTTATAATTGAAATGAAATATTGTTAAATGACCAAGATACCCCTTTTGAATATTTTGAGACTGAAATCCAACTACTGTGGTTGGTGGTGGTTCAGATTGATGGTGGTTGGCGGTGGTCGGCGGTGGTTCAGATCGATGGTGGTTGGTGGTGATCGCTGGTGGTTCAGATTGGTGTTGGTTGGTGGTGGTTCAGATCGGTGGTGGTCGATGGTGGTGGTCGGTGGTGGTTTAGTTCGGTGGTGGTCGACGGTGGTTTAGATCGATGATGGTTGATGGTGGTCGGTGGTGGTTCAGATCGACGTGGGTTCAGATCGATGATGGTTGATGGTGGTCGGTGGTGGTTCAGATTGATGATGGTCGGTGGTGGTTCAGATCGACGGTGGTCGGCAACGATGGTTCCTTAGGCGGTGGTTCAGTTAAGATCGTCGTTGGTTGGCGTTGGTTCAAATCGGTGATGGTTCAGATCAACGGTGGTCGGTGATGGTGGACAGTGGTTCAGACCGGCGGTCGTCGGCGATGGTTCAGGTCGTCGGTGGTCGGCGATGGTTCAAATCAATGGTGGTTGACGGTCGTCAATGGTGGTTGACAGTGATTTAGATCGGTGGTGGTCGACGATGGTTCAGATCAAATAGGAAATATGAGGATAATTTTGTCCTTTTTAGAATATGGGATGGAATGAAATTGAATTTCTTCTCAATTGTAATGGAATGACCAAATCCTTGGATGGTGGAATGTGTGGAATTTAATTCCATTTCGTAGGTAACCAAACGAATAGAATTGATCATTCCAATTTCTTTCAATTCCTTCAGAATCCTGCAAACCAAACGCCCCTTGAATGTTATGAAATTGAAAAATTAAGGACCATCAATGTAAATAATTTGTTTTAGAGACCAAATACAAAATTTGAGGACACTACAAAGATCACCAATGTATTTCACTCTTAATATAGTAAGTTACCAATGAATTATTGACGTTTTTATTTCGTCAAAATAATTTGCATCACAAGCAAATTTTATTTTATGTTACTTAAATTTAAATTTATTGTTTGAATACGCTATAATAAAACAGGGTTGTCAGGACGTCGAACATCATAATAATCAAAAAAAGTATTATGTTTATGGAAGCAACAATTATATGTCTTGTATAAAAACATTACAATAAGTTATTTACACTATACTAATGAACCTAATAAAACTCAAGAAGCGAATAAAATGGTTGGACGTTTTAAAGATCCATTTTGTTATATCATTTGATTAAAAACACACAAAATAATGTTACCAGTAAAATCATATTAGAATTCAAATATTTTTTATATAAATACACAACTTGCAAATATATATTTAGAAATAAAGGAATTGAAAGAAAGGGTTGGGAGAAGTGTAAAAAGTAAAGGTGATTGGTAGGATGGCTTGTTCTACTAGAAAGTGAAAAAGGGGGAGTATTGAGAACAACAATGACATTGCACCAATGACCAAAAGTGTATGATTGACCTTCAAGGGAAATGCAACATGAGTAGAAAGTATTGCATATTTATTTCTAAGTTATAACTTCACTTCACCCTTGTGTAAGCAACCCTCCAACACCCAAACTCTTCTTAGCCATCATCTCTTGCCATGAACCACTAGCTAAATATTATTTGGTTTCTTCTCTCCACTCGAATGGGGTGGCTTCAATCCCTCTTCTGTCCACTCAAGAAGCTTTGGGTTAGACTCCATTCAGCCCATCACAAGAGTATGTTATTAATTAATTTACTCTTTGTTGTTTTTGTTTCCCTATTTTATTTGATGTATTTATCAGATAATTTAGTTATGTTAGATTTGAGATTATAATGTCGGATTCAAGATCTTATCATTGTTTTCACCAAACAAAAATAGGTTTTTTTTCATGTTATTTCTATATCGGTTTGAGCATTCTTTTTAAACGTGAAAACTCATCATTTATGAGTATTTTAGAACTCGAGGTTAAGTTCAGTGGGTATTACTTTGATCTTCTTTCCCAATTAGTTAATCCTCATTCTTTTGTTTGGGTACATCATTGATGTATTTGTATGATAATTTACTTGCGTTAAACGTGAGATCTTTAGGTTGTTTTTTCAACAAAACGAAAACAAGATTTCCCCCTTGTTCTTCTATTGTCAATTTGAGCATTCTCTTTAGACTTTGAAAGCCACCATTTATGAGTATTTTAGAACTCGAGATGGTGTAAACTTTGAGCAATCACACTGTATACGAGAACCACGTGGCATAACTTTAATTGCATGTCAGTTAACTTGCCATAAACTAATAACGTCTAAATTATCATGAGAAAGTGTCAACCATTTCAACAAATCTATTCCATAATTCCAACCAATTTCTTTTACTAAATTAAATGATATTTTCATGTGCAAATTTTCAGGTAGAGGAATATACATATTGTATGAAGATGTGAAGTCATGTCCCTATGAAGATGTGCATGTACTTTGGTCAATTTTGGTGGAATCAACACATGTTCCTCCTCATACCTTGGCCTTACCTCCGGTAGTAACTTGAACCGGTAACGGTTCCCAAGCTTCGATCGTGTTTTTGTACATAATTCGCCACTTTTTTTCGTTCGAATCTTGTATTTGTTTCTGGGGTTTTTCGGAAACTATATTTCAAAACAGTTTTAAGTTATTACACGACCCTAATTTTCGCATACGAAGTGTTGCATTTCCCTGAACGTTAATTTTCAAAGAGTCGATGCAATCAAAGCCGCATGTCGACCTCAAAAACTGAATGAAAAAGGTGAAACTTTTATCGTTGGTGTATTGACGTATATGCTTTGATAGTTTGTTGTTGGTTTGTCGACTTTAAAAGCAGTTTTTAGGTCATTTTCGGATGTGCATTTGTGTATAAGAAAAAGAGTGGTGGTTGGGTTCAGTTTGATGAACCAAAATGAAATATACGGACAAAAGTTCTGAATGATTTTGATGGGTTAATTTTGAATTAGGAAAATATTCCACCTAATTAAAATACATGGGTATGTACACACACACCCTCTCTATATGTAATTCATATAAAAAAGTTTGGTTTGCGGTAAAGACTTGAGATCACGTGAGACTATATTATTTTTATGAGACTTGTAAGATCATATTTGATACTTAACACTTAATAGTAAACATTGTAAATGTACTTTTGCTGTGAAGGTTTAAATTTTTTTATATTCACAGTGTTTTGTTATGAAGTTTCAAGTGTAAAAATTTAATCTTACGGTCTCACGAAAATAACTTGATCTCACGTGAACTTAACCGTTGTGCTAAAATAACATTTTATTATCGAGGAAAATGTATGAAGATCAAACATATTTAATTCGGTTCATATTTTGAAAAACTATATTTTAAATTTTTTAATTGAAAGTCTATAAATGACATGAAAAGTATCTATTTTTTTCATCTAATATATATATATATATATGTGATGTAAGTGGAATTGACAATTTCTGAAAATATATTCTCCAAATTAGGGAAAAAAATCAAATTATAGAATTTTAAACATAGATGGATTCAATAAGGAGCACACATGACGCAACAAAATGGTGACATCGTAAAAAATTTACACTACCACACAATATTTTTTTAAAGACCGTTTCAGACTATATCTAGACTAATTTCGACATAATATGACTGTAAGACATTAATCATGATAAATTTAGTGACCATGATTGTTGTATTGACCTGAATTTACCCTGAACGGATAACATATTCTACCATATATTTGAGGATCTCAACCATTACGCCACAATCACTACTAGAAAATTGCGTATTTTCAACGGAAAATATCGTTGAAAATTTTCTACGAATTTTAGAAGGATTATCGACAAAATATAAATTTTCTACGAATTTTCCGTTGAAAATCTCTCCCAAAATGCATTTTCAACCAAAAAAATTTTGACGAAACATTTCGTTGAAATTTTTTTGGTTGAAAATGCATATATATTTGTGAGAGATTTTCAACGGAAATTCGTTGAAAATTCGTAAAAAATTTATGTTTTGTCAATAATAGTCTAAAATTCGTAGAAAATTTTCAACGACATTTTCCGTTGAAAATACTCAATTTTTTAGTAGTGAATCCTTAATATGGTTCAGTAAGACACAAGTTTATAGTGGCATGGAATAGAAGACTTGAAATATATAATTTAAATTTGTACTTTGAAACATGTTCTTGAAAATAAAATTTGAATGGAAATACATGCCATTTTATGTGTTTTCTCATTTTTTTTATTATAAAAGAGCTATTAACTGCATCTTTAAGGGTCTTTGAATATACGTCTTAAAGAGGGTGTTTGGATGTGTGTTTTTAAAATGATTTTGTAATGTTGAATAATTACTTGTAATCAAATAATCAACTATAAAACAGGCATTAGAATTTAGGTTATATTTAGCAAACTAGATTATAAGCTATTTTTGGTTGATAAACTATGGTTAACTAAGTGTTGAAATATAATGGATTAATTATAGTGTAAAAAATGAACATTTAAGAAAAATGCTCAATTGCAAAAAGGGAGATGATTGAAAAATATGTGAAAAACCCTTTGCTAGAGATTATTGAAAAACTATGTGAACGTGTAAGTAGTTTTTCGAAAAGCTAATATATACTTACCAAATCAGTTTTGTTTAATAAACTTAAAAAATTACTTAACTTATGGTTATCAAATAAGCCTAGTATTTAGATGTGCTTCTACTATTTGAAATTGTAACAATCATAGAATTAACTATATAAATATTTTACAAATTCTGATCTATGATAGTTTGACGTTCTTCTCTCTAGCTAGTCCCATTTCTTTTATCTTTCACCTAGTTTGGTATGACTTGCTCGGTACCAGGTATCGGTAATAGCATCTGCTAGTGACCAGAAATGATGAACGAAAAGATGTTCTTGTAAAAAAAAAAGAATTCTCAAGTTAAAAGTAAGGGTAAATTGAATTCGATAACCAAATGGTATGGAATTGATTATTGGTTAATTATTTAACCCAACAAAATGAGATAATTAGAAGAAATTAAGATGATAATAGATGGTATCTCCAACATACCACTAAATCTTGCAACAAAGTCATTAAAATAAGTTTATAATAATTATCGTGGTTTGCATTTTATTCTAAAAAGGGTCCATCATATTAACTCTGTTTAAGAACATCGTTAACATAAGGTGTAACACCCCTGTCCCGCGTGGCCGGAGGACGGTATGCCACAATGGATAACATAACCACAAAAGTAAGATAAACGGGAAATCCAGAGCTACTATAATTAATCATCAAAATAAAAGTGTGGGGTAGACTAAAGTTAAGACGACAGAGTTATAATTACAATATATACATAAACAAAAACTATTATATTATCTAAGGTCGTCTTCAAAATAGTCATACTCCTTTGCTCTCGGTCCCGTCATAAGCCCACCTACGATCCTGTACCTGCCGAGGAGGAAACAAACCTCGGCTGAGCCAAATGCTCAGTGAGCGGATAATAAAAATAACAAAGATTGCAAGTGTATAATCAAATTAATAAAGGATAATAATTATATGAAATCTGAAAACTGAAATATGAAATAACAATTGATAATTGACGTGAAATGTTCTTTATAAATGATTTAAACTAATATCATTATGTCAAGAACGTATAACATATAATAAAATAAATTAGGTTCGAGTGTTGTATGGACCACCCGAACAATGGAAAATGAGTATAGGGCAATACACTCAAATTTCTTCCGATAAACGGTTCCCGATAACGGCTCCCGACAACGGTTCCTAGGATCGATCCATTCGCCCTCAAATTGGCCGGTACCGGGCCATACCCACTTATTGACATTGGGGTTCGAATAACGAGGACGCCATGACAATTATAGCCGACATGGAGGCGTCACGACATCGTTGTCCCCGATGTCGTGCCTTAAATCACAAAACATCCAAATTACATAAAAAAATATGTCAATTCATATATATATATATATATATATGGTAATCTTATAAATATATGACTTTTAGTTATCATATATCAAAGTAGAACTCCGAAAACGGTCCAAATCCGATAACGGTTCAACAATGAAAAAGGATCAAATCCAAAAGAGATTTAATTCAAGTTCAATTAACCAATAATGAATACAACAAAGACCAAAACTATGATAATAATTTCAAATAACAATCATTATAGGCAAATTGATACCGTTTAGTAAAAGAGTTATCAAACTCACAATACGCCAATATGATCTCATGAATTTAAAATATGAGATCATAATAGATGTCTAGATGATGAACGAGAAAGATATTACCTGTATAGAAGTTCAGTGACTAAAGAGAGTCACAAAACCGGATATCCGTACCTTAGATGGTAATCGATGTGCTAATCATGTAGTTCCTATCCCGTTGCTAATGCCATCTTTTTACTCCAAGACTGACCCTAAACAAGTTTACAATAGATTGAGAATGATTGGAACAAGATTTGCGGATGGTACAACTCCTTAAAACTCAAAGTACAAGCATATAATGCTATAATTTTCCTTTGCACCTGACAGCTTTGAACCACTGTTTTCATGACCATTTTTAACAACCTTAAAGGTCAATCCAGGTCTTAAGGTCTAAACAAAACTTGTAGAACTATTTCTTATGGTTCTAATCGATTTGGATTCATGCCATTTGGATCAAAGACCAATTTTACATGATTTTTATAAAAACAGAGTGCAGTTCACGTTTTTGCACAGTAACAGCTATAAAAACCCACTGTTTTGAGCCTTATAAACTTGGAATCAGCTCTGGACTTAAACTACAAAGTTGTAGTATACTCAGATATCTTTCCAACGATATATCGTACATCTCAATCGGGTAAACGAGTGATTTTATATGATTTTCTGAACAAACAGCAGCTACTAAAATCTTTTACACAGCTCAAACCAATCCCATTTTTGATGATTTGCTAGTATTGACATTTCCAAAACGATTCCCATTTCTTAAAATTTTGATACTAAAACATGATGAAACAACTACAAAACCTTTCCAAACCATAAATCTATGGTGCAAACTTATTTCCCCACTTATTTAACCAATAAAAACAAGAAACTAACATCAATTAACCAAGATTTAGCATAGTAATCAAAACCTTATGAAACTTTAACATACTCCATACCCAACTAAGATTTTTAAATCATCAAATTAAAAAGATTACCTTAAATTGACCTCCACAACTAGAAGTTCATTCAAATCCAAGCTTCAATCTTTCAAACTTCAACTTAATCCTTGATGCATGAGATGAAATTTACTCAACTAGGGTTTGGAGATGAAGAAATCGTTCAAATGAGAGAGAGAGAGGAATGTGTTGCAAATGAGCCATTTTTGGCTGAAAATTGGGGTTTTTATACCTAGTATAAAAATCACCACTTGTCAAAATTTACCCCTTATCATTTACTTAATTCACCATGGGTCCTCACATGGACTTTTGATAACATTTCTAGTCCAAAATACAACTATCTTAAATAAAAGGTACAAATAAATAAAGCACTCATATATTTATGGAGATGAATATATCAAGATTAATAGGTAACAAAATCTAGGTGTTATATAAGGGGTATTTTTGGTTATTTAATTATATATATATATATACACTTGTTGTGTACCCGTACGATGCAGCGCAAGTGAATGACAATTATAAATCCAATAACTCATTTGTTATATTATTTTTTAGCATGCATGTTTAATGAGTTAATCTATAACACCCTGAATTCCACCATAAGCAGTGTCACATCATCCAACTTAAACATTACCTTAAATCGTCAAACGTGACAATTTAATAAAATAAGATCATCACAACAGCGGAAGTCTTAACTTAAAGTCAATGCCAGTCACCCACATGTGTCCGTCCCATACCGGACAATGTTACATAAAACTCAAATACATATAAAATAAGTTTAACGACTAGCAAACACAGAAGAAATATAAAGCGTGAAGGATCTTATCTACGCCCTGCCCTTTCCTTTGTCCACACCTGAACCACCGGCTCCTGAGATGCATACTAGTAGTTAGCTAAAAGCTAAGTGAGTTCATGGTTTACGTGTACTCCATTGAGTATGAGAAAAATAACATGCGCAATTAAATAGTATACATATAACTTTCATAAACATATAACGCCAACAAAGTCTCCTCTATGCCTCACCAGGTATGTCCGCCCTGTCACTGGCAATCCCTGGGTTGCACGGCTCACACCCGTCCGGGCACCCATTTCGGGATCGTGCCACCCCTGATTGTGACATATCAAGCCCGAGCCCTTACCCAATTATTGGCACCAAATTGTGCCACATATAATCAACTCCAACAAAAGTAGCATGTTAATAACATTTATAAATAATTTAAACAAGTAGCATGCAAATCTCCTACATAATGATTACGTCTCCAAATCATAACATGTTAAAAATATTTAAAAGCAATAAATGATAACATGCATCTCCTCATATGAATTATATACAAGAAAGCATACACCCGTAAGCATGTACGTAAAATAACTCATCATGCACCATATACGTAACTCCAAACAAACATACAGGTCGAAATTATTTATCTCTTTTAACGTATGTATGCATCCCAGAAAAGTCTCATGAAAACTCACCTTGATTTAACGTAGGTTCTTCCGTCACAAAATAGCTCCCGAACCCTACATAAATCGTAATAAACTTCTAAGTACTCCTTAAATAATTTATCATTTACGAGCCCTTAAATAATCTCGTGACATATTATTTAATCTCCTAGTTAAATGCTCAGGCTCCATTATACCATTTACTCCCACCTATAGTCACCTAATCCAAGTGTCCTTACATATATATATAAATTTTTAACACACACATAAACTTCCTGCTCCAAACCCATTTTGATTTTCATTAAAAGTACATATCCAATATTATGGATTCATATCTCTTTTTCTCCTATACTCCCACGTGCCGTCACCATCTTTAAAATATATATATATATAATATATATATATGTTATATATATAATATCAAAACTTTTTACCATTTTTAAATAAACAAAACAAATAGGGCACACTTATCGCTGACTTAACCACTCCAAACCTCAAGGTTGACTCTCAACATACACATATCTTTTATACATATATATACACATATCCTTTATACATATATATATATATATATTTATATATATATATATACATATATAGATATAACCTCACGACGGTGCTCGTCAAAATATGCAGCCATCTAATTAAGACCACTCTTTGCTTTTGAATATGTTTGACTCACCAAAGAACTGTCAACACATTCATATTACATTTGTTTTTCTTTTGTTTTTTTCTTCATGAAAACAACTTTCTTCATAAACCCATTCCCTCTCTCTCACTCACCTCATGAAGTAAAAGAAGAGGAACCCACTTACACCTTGCAATATATATCAATTACGTAAAGCAGTCGGCAAGTTCACACTAATTCATAGAAAGTATGAGTCCCTTACCTTAATGTCGTTGTGATCGACTCTTGACTTGAGTCGTAGTTTCCCGCTCCTTATCTTCTCCGCTCCTTCCTCTCGTTTCACTCTTCACTATGTCAATCTTTCTCTCTCTCGTAACACTGAAAATGAAGCCAGCAACTCTCTTTTCTTCTCCTCATAATCCAGCCACATCCTCGTAAAACCAGTTGCCGCCCAGAAATATCTCAACTGCATCCCACGATCAATTTTTGAAACTTTCAGGACTTGGCAAAACAGATCCCTAGAAGTTACATTCTCCCCCCTTTGGCTTTCCCCCTTATTTTGCTTTTCACCTTTCTCTTGGCTTTCCCCCTTATTTTGCTTTTCACCTTTCTCTTGCGTTTGAATTATTTTCTCACCTATAACTTTATTCACTAATTATTCCCACAAAACATACATATATACATAATATTATTATTTTGAGTGTTACATAATCCTTTTTTAAGTGGTTGATTTGTGAATGTTTTCCATTTAAAATCTTAATTGGTGCTTTTTCAACAGGATTATCCCAATCATGGAATGCAATGGGCAAAGACATATCAAAACCATAACCGGGACAAAAGAGAATGTGACATGGATACCCGTAATGTAGAACGCAAACCTTTAAATTTTCTATGTAACGAATAATTCTTTTTTCCAATCGACGTAACAAAAGTCCTTAAGATTCATTTTTTTCCCATTTTAACCGGTATTTTGCTAAATTTATAACATACGATGACATGAATGCTCGTTTATGAAAGAGTTACAACAAAGTTGGCGATAAGGATCAAATTGTTGGACTTGGACATTTTTTAGGGTCTTGGACTATTGATGTTTGAGGGATGGTGGTGCTCATGGTGGAGCCACATAGGCACCACGAGGTGCATGTGCTCTCCCCGATTTTTTTTTTATTTTTAATTTTAAGCAAGTGATAAAATTAATTAATGTCAAAGTCAAAAGACTATTTATACCAAGACATAACATTTACACTTTAAGCCCTTCTACTTTCAACAATTTATAATCTAACATTCTCCCCCTTTAGTGAAAGTAGCACGTCCCTTGAAAGATCTGACCACTTCAGATATGAATTCTGACACTATGTGTACTGAATTCATCTCTTAGATGGCCCTTGTATGGCTTGGACGTAGATGAAGAAGGACTTCCAACCTTCTAACATTGTTTCTGTAGTCAAGCCTTTCTTGAATCCTTTTCAGCACATCTTTAATTAAACCTTTATCTCTTTGATCCATTTTCTTTGCAGCTTTATCATCTATCTTCAGGTTTTCTTCTAAATAGAGCTTGATGGTTCTTAACGTTCCATCACAAAAGCAAGCTATTTTACTGAAGCGCATGAAAAGTTTTGTTCGATTTCATAGATCACTCCCAAGTCTGGTTGCTTAACGACATACCATGAAGGAAAATTTTCAATCCCTGTAAAACTCTGATCAGGCTTTATCAAATTGAGCTTAGGTTGATCACTTTCTAAACCCATTTGGAAACCAAACACATATGCCTGATAGATATGGAAATATTTGATGAAGCTCAACAACTTATCATACGCCTTCAGATAATCTCCAGTTCTGTTTGTCATTCCTCTGAAGTCATTCACCATACTCATTAAGTCCTCAACTGACAGATGAACAAAATCAGCTTCTGTGAACTCCCAGAATTTAAAATCTCGCCGATAGATGGCAAAATAAGAAATATCGAATCCAGGGAACTTCTTTGTAGTAATGAATGAAATATTCATGTAACCCTGATCAGGATTAACATTCTTTCGATCCATATTAATATGTCGATTTCAAACAGATATCGTCGTTCAACTTCACCTTTTAAATTCAGAACTCCAGAACTTTGGCTTCATCTAAAGGAACTGTATGTCTGATGAGGAAATGCCTTTCAATGTTTTCAAGAAATGGAGTATAAATTCTCTGAATTCTCCATTGAGATGCTAAATTCTCAGCAGTTCTAATAGGTCTAGGAAGATTTTCTGGTAGAAGTGTTTCAGGTACACGAATCTCTTCTTGTATAAAATCAGGAACTGCCACTGGATCATTTGTTCCTCTAAACACCTTATCATCATCTCTGATCTCATCAAACTCTCCCTCTTGAACAATATCATCACCATTATAATCAAATAAATCCCGTACCTCCTGTCTTATCACTTCTTTAGAGATGATATTTTCTTCAACATTATCCGGAGGAGTATTTAACAAAGAATCTTCCATCCTCTCTTCCTTAGTTATTTTGTCTACAACATCTGGCTTTTCAATCGTCAGCTCGATATCAGCAAGAACTGGAATCACCGCACCTTCAACATTTATCGGTGTCTCCACCATTTTAGATTCAATCATTTTCTGAACTGTATATACTGAACGGTTTTCTGTCTGTTCTGCTTCTTGAGTCTGTTCATTAACTGCTTGAGCATTTAACTGTTCTTGTTCAACTCGGCGCCTTTTCTCCCCCTCATGAGGATCTTGATCATCATGATCCTCATGTCTTTTTTTACTCGCGTCAGGCTGAGATCTGCTATTGTTCTTACACTAAAACTCGATCAGATAACTTTGAGAGGCCAGTTGAAACAAGAGTGGTAAGATCAAAGAAGCCTTTTAGCATATCTTCCCGAAGCCGATCAATATCTGAAGTTGAAGAACTCGGAGCAGAACTAAGAATAGGTTGTGCAGCAGATGCAATCTGTACCGAAGCAGGTGAGAAAGATCAAAATCTTCCTGTCCCGGAGCTGCCTGAGCAAGCAATCTTGAATGAAGCAGTGACTTCAACTCGTCCACTAATAGATCAGATGGTGGTGTTGATGGTTGAGACGTTACATTAACTAAACCAATGTATGGAAAAGGTGGTGCAGAAGAAGGACCAACAACATTTGGATCAAATATAACTCTTGGCCATCTGGTGACAAATCCTGCTCTTGATTCAGAAGAATCCACCACTTTAGCTCTACCAGACATAACCTCCAAACTTTGTACATATAACCGTTCAACCATCTGTCGCATTACATCCATTGGATTCCGCAAGTCATGAGCATAAATCGGTCGAGGAAAATTACCTGGTCTACGTAGGTTACCAGTTGAAAAAACTGTCGAAGCCGTTGCGCCTTGTTCAACTGGCATGATGTTAAGACTAACAGGACTTCCACCCTATCCTCGTGAGGTACCAACGAATAGTGGCCTCACTCTGGATGTTCCGATTGGGGCACTAAGGGGGTGTTTGGTTTGTCGGAATCCGCCGGAATTGGCCGGAATTGGAATGGTCAATTCCATTGACCGAATTCCAACATCATGTTTGGTTAGATTTTTTTAAAAGAAGGAATCTCTGAAATCATTTGAATTCCATCATCCACAGATTTGTTCATTCCTTCATGTTGAGGAAGGATTTCAAATCCATTCCATTGGAATCTATTACAAAGACAAAAAAGCCCCTAAACTTTAACCTGCTCCATTTTCCTTTCATCTGCTCGTCAAACAACAGACTATTCTCGTTCATAAATTTCATCCCTTCATCTGCTCATCAAACAACAGATCTGTTGATTTCTTTCTTCTTCTTATACACCGATCTCCTTCAGCTCCGTTCCTCCCGCTCTTCGTCGATCTTCTTCTCCTGCTCCGTTCATCCCGTTCTTAATCCGTGTGTTTCTTCTGCTTCGTCGTTCTTTGTCTTTCACCATCAATTTCCTCCCATCTTTTTGTTCGATCGTCTGCTTCACATATCTGCTTGAGGCCTGCTTGACTGCTTCTTTTGTAAGCAGATATCAAAATAAAAAAGGTAACAACTTTGCGATGAGGAAAGAACAAGGAAAAAATAAGTGTTGCCATGGTGCAAAGGATGGGGGAAAGATGGACTCAGTCCCAGGGAAAAAAAGACGGGGGTTAGATGGAAAAGAAGGTGGGGAAAAGACAGGACCCATTTCTCATTAAATGTTAATTTTTTATTATTTATAATTAAAAATATTGAAAAAATTATAAAAGAAATATAAAATAAAGGGTATTTTTGTCATTTTTCATCATTTCATTCTAATTCTGTTATAAACCAAACAAACATATTTTAATTCTTAAATTCCATTCCTGCAAACTAAACACTTGGTCAAACCAGATAACATTCCATTCCAATTCCTTCCAGATTTCAATTCCTCTGACAAATTCCATTCCTAAAGATTCCATTTTGCGAACTAAACGCCCCCTAAGACTCCCAACATATGTAGTCTGAAGCACAGACGGTGACCTAGGTGGTATAATACCATGCTCTAGACTCGAAGTGAATAAAAATGAAGTTGATGGTTGGGGCAGAGGCCTGTCTGTTTCAATACCCACCAACCCCGAGAGAGTTGCAGATAGTGTATGTGCTAAATCCCCATGAGAAATTGAAACAATAGTTTGTTGAGAAACTACGGAGTGGCTGAGGGGGTGTGCATTTGCATTGTTGGGCGAACAATGACTTTTTCAATGCTGGATCGTAACGGATACATCACAGCAGTAGATGTGGCTGCTTGGGTGAAAATGGTTTGGGAAAGGTCTGATATTTCTTTTGCTAACCTTGTCTCACGCTCACCATGTTCTTCTATGTCCCTTACACTCAGGCTCACATTCATTTATGTTTCTACTATATTTCCCTCATCCACCCTTATATCACCAGATGTTGCAATGCCAGTAAGGACATTTGATATGATTACATTCATTTCAGGAATTTCCATCTCCAAATTGTGAGTACGTGGTTCATATTCGGTATCTGAACTTGCTTTAAATGGAGGTTGACGACTAATTCTGGGTGGTATGTTCCGTATTAAAGAATGATCATCAGCATCATCATCATCATCATCATCATCATCATCAACATCATCATTATTAGCTCCAAGATCCACAGCCTGATTTACATTTCTATCAGTTGGAGAATCAGTTCTCGGAATATCTTCAGGGATAACAGTTGTGTCAACATTTTCTAATGCACGATCAGATGCACCCTCTATCTAATGAACGATCAGATGCACCCGCTCCTGTACCCCTCTCATTTACAGTTTACCTCTACACTCCCCGATCAAGAACCCCGTGTTCTTGACCCTGCTCTTCTAGACCTAACACCTCAGTCATCTCGGGGGGGGGGGGTTGGGCATTGAGGGCAGGATCAGCAGGCTCTTGCTGTTCCATCAATGCATGCTCACGCCTATAATCTATGACACTCGCTGCAATCTGATTGGCATGTGCAATTAATGCTATTGGCAAGGAATTGCATTAGGATACTGTCCTTGCTGAGGAGGTACACGAGACCTCATAACCTTTGAAGTAGCCAGAGGATGGTATGCATGACGAGGAATGTTCTCATTGCCTTCCAACATACTAGAAATGAAAATTTGCAAATAACGCTGATACCGAATTTACTTCGGAGTCTTTCCTGTCATGCGAACATCAATCAGATCTTGCCAGATGATAGCAGGAAAATCAATATGACGGTTGAATGCAACCGCATAGAAGAATTTAAGAAATGTCATGTTGCACCTTTGCACAACACATATGCGAGGGTGACATCATCCTTCGGATGCAACACATGCGAGGGTAAGAATGCACAGTGTCATCCGAGGCCCTGCGAAGCTCGGATAAGCTTATCCGAGCCTAGGCTAGGCTCGGACGAAGGTCATGCGAGGGTTAATGTTCACCCTAGCCCTCGGATAAGGCTTATGTGAGCCCATGGAAGGCTCGGATGACCTATCCGAAGGTGCGTGCCTTAGAAAATTTTGAAAAAATTTAAAAAATCTAAAAATTTTGAAAAATATTTTGACATTTAAAAATTTGACAATTTAGATAAAAAATTTATCAACTTAAAAGATGTCCAACTTTTAAATGATGTAAGTGCAAAAATAATTTTGCTCCCCCTTAACTGATGCAGTTAAAAATTTGATCTGAAAGGATTTTATCAGCTAGGGTAGCTTAATAATATTCAAGAAACTTACCTGCTCCCCCTTGAACATTGATCTGCAAAAAAAGAAATAAGAACTCACAGAGAAATTTGTTAGATGATATCATTAAGTTCCTAAAACGAAAATTGTGATCAACTTGCTCCCCCTCAAATAGTAATACATCAATATCACAGAAGTAAAATAAATTAAATACACATCCTTTTCAAGTTCAACATGCCAAGTTTGGATACTAAGAATTGGAATCATTTTTCATCCAATGCCTTAGTAAACTAAACAGCAAGTTGAAATTCAGTATTAACAAAGTATAATTTAACTGTACCTTTTTCTACATGGTCTTAAATGAAATGATGTCTGATATTAATGTGTTTTGTCTTTGTATGTTGAACCCAATTTGCAGTTATTGCGATAGCACTCTTGGAATCACAGTAAATTGGTATTTGATTGTAGTAGAATCCGTAGTCCCGCAACTGTGTACGCATCCACAAGACTTGAGAGCAGCAACTGACAGCAGCTACATCCTCCGCTTCAGCAGTGGATGTAGAAACACAGTTTTATTTCTTCGAGGCCTAACTTACTAGTTTATCGCCAAGAAACTGTACGTGCCCAAACGTGCTTTTTCTGTCTAGCATGCATCCGGCATGATCTGCATCTGAATAAGCTTTCAGTCGAAAACCTGTATCTTTAGGATACCACAGACCAAGATGATCATGTGTACATTTTAGATAACCTAAAATGCGTTTTATCGCAGAAAGATGAGATTCCTTAGGTGAAACATGTTATCTTGCACATACATACGTAGCACATTATATCTGTTCGACTTGATGATAAGTACATTAATGAACCAATTATAGCACGATAATTTGTTTGATCAACAACTTTTCTAGAAGGATCAGCTCCAATTTTAGAACCAGTTGCCATTGGGGGGGGGGTACTAATCGGAGTACATTTGTCCATATTAAATTTCTTCAATATGTCAAAAATGTATTTCGATTGGTTTATAAAAATCCCCGTAGACAATTGTTTAACTTGTAATCCGAGGAAAAGATACATTTCCCCCATCATACTCATGCTAAATTTGGTAGACATTAAACCAGAAAAGTTTTTACAAAACTTAGGGGTTGTCGAACCAAATATAATGTCATCCACATATATTTGTATAAGAATTATATCCTCACCTTGACGCTTAATGAATCAGTTGTACCTCGCGAGAATTTTGACTCGATTAGAAATTCAGTAACATGATCATACCATGCACAAGGAGCTTGTTTTAAACTGTAAAGCGCTTTGTCCAAATTATAAACATGATTCGCGTGATCTGGATCAACAAGGCCTTCTGTTTGAGAGACATAAACTTCTTCTTTCAGAGGTCCGTATAAAAACGCTGTTTTCACATCCATCTGAAAAACCTTGAAATTCTTGTGTGCTGCATAGGCTAGAAACATTCTGATAGCTTCTATCCTTGCTACCGGAGCATACCTCTCATCATAATCAATTGCGCTTTTGCTGGCGATATCCTTTTGCTACAAGTCGCGCTTTATTGCGTACAATGACACCCGCTTCACCTTTCTTGTTTTTGAAGATCCACTTTGTACCGATAATTGACTTGTCTGTTGGTCGTGGAACCAGACGCCAAACTTTTAACGCTTTGAATTGGTTAAGTTCCTCTTGGATAGCTAATATCCAATCTGGATCAGCTAAGGCTTCCGAAACTTTAGATGGCTCAACAGTGCTTAAGAATGATGCAAACATGCACTCATTCACGGATCACCAATAATTTGATTTATCGGATGTGCAATTGTCCATTTCTTTGAATGAGGTAATGGATTGTACAACGATTGAGAATTATCCGGATCAAGAAAACGGTTATGGGAAACAATTGGATTATCTATTTGAGTAACCGGTGGATTAGGCGTTGATGTTGAAGCCTCATCTGTTTGAGTTATCGGAGAAACCAGAGTAGAAATAGGTGGATAATTTTGTCTAATGGTACCAGAATCAGTACTATCCATTGAGAAAGGGGTATCAGCTTCCGGTTGAACAGGTGTTACAAATTCAAAACCACCAAATAACCTTATAGGAATTGGAACCACAGCTTCTGAAGTTGATTGTATTGGCACAACTTCAGATGGAGTTATTGGAACTGAATCTGAAGATGGAGTAGAGAAATCAGTTGGACTTGAGATCGATACTGTATCTCTTCATAGATCAACTGCAGAGCTGTTAGGCACAAAAGAAGGAACAAGATTACTAGTATTTAAATCATCATAAAAATGTTCAAATAACAAATCCAAATCAGTAAAATGAGAAGTCGATGAAGAAGCATGATTCAGATCGACAGATGTTGCTAAAGGATCAATAGTTATATGCTCTGAAGCTCTAGCACCAGTTAAAACGGGTTCTGATCCGATATGATCAGAAATCCAGTCAACTTTCTCGTCGAATTGAACATTCACGCTTTCATTGACAGATCTTGTACTTTTATTGTAGACTCTGTATGCAGCAGACGAGGCAAAATTCCAATGAAGACAACGTCATCAGCTTTAGGATCAAGTTTGCCACGATCATCCCTGCCATTCATAATAAAACAAGGAAATCCGAAGACATGTGGATAGTTAACATTAGGGATACGCTTGTTAATCAGTTCATATGGAGTTTTACTAAACTGGTAATTGATGAGTGAACGATTCTGAGTGAAGCAAGCAGTCGATACAACATCAGCCTACAAAAACCAAGATAACTTTGAATGCACCAGCATTGTTCTGGCTGCTTCTACTAAAGTTCTATTAGAACGTTCAACAACTCCATTCTGTTGTGGAGTCCAGGCTACTGAAAAAAAGTCCGAGTAATTCCAATAGATGAAAGAAAATGTCCCAGCTTCTTATTTTTGAATTCTGTACCATTATCAGTTCGAAGAGTTTGAACTGATAGCTGCAAGCTATTCTAAATAGTTTTGATAAAATCAATGATCACTCCCAGAGCCTCATCCTTGGTTCGTAAAAACGTGACCCATGTATACCTTGAATAGTCATCAACAATGACCAAAATATACTTCTGACCATTTATTAATGGTACACGCATCTGCCTACACAGATCCATATGAAGAAGTTGCAGAGGACGACCAGTAATGAATTCAACCTTGGACTTATGGCTTGCTTTCTTCATCTTTCCTTTCTCACAAGCTGCACATATGTTTCTTTTCGTATTTCAGATCTGGTAATCCTGAAATTAATCCTCCCTTTACTAGTGCACTTATAGTATCAAAATTTAAATGAGAGAATCGTCTATGCCAAAGCCAATTTTGATATCTAGTCGCTTTTGCTAATAAACAAACAGTTTCCTCAACTTTGATGTCATTCAGGTTAATTGTATAAAGATTTGAATTCCAGGAGCCGACTATGAATTCAGTACCATTGTATTCACGAACACAACATCTCGTAGATCTGAAATTGACTTCTAAATCTTTATCACAGAATTGTCCAATACTAAACAAGTTGTCAACTAGTCCTTTTACATAAGAAACTTGTTTGACCGTTAAATTTTCCTTGACTAAGTCACCATACACCAAAATCGGAGAAAAATGATCGTTTCCAAATCTCATTTTCCTAGAGCCTTTTGCAACATAATTATCCAAAATTTCCTTTTATTGTTTTGAGCATCCAAAATCCATAATCCACACATGACCGGTCTGCAAAATTTAACTAAACAGTTTTAGGTACCCATATGAATATGGGTTCTTTGGGGTTAGTAAAATAATTAGGAACCCATTTGACTTTTGGCTCCTTTGAATTTGTCAAAATTGAAGCAGTTTTAGACAAATTTGTTGATTTAGGTACCCAAATAAAATTGGGTTCCTTCGTTTTCTTTGAAATCTTAGACTTTGGTACCCATTTGAAATTAGGCCCTCTGTTTTTCAAATTCTGATTTTTAAATTCTTTGATTGAGACATAGATGAATCATCATTATAAAGCAAATGAGAAGCAAGAAAATCATTCATCCCACATGTACATCAACAAATATTAGCATGAGCAAATGAAAGTAATTGTTGTATTGAAGATATCACTTTTGGGAAAACATAACAGAAGTGTTTATCAGTACATTTATGCTTTACATCATGACTAATATTGTTTTTCTTAACATTTGAAACAGAAACAAATGATTTTGCTTTTTCTACTTTATCAATAGATTGCTTCATCCTCCATTCAGTCTTTATATTCTTCATTAAAAATGAAGATTTATCTGAAATAGGATAAACACGAGAATTAGTACCTTGAGAAGTAGATTTTTGTTTAGATTTACTAGTTTTCGTTCGTTGTTGAGAAAATATTTCCTTTTAAATGATGATTAGGAATATTCTCAACAACAGGTTTAATGTTTGAACACTCAGCCGTTTCAAAACAAATTGGTATTTCTTTCATGGATTCTTTGACTAAAAGATCCGAATCATTTGACTGTATAGGTGAAAAATCAAACTGTTCAAGGTGTTCATCTAAACAAGCATTGGAATTCATTATTTTTGAAAAATCAGTCTTAGATGTACACTCATCAGTTACATAAAGATCATGTTGTTGTTTTCTCTTGATGCGTTCGGCATGACCGGGATATAAAAATTCATTATGTTCTTTTCTGAATTGTTTTTCATTTTCAGATGTGATATGATCTGGAATATTATATTTAAAATCAACAAATGGATCAGAAAATTGAGAAGGCTTATCAGATTCTTCTTCAATATTCGATTCATTTGAATCACTCAGAATTCTTTTAAATAATATATTTCCCATAAATGCTTTGCAAGAAGAAATATAAGAATCAGTGCTCATAGTTTCACTTGATTATGGTATATCTTCAAGTTTGACAGAAATATTCTTTTCTAAATATGAAAGTTTTTGTTTTAAAATTTCCTTTTTTTCTTCAAAAGGTTGTCTTTCATCAACTAATAATTGTTCAAGTTCTACTATTTTACTTTCCAATACCAAAGGTGGAACGTACAGTTTACCTTGTATTGGTTCAGTTTCAAGTTGAGTAGTATAGCTTGAAAAATAATCATTTGAAAGAAAAACTGTTTTGTCATTTGAATAAATGTCATTTAATAACTCGTCGTTAAAAGGAAGTTGCATTTTTTTCTTGTTTTTCCTATTCCAGTCGTCCTGACGCTCAGTCTTTTTATCTGACTTCGTTCATCCGATTTTCTACTGGGGATAAGTAGCACCAAGATCGATCAAATTGTTAGGTCCGATTCAACAAGATCAATAGAGGAATCATATGGAAATCATTGAGTCGTATGTTTTATTGATGAAAGCATTAAAGATTACAAACGCGAATGTACTTTAGACGACTCCCATTAAGGAAACCTCTACCCTAGACTCCTTTATATACTAGTTGTCAATTACATGGTAAGCCCAAGCCCATAAGGAATTAAACACAATTTAAAATATTATATTAAATCATTTCCTTCTTTATAAAACTTTCCTAATTTAGGATATTTGATCCTATCACAAATCAAACTCGTATAGAGTTGGAATCTTAGAGAGTGCTTTTTTCAAATTATGAGGATTATTATATCCTAAATCCCATCTTGCATTGTAAGCCATTTCCTTATGTGTATTTAAGTTAATTGTTTGCTCAGTTTGACCTTGTTTATACAATTTTTCTTCAAGAAATTGAGTTTTTTAGTCAAATCATTCTTTTCTTACATTGAAGAATCATAAAGTCTTTGATATCCATCTTTCACAATTACTAATATCTCATATTTACCAGTTAGATCAGACAATTCATTTACTAAATCTTGCTTTCTATCTTCAAAACGGTCCTTTTCAGATTTCAAAGAAGCAATTAATTCTTCATTTGCAATACAATCGATTTTTAGATAATAAATTTAATTTCTTTGTTTATCGACTTGTGATTGCAAAAAAGATGCAATTGATTTTTCTTTATCCAGTTTGAATTGTAAAGCAGTTAATTGAGACATCATAGAGTTTATTTGATTTATAAAATAATCGTATGAAAGATCAGATACCTTTGTTCCAAGCTACGTTGTAACTAGTGCAGTTTCTTCATCATCATTGTTGTAACTAGTGCAGTTTCTTCATCATCATTGTCATTACCTGAAACTTTGGTCATAAAGCACTTGTTAGCAGTTTCTATATTCTTTGATTCATCTTGACCATGATTAAGCCAATGATCAGCTTCTGCTTGTTCAACTAGCATCAACTTATTACGATAATAGGCAGGATCCTTAACCACTTTCATTCTACAGTCTTTAGCAAAATGACTAGTTTTTCCACAATTAAACACTTGAACGATTCATCCTCTGACTTTTGCACAAATTTCTTCTTTTCACCATTCTGATTATTTCCTTCAACCTTTCCTCTATGTTGAACATTCTTTTGAATGGCAGAGGTATATCTTTGATTGTTATTTGTTGGTGGCTTGAAAAATTGTCAACAAAACCATTGCTTGTGCCAGCTCTTCTCCATTGTCTGACTCATATCCATCTTCAGAAGCAAATTGTGACATCTTTGTAAGTTGTGACTCATATCCATTACTTTGGCGTACTTTTTCCATTCTGGAAGTAAGTTGTGTAAGAATTTCACATTGTTCTCAATATCTATCTTTGTTAATTTGTGCTTAGCCATCTCATTCAGTAAGCTTAAAAAACACATGTAAACGTCTTCCAATGATTCTCCTTCCTTCTGTTTGAACTGCTCATAAGCTACATTGCAATTCGTAACTTTTAGTTGTGCTCCCACTTTAGTACCGACCATCATTCTTTCCAATTGGTCCCACATTATTTTGGCATCCTCTTTGTAAGAGTCCATACTTGTGTAAATATCATTGGGTAGACTTTGTAGTAGGAATAACTTTGCTTGTTTGTCAGCTTTTGCTCTTTTCAGTTCTTCGTCAGTCCAATTAGTTATGGTTTTTTCACTAGATCACCATTAGGACTAGCCATGAATAGTTCTTGCATCAACTCATTGTCCAAAGTTTGCTTGATGTATAATCCATTCATGCATATCCACAAAGTCTAAGAATCTATCACGCCATTGGTCATATTCTCCATGATAGAGAATTGGCACTTTGGTTGATGACCCGATTGCAACAGCATCCATTGTGTTCTTGTTCATATTTGTATTCATATTGAAATGCTACAGATCTAATCTCAGATTAAAAAGAAGAAAATCACGCGATTAGTAGGTAAGAAATAAAATTTGCACAAATGATAAAAAAATAATCCCAAAAATATTCCAAGTATTTAAGAATCGTAATTCAAAAGGATATTCCTGAAACAAATAGCTTCTCTGTCTGAGCCTATCTGATGGTTCGGATAAAGAAACGTCCGATACTATCTGAGGTTCAGATGACAATATATCCGAGCCTATCCGACGGATCGGATAATAAATGTCCTATACTATCTGAGGGCTCGAATGAAAATATATATGAGTTCTGATGAAATAAAGTACGATACTATCCGAAGCTTGATATATCCGAGGCTCGTATGAAATCAAAACCTGTATCCGAGACTCATATGATAAGTCATGTAAAGCTTCGTATGATATATCCGAGGTTCGAATAAAAAATCAAAGTATCCGAGGTTATTATATCCGAGAGTATCCAAAGATATACTATCCGAGGGTTTTGTATCCGAGGATCATATGAGAGCCTTCGCTATGAGTCATGCGAAGATACACTGTTCATTACCTTTGTTATCCGATGGTGATGAGGATGAAGTATCCAAAAGCTAAGATCATTGTATTGTCCGAAGGTTATGAACATTGCCTATCCGAAGGCTATGAAGATACATTATCCGAAGGCTATGAATGTCGAGCACCTTCAGTTTTCGTTAAGTCCGAAAATGGCTAAAATCATCCATAACCTATCCTAATCACCTTCAAATGGATCCAAACTTGGTAGGGTTCTTCACGAACACATTCTGATCATTTTTCATTCACATACCAAGATACAAAACAACCTCTAACTCCAAAAACTAGATCAAAACAGGGACTTTTTCCCAAAAACCCAAAACTTTGAAAAATCAATCTAATCCTATCTAGATGTTTTCCATACTTAAAATTTCTTCTAAACTTTGATTCTATAACCAAAAACGAGTTTAATGCAACAAATCTTGATCCAAAACACCCACGAATTGATCCTCTATGATCAAAAATCAAGAAAATGCAAAAACTTCAAAAATACAACATTTCTTACCAAAAATTGATGATTTCTTCTTGTAATTTGCCTGCTGTGATACTAATTGTTAACTTTGATGTGAAGCAAATCACAAAAAACAATGTTAGAATCAACAATTAAGAACATTAAATTAGCACAAAAATCTCTCTTTCATATATCTCTAAGAGTCAAAAGATTACAAAATGATAGAACTAGTTACAATGTCAAAGTCAAAATACTATTTATACCAAGACATAAAATTTACACTTTAAGCCCTTCTAGTTTCAACAATTTATAATCTAACAAAAGGGTTCAAAGTCTATCAAATGGATGTCAACTCTGCCTTTCTAAATGGTAAACTAAAAGAAGAAGTGTACGTGCAACAACCACCTGGCTTTAAGAGCTCTACACATTCAGACTATGTCTATTATCTAGACAAGGCCCTATATGGTCTCAAGCAACCGCCTAGAAACATGGTATGAGCGTCACTCTACTTTTTTGATCGACAACAAGTTTGAAAAAAGTGAAATTCATATAATTCTATTTATCAAAAGGTGCAATGGTAATTTTATGCTCATACAAATATACGTGGATGACATTATATTCGGCTCTACAAATCATGCTTAATGTGATGAGTTCTCAGAGTTGATGAAGAGTGAATTTGAAATGAGTATGATGGGAGAATTAACATTCTTTCTAAGACTCTAAGTGATACAAACCTGGGATTTTCATAAATCAAGCCAAGTATGTCTCTGACATATTGAAGAAATACAAACTTCACAATTCAACAACAATCAGAACACCAATCTCTACATCCATCAAGCTTGACTCTGATCTCTCTATAAAATCAGTAGATGTCAAGAACTATCGTGGAATGATTGGATCACTATTGTACTTAACAGTAAGTATGCCAGCCATAATGTTCGCACCATGTCTCTGTGCCAAATATCCTGCCAACCCAAAAGAGTCTCATGTGTCTGCGGTTAAGAGAATCTCTAGATACTTAAAAGGGACACAATATCTTGGTCTCTAGTATCCAAAGAACTCGTGCTTTGATCTAATTACATATAAAGATTTTGATCATACAGGGTGCAAATTGGACAGAAAGAGCATCTCTGGTAGCTGTCAAATACTTGGAAACAAGTTAGTGAGTTGGACATAAAAAAAGCATAACTGTGTGTCTACGTCTACAACGGAGGCATGATATGTTGTTGCTGCTAGCTGTTGTTCACAAGTCATTTGGATGAAGACTCAACTCATGGATTATGGCCTTGCGTTTGACAAGATACCCATTATGCGTGATTCAGAGAGCGTAATAGCCATAAATGCTAATTTAGTGAAGCACTCAAAGACCAAGCATATTGATGTCAAGTATCATTTTATCAAGGATCATGTGGAAAAAGGTACAATTGAAATGTACTTTGTATCTACAAATTTCCATCTTGCTAACGTTTTTACAAAGGCTCTGGATGAGAAAAGATTAAATTTTCTAATAAGCAAGTTGGGTATGCTAAACATGCAATAATGACTCCAAGCCTTTCTCTGTACTATACAAAGCCTTTGTATTTATTTCTTAGCATAAATATTTTTAACGAACTATGTTTAACACAAAGCCTCTATCTCTAAACCAGACACTTCCACTTTATATACATGTCAAGCATGTAGAGCCTCTCTATGTACTATATAGAGCATCTGCATCTCAAACTAAATTGTACATTTCTTCTCATACTATTGATCCAAGCATAGTTTGAGGAGCAGCCAGAGATACAATGCAAAATTCAAGGGGGGCTGAATTCTTCATGTACATAAATTCTAGTTGCACTATACAGAGCTTCTATATCATTTACTTGATACAGAACTATCATAGAAACAACCATGAGTCTCTGTCTTCACAAGGTATGTTACTTCTAATCTTCAAATGTTTTACGAAAACCTGCTCTGACTCAAAACCCTTTATAAATGAGTTATATCCACATGTTTCATGATCTAGAGCCTCTATCCCTTTGACGTGATGTCCAATCTCTAGAACCAGAGATAGAAATCCCCCTCACACACACACATAGGAAGAACCGATGTAGACTTTGAGATCGTGAACGAGTCGGAAGTAGAAGAAGAGTGACTAAAGAGAAGAGAGAACTAAGAGGAAAGATAGATAGAAGAAAAGAAAAAAGAAGATAGAAGAGAGAGAAGTAGAGTACCAGAGGTTATTACACCCATAGAGGTAATAAAAATGAGAGAACCAGAGGAAACTGCAGAGAGACACCTAGACTAGAGCCAGAGAGACGAGTTAGAGAGGTTGTGAGAAAAGATCCCATCAAAGGCACCCATATTAATTTTACCACACCCCCTCCAATGCTAGCGAACAATCTAGTTCATATGGTCGAGCATCACGAACTATTGAAACAGAGGTGCACACCTCGAACCTTAACCTGCCAAACCATCCAGAGAACTGTGCTTCCTATGGACAACACAGCCAAAGGGAGGCATGTAATCTAGATATACCCTCCCAACAGGGTATGGCCATTGAAAATATAAGTGCCACGTCTCCCCATGGAACGACTCTACTCCATATAGAGGAATTCGTTTCCTCTGCACTAGATATTCCCATACGTCCTTCAAATGGACTATTAGGAGCACAAGAATCTGGGGCTCTCGACCAGCCTCTAAGTCCACTTGGTGAACCACAACCTTTGGACTCTGAATCACCAAGTCACTGTAACGCCAATAGAACGTTTGTAGTACAATCTGACACATAACAGGATGTACGAGGATCATACGGAAGTCCTTCCAAGCCCAACCTCAAAGCAAGCTCGAAAGAAGGAGGTTTAGGAACAAAGCCTCACTCTTGCCCAAGTGTTGAGCCAGAGGTCACTAGCTTTGAACATGTCATGAAGGGTGAGTTCCAAATCTTCGTCACCTCTATTCAGAACTCCTTGAAAGAGTTAAAAACTGAAATGTCCAATGCAGGGACATCATCTTCTGCATCCGCGTTTACTGAGATTCGAGCACTTCTCTCAAGTATCAAGGCAGAGAATTACTCGAATGCCTGCGAACTCGATACCTTTATCATGTTAACGGACAAGAACCAAAATCTATGGAAGCGATGCAAAACCAACTCAACTCCTCTGAACAAGCCATACAGAGGATTGAGAAACTACTCGAGGCTTAACAAGCCCAACCAGCCCAATCCACCCATTGAAGAATTTTAAAAGTTTGTTGCTGAGATGCGGAATATGATTAAGAGATTTACGTGAGTTGATCAGAGATGGTTTCCATGGGCAACAAACTTCTCCAAAAGGTATTTGACTTAACTTTTGATTTCAACAATAAAGCTACCACTGTTGCAAATACCATGAAAAAGTCCACGACCACCTTCAAGTTCAGAGTTGATGTGGAAATAAACAAGGCAACAATGGTAGTAGATGCCATTGTTAAAATGTATGAAGAGAAGGTGAGAATGATTCCACCTTCTGACTTGCCTATGAAGAAAAGAAATAAAAAGCACTCTGCATCACCTTGCAAGGAGCCAAAGTCCAATAAGGTGAGATTTGACGACCAAGAGGACCCACACTAGTCTGGCCCTCATGATCGCCAAAAAGGAGAGAGTCACCCACCACCTGTACATCACATGCAAATGTTATCCCAGTGGTTCTCCTTGTGATCTCCAAGACTTATAGACAGAAGATAGAACGCCACCATCTGCACATCAAGACTGCTTTTTCATCATCCTCAGATACAGAGGATTTTCCCATCCAGACAACTACCACAGATAAGCTAGTTATTGAAGTGGATGTACTAAGGGATGAAGTTCCACCTGTTAGACCTCATTTTCAGGGAAGTATGAACCAGAATTGTACAAGTGCAGGAGATCAGAAGTTCATCTTCTGATCTCACTCATCACAGAGACGCCCAGAGTTTTGAAGGACAGCTGGACTACAACAGAGGTATCACACGCGCTCCTGATGACGTGGCCTGCACATGTTCCGTGTATCTAATCTTGTAACTGAATTTGTTACAAGCTTTGCTTACGTGTCAGTTTGTAATAGGCTAGAATGTTGACTTCTATTCATTATACTAATATAAAAAATAGATCCTTTTATGAATGTAATAAAAAGTTGATCTGAGATACATTTTGGAGAGCAAATAGAGCATTTCATTCATCGTATTGTAATCATCTTCCAGGTTATTAATACGAATTACCATTTGTTTTTCAATATCGTTCTTACTGTTCTTACTGTTAACTGCTTTAATTCGTAGATCTAATTTGCTTCCGCTCATATTTTCATTCGATCTATTGATTAATTGTTTGAAAGGGATCTGGGTTCCAACAATTGGTATTAGAGCCATCTAATCAATCTATTGATTATTAGATTCCTTCCATTTGGAGAAATCCCTCTCCTATTTGCAGTTATTTTTAGTTTTAAGGTATTGTTCGTAATTCTACCATATTTTACGAGAATTTGTTAATTTCATAACAATTTTCTCCAAATCGGTGGTAATTTGGGTTTAAATCTGAAAATCAGTAAGAATATCGTCCTGTTTCAATTCATTTGAAATTTATTTGTTCTAGATTTCAAAAATCCTCCTGTTATTCTCTCAACTCTCTGTTTTCTGAAAAAAAAAATGGCAAATGCAAATTTGAATGCTGTTTACACCTCCGGATCCCTGACCAAACCTCCTACTCTAATCCGTGATGAATATCCACAATGGAAGATCCGTATGATCAATTTTTATGAAGGATTGGATGTAGAACTTTACCCTATTGTTCAAAATGGTCCGTTTATTCCAATGACAACGATTCCAAGGATTCCTGCCACTACAAATACCGATGAAATTCCTGTGAGACAAGTTCCAAAGCTGAGGGAAAATTGGTCTGATGATGAAAAGGCAAAAGTAGAATTGGCCAAAAAGGCAAAAAGTCTACCGATCATGGAAATTCCAAATGAGATTTTCCATTCTCTGGATTCGTGTGATACTGCTAAAGAGCTATGGGATCAGCTGGAAAACATTCTAGAAGGCACAGCTAAAATGAAGAAAAACAGAAGAGCTCAAGCTCTGTATGAATACAATACCTTCCAGGCTATTCCTGAAGAGTGTCTGGAGCAAAGTTTTCATAGATTTAATACTCTGTTAAATCTATGCAAAATGTGTGATATCATCAGATCTAAGGAAGACAACAATGTCTTATTTCTCAAACGATTGAATCCAGTGTGGTTAAATCTCTCATTGTCTCTACAAGCAAATAAGGATCTAGAACAATGGTCTCTACATGATGTATTTGGTACACTTCAAGCTCATGAGAAAGAGGTCGTTCAAAAAAAACAACAATAGGGGGACCTCTGGCTCTAATTTCTGAATCAAGAGGATCGGTCAGAAGGATTAAAGAAATCGAGAAAAGAGGAAATAGTAAAGCTCTCATGACAGAAGCAATCCCAGAAGATGAGTTTGACTCTGATGATGAAATCAAAGCTTTTGCTGAATCACTAGCACTTATTACCAAACAATTCACAAAAAAAAGTTTGGTAATAGATCTTTTTAAGGAAGCAAAAGATTTGATCGTTCAACTCCAAATTATACTCCTAGACAAGAGATCCAGAAGGCCGAGAAGATAGAGGCAGAGAAGA
Source organism: Silybum marianum (assembly GCA_036898165.1). NCBI lineage: Eukaryota > Viridiplantae > Streptophyta > Magnoliopsida > Asterales > Asteraceae > Silybum > Silybum marianum. The sequence goes on along the minus strand of CM072533.1, from coordinate 23,719,351 downwards.
AACAGGATGAACTGAAGAAAAAGAAGGATGTGTGCTATAGATGTGGCACGCCAGGGCACTATTCAAAGGATTGCAGGGGAGCTCTGGACAAAGACAAATCGTACTACAAGAATAAATACAAGTACAATATTGCTGAAAGAGCTCACTATGCAGAAAAAGAAAACTTGCTAGGAGATGAATCTAGTGGTGATAAAGCCATGTTCTGCGGAGTGGCCAAAACCAATGAATCAGAAGATCAGCCTTCTGAATCACCGGTTAGAACTATCTCTGAATCCTCTGAGCTCGAAAACACCATTTTGATTTTGTCAAATAATTTTGAAGAACTTAAGCAAAAGCTTACAGTTGAAAAGAAATTGCGAAAAAATATTGAACCAACTCTTTCAGTAACTCAAAGATAAAGAGAAATTTACAAAAGAGAGATGGATCTTTTAATAGAAGAAAAACTGGAGCTAAGTGCTGAAAATGAGAAGATTTCTAAAGTTTTAAAAAATACTGAAGTTAAGCTCTGGGAAGAGAAATTGAACTTCACTAAACTTTTGGAAGGCAAAGATAAAGAGATCAAAGCAAAAGAAAGTGACAGATTGAATTCTGTAGCACTTAAAAAAGCTACAGATCAATACATATCTGGATGCTCAGAAAGTTCATGACAAAATAAATACACAAGTAGGGAGATCTGGAATTGGTTTCGAGGATTTGGATTCCTACACATGTGAAAAGAGGTCTACTCTGAAACCTGTTTTCTATCTAGGAGAAGAATAGAAGCCTGTGTTTCCAATTTTATATGAGCAATCTATTTTTAAAAAATCAAAACATGAAAATGGTCATCATCAACGTAAACTCAAGTTTAAAAACATCGAATATTCATATGGAAAAACAAACGTTGATCTGAATAAAATTCAGAAGAAAGGTGACACTTTCAAATTTGACTGAAATGTTGATATAACTTTGAATCCAGAGGCCGATGCTTTTATTCCTACACAAGAAGAAAAAGAGATAAGACTTGGTTTTGAAAATGATATTCTCTCAACTTTGGATGAATGCTTTAAACTTGAACATGAAAATGTTTAGCAAAATTCTTCAGAAAACCATCCAGATATATTTTCTTATTCTTTTGTTGACTTAAATCTTTCAGAGACTCAAAAAGATTTGAAAATAACTACATATCCTTGGGAGAATGATGACCAAAGTGATGATTTCTTTGATAACTCAGAGAAATATTTTTCATATTTAGAAAATCAATTACCTTCTGTTTACAAAAAGGTTCCAGAGGTAGTTAAGATTGAAGAAGCACCCCTCTTATATACAAATGAACCTCTGGAGAACAGAACCTCTGGTTTGAGTGTTGAAAAACATTCAAGTGGAATACCAATACTTTCTGTCACTCCAACCGGACAGAGAAAACCGGTTACCATTCCTCCATACTTCATTGGAATGTGTCTTAAGGCCAAATCTTGTCTTGAACTTGAGAAAGAAGAGAGTCTTAAAAAGAAATTGAATATTCAGCAAAAATCTCTACAATGGAAATCTAGTCTTTCTGTTTCTGTTTCAGTAATTCCGAAAGCTTCTGAGAAGGTTTATCAAAGGAAGCCTCAACAGAAGAACACTTTTGATTCTAAGCATAAGTCTAGCCTAGTTAAGAAGTTCAATAAAACTACTGATACTAGTATAGACAGAAACAAGAAGAATTGTAATTATCATTATTCTAATGAAAATTCAATGCAATCTTTTATGTCTCAGAATTCTGAATATTTTTCTTTATTCTTAAAACTAAAGCAATTTTTCTCGAGGCTTTCTGATCGTTCATATGATAATTTTTCACACTTCAGGACTAAACCAAAGTAAAACAAAAATACATAAAATAAAAAGAGCACCTGCTAAATCAAATCATGTGCAAGATAAAAAGAGTGAAAATTCTAAAACTAACGTTAAAGGACCCATTATGAGATGGGTACCTAAAACACTCTAACTGTGATTGCAGAAGCAGCGTGTGCACATCTGGTATCTTGACTCTAGATGCTCGAGGCACATGACTGGAACGAAAAACTTACTCTCCCAATTTAAAGACAAATGTGGTGGAGCTGTAATGTTTGGAGACAATGGTGAAGGTCAAATAAAAGGCTACGGTACTTTACAAGAAAGTAATATTACCTTATCAAAAGTAGCTCATGTTTCTGGATTGAAACATAACCTGTTGAGTGTAAGTCAACTTTGTGATTCTAAAATACTTGTCATATTTGATGAAAAGCATTGTTACTTGTTTTCTAAGGCGGGAGAAGAACTCTAGAGAGCAGACAGAAAAGGTAATCTATATATGATGAACTTCACATCAAAGGACGGTAAAGAAACCCTCTGTCTTATCTCCAAAAAGAGTGAAGTTGTGTGGTTATGGCATCATAAAATTTCTCACTTAAATTTTGATAACCTTGAGATGCTTGTCAAACACAATTTGGTAACTGGTCTTCCAAAAGTCCACTTTCAAAAGGATCACCTCTGCCTTACATGTGAAATGGGAAAAATAAAACGAGCATCTCATAAAACAAAAAATGATCATTCTTGTACTAGACCTTTGCAATTGTTACATGTCGACCTCTGTGGTCCCATTGCAATTCAGAGTTTATCTGGTAAAAAGTATATACTGGTACTTATTGATGAATTTTCCAGGTATACATGGCTCACATTTGTTAGACAAAAATCAGAAGTGCCTATCGTCTTGCAAAATATGATGACCAGAATCCAAGTTCTTCTACACCATAAGATTCAGCAGCTAAGAAGTGATAACGGTACTGAGTTCAAGAATGCCAAGCTTGAAGCATACCTTGATGAAAATGGAATTACACAGAACTTATCTGTTGTGAGTACTCCTCAACAAAATGGTGTAGTAGAAAGACGCAACAGAACCTTGGTGGATGCAGCCAGAACAATGCTTGCACCTTCTGGACTTCCTATCTATTTTTGGGCAGAAGCTGTAGCCACTGCTTGTTTCACTCAAAATCGTTCAATTATTTTCAAGAGAAATCTCAAAACCTCTTATGAGCTTATTAATAAAAGAAAACCATCTGTCAAATTCTTTCATATTTTGGCTGCAGGTGGTTTGTTTTAAATGACAGAGAAAAACTTGGCAAGTTTGATAAGAACTCAGATGAAGCTAAACTCTTAGGATATTTTTTAAATTCAAGAGCTTTAGAGTTTTTAATTTACGTACTAAGACTGTTATGGAAAGCATTAACATCAATTTTGATGATCAAACTCAACTGACTTCTGAGTATTTTACTTCTGAACTCAAACTAAACACTGTTACCTCTGATTATCTTTCAGGTTCCAGAGAATCCGAAATCGATGCCATTTTTCATGATTTTATGGGCGAAGAAATATTTTCAGAGCAAATACCAAAGAATCCATCCTTAAGTATTCCAGAAGTTCTTCAAGCTTCTGGAAATACTCTTTCTGGTCCTGAAATTTCTGATGAGAGTCCACCAGCATCTTCTGTTCTTCCCATTCCATCAAGCGACTATCCAGAAGCCACTTCTGTGCCTTCATCTGAGGGGGAGACTTTAGATGCTGCTCTAGATTCATAATCAATTCCAGATGAGGTTATTCAATCTTCTGAAACAGAAGTTCAAGCCCAATAAGTACCACAAAGTAGGATGACGAGATGGACTAAATCACACACTCCAGATCTTATTATTGGTAATCCATCTTAAGGTGTTAAAACAAGATCTGCTACTGCAAATGAAGCTTTTTATGTTAATTTTCTTAGCATGATCGAACCAAAGCACATTCATGAAGCCTTGCAAGAACCTAGTTGGGTGGAAGCTATGCAAGAAGAATTGCTTCAGTTTGCTCGAAATAAAGTTTGGAACTTAGTACCTTTGCCAAAAGACAAAATCGCAATTGTTACTAAGTGGGTCTTCAGAAACAAGAAAGATGAAGACGGTATAGTAATCAGAAATAAGGCTCGACTGGTAAGGCTCGACTGGTGGCTAAGGGGTATTGTCAAGAAGAAGGAATAGATTACGATGAGACCTTTGCCCCTGTAGCAAGACTTGAGGCGATACGACTATTTCTGGGCTTCTCTCCTTACAAAAACTTTAAAGTATACCAAATGGATGTTAAATGTGCATTTCTGAATGGCTATCTCAAAGAAGAAGTGTACGTTGAACAACCTGCTGGTTATAAAGATGCTAGACATCCAGAGTACGTCTATCTTCTCGACAAAGCTTTATATAGTTTGAAGCAAGCACCAAGAGCCTAGTATGAACGCTTATCTACGTTTCTGATAAGTAAATGTTATGAAAAAGGTAAAATTTATACAACCTTGTTCATCAAAGAGGCAAAGGTATGTTAACAATTGTTTAAATTTATGTGGATGACATAATATTTGGATCTACTCATCAGACAGAAGTTGATTTATTTTCAAAATTGATGGAAAAAGAATTTGAAATGAGTATGATGGGAGAACTAACGTTCTTCCTAGAACTCCAAGTCAAACAAAATGCCTCTGGCATTTTTATATATCAAGCCAAGTATGTGTCTAACATACTAAAGGAATTTCATTTTTAAAATTCTTCAACTATGAAAACTCCTATCTCTCCTAGCATGAAACTTGACCCTGATCCTTATGGGAAATCAGTGGATGTTAAAGGCTATAGAGGTATGATAGGATCTCTTCTGTATCACACAGCTAGTAGGCCAGATATTATGTTTGCCACTTGCCTCTGTGGTCGTTATTAGGCCAAACCAAAAGAATCCCATTTGGCTGTTGTTAAACAAATTTTTAGATACCTTAAGGGAACTCCTTCATTGGGTCTTTGGTATCCTAAATTTTTTGGATTTGATCTAATGGCATATACAGATTCTTATCATGCAGGATGTAAGTTGGACATAAAAAGTACCTCTGGTAGCTGTCAACTTCTGGGGAACAGGCTTATCAGTTTAACATCCAAGAAACATAACTGTGTATCAACATCTACAACAGAAGCTGAATATGTTGCTGCTTCCAGTTGCTGTTCCCAAGTCATTTGGATGAAGACTCAGCTTAGAGACTACAGATTAGTCTACGACAAAATCCCCATCCTATGTGACTAAGAAAGTGCCAATGCCATCACTGAAAATCCAGTTCAGCACTCCGAAACCAAACACATCGATGTCAGGTATCATTTTATCAAAGATCATGTAGAGAAGGGCACAATAGAAATGTATTTTGTCTATACTGATTATCAACTTGCTGACATTTTCACAAAAGCTCTGGACGAGAAACGCTTTAATTTCTTAGTCAGCAAGTTGCGCATGTTAAATATCTAATTCTTTTTAAAACTATGATCTTCATAGGATTAAACAAAATTACTTATTTCTGTTCACAATTTTTGTTTGTCTTATTCTTATTTTTCTTCTGTTCGAATAAATCAGAACTGTCCAGAAGCCTCTGGTCACTTCTGATGGTTTCATCCAGAGGCACTCAGAAGCCTCTGGACACCTCTGTGCTTCAAAAAAATATATCTTACATTTCTTCACCAAGTGATGACAGCAAGGGAACATTACTTGAAAAAGCAAGGGGGAGCAAGATGCAACTTTTGAGGGGGAGCACAGAGATCAATTCGAGGGGGAGCAAATCAAGTCTAACAGAAGTTAGCTGTCTTCTGAACCTCTTTTAACTTAAAGTTTTTTTTGAATCTGTTTTTCCTGAATAACTTTTGCCGTCAAGGTTACTAAGAATTTTCAGATTCAACTAAAACTCTTTCTGGAAGGATGGTCTTTTGACATTATTGGACACAAAATGTTTTCTCTGACCAGATATTTTCTGACTTCGTTTTTCCTCTGAAATTTTAATTTAGCAAGTTCATTTTATTTAACTCTTGCCTTGAAAGTTAATTAATTTTTTTTTATTTTATTAAATTTTTTTAAGAAACACCTGTCTTTAAATATTAAACTTTCATTTGCTTCAAAAACTGATTTTATTCAACAAAATGTCTGATTTTAAGTTAATTAAAAAGCTTTATTAATCTAAAAAAAAATTATTCAACAGAATACCTGTTGATTAATTAAACCCTTTTAGTGACTCATCCATGCCCATGCCAGTCATCACACACGCGACCAAATTGTCCACGTGTCAATGATCTAGTGACTACATGACTACACGCCTGGGTGCTTACATCAATATAAAACGAACCGTTTTTGTCCATCCCCAAATTAAACCCCTTTCCATTCCAAATTACACTCAAGTACTCTTTTCTCTCTCATATAAATACCCTCAAGCTACAGTGCATCGTCTTCTTCCTCACGCTATTATTCGCAACTACGGTGCAAACCTGCTCTCTCATCATTTTCCAAAACCCCAAATTTCACCAATGGTGACCCAATCTGCAAATCTCAATGTCCAAAACGAAGAAGGAAGGTTAATCGACTCAAAGGCCGATAGTGCTCCGGTTGTCAAACTGCCATTGAAGGCCAACAATGTTCAGGTACTTCTCGATCCAAACACCTATCTGGCTGATTACAGGGTCATGATAGAGTTCTTACAACACCATTCCCTAAACTGAACCCTGACTTTAACCAACCCAAATGTACCTGAAATCTATGTCCAAGAAGTTTGGCAATCCATGTATATAGCAGATGAAGAAACACTTCTTGGAAACTTTAGCCACCCCACCAAATCTGACACTATTGTGGAAATACCCATTACAAAGAAGAAAATTGCAACGTATTTTCATTTGCCCCAACCCATTATCGATGATGGTGAACAAAAAATACCCAATCCTGCCCTTGAACAAAACCCTACCCCTGAAGCCCTACTTGCCTTTATCAACTTCTTGGGTTATAATGAACCTCTCACGAACTGAGTTCAAAAGAAAGCAGTTACCCCCAATGTGGAACGTACTGGTTTCCATCCTGAACAAGAGCCTAACTTGCAAAATCAGCTCCTTAGACCAGGCAAGCAAGAGCATCATTAACATCATGTATGGTATATACTTCAATCGACCACTGGACTATGCGAGTTTGATTTTCCAAGTAATGAAAGCTGCTGTGCATACGAAGTTTTGTTGGTCCCTAATGGGTCTACAAGTATTCAATAAATAGTAAACAATTTAAAGAAGGGGGGGGGGGGGGTTGAATACAAACACACAGATTTTGGTTTTTTAAATGAGTTTATATATCATAAACAAATTTACAGTTACAAGCGGAATAAGAACAAGTTTAAAACCTATTCTATTGTAACTAAGAAACATTAAGTTTGATGCACAAGAAGAAGGAAGAAAGAATAAAGAGGGTTTAGGTTTAGAAGGAAGCATGCATTAAGATGAAGAGGATATCTTCATCTTATTTATATCTGTTTGCATTTAATGCAAGACAAAAGGTACATGCCACGTGTCAGCTTGGATAGGAAGCTTGTCCTTGCAAATAAGACAGCCATGTTTTGGCCGAATATGAACAGTACCATATCAGATATGATGGGGACATAAGAGACAATTTGTACGTCCTTTTCTGAGAAGGTATTAGGTTTGACTTTTGTGCATCGAGGATAAGATCAATCTTTAATCTTGTAAAGGAAGCATCATTCGATCGCTGACTATGAATCTTCAAGGATGAATCTTCAGTATCGCTGAGGCTTCACAAGACTTCACACTTTTGATTAGATAATCGCTGCTATCGCTGAACCGCTTCAGTTCACTTAGCTGATTATCTCTTTCTTCAGCTAGGTTCTTCGACTTTCGCTGAATGGTCTTCTAGTGTGATAGCTGATCTTCAGGTCTTCATAGATAAGTTTGTTGTTCCTTGATCTTCAGCGATCGCTGATGGTAATCAGCGTATGCTACCGCTGAATATTAACATAAGCTTATACAATGGAATTTCACTAAATATAAAAAAAGAATCATATTCAAATCATCGATAGTAGTTATGATAAAAAATCTCCCCCTATTTGATTATGATTAAGCAACATAGGAAAATTGCTTTAAGAGACTAGTAAGGACTTAGGAAACATTTAAAGTAAAATTTCTAAGTACTAATCTGAGTTGAGTTTCATTTATAAGGATATGAAAATATAATTTTTACAAGTAAATAAGCATAAAGTACATTCACTGATTGAATTTTCAGAGTGAAAAATCAGTGAGTAAAAGATAGTTTAAAGTAAATAGAACTCTTATGTTCATTGTCCCTTTTACTGTTTTCAGGGATCTTTTCAGTACTAGGATTGAGTAAAGTACTCTGATTGTATTTCATTAAGTATAATCTGAAGAAATTACAGGGAAATGAAATTACAATATCATAAGTAAAGTACTTGTACACTGAAGGAATATTACAAAGGAAATAGAAATCTCTAACTAATCAGAGATATTCTCGTTTTTTCTTTGTAGCTCATTCTCATAAAGCGTTTTTTGTCGATTCATCAGAGGGGTATCGGACCAGCTGCGCCATAACATGATCTTTATAAGAGAGGATGGGGCCTTGCGAATTTCTTGGTTTCTGAAGAGCCATAAGAATCCTTCATTATCCAAGAATACCATACCAGGTTCAGGTAGTGAGATGATTTCATCTTCTTCATATCTTCGGTCTTGAGGGAGAGAGGTACAAAGCATTGAAATATCAGGGAGTTCAAGATGACCAAGAATGCTTTGATAATCAAATTTGGTTTCATGCTCATTTTTGGAGCTTGAACCACCTTCAAGAGTTGATCTTTTCTTCTTAGATGACTCAGGGAGAGGGGGAACTTGCACGTGTTGTGACATCCTTTGCAGCAACTGATCCAGTACTCTTTCCACCACATCCTTGAATTTGGATTTGGAACCCTGAACGGCGTCTCTGATTTCTAACCATTCAGTATATCCATATCTCCCTAAGAACTTGGCTTCTTCTCTCTCAATTCTGTTGGTCCTTGTCATTCTTACATATACCTTTGGACCACCTCTGTTGGAGTGTCGCCCTTGGATAGTAGCATGAATGATTTTGACTTCAGATCTTCGAAACTTCAGTCTCTTTGTCTTTTTGCGTTGTGGCTTTAGCAAACAGTGCGCTTAGAATCTTCTGTTGAGCAAGGATTGGATCTACATTCAGGTTTTCCTATGCAAGTTCTCTCTGTACAAGAGCTTCAGCGACCCTTTCACTCTTTTTCAGTTGTTCCTTGGCCGCCTTGTCTTTAGCATAGTCCTCCCTGAGTAATTTCCTTGCTAAAGCAAGATCATTCTCAATTTGCTTTATTTCCTCATCCCTGATGCATTGTGCTTCCAATGCTTGTTCTCTCTCTTCACTTGACAGAAAGTAGAATTCAACTACCATCCTTACTGGTACAGCGTCTATGGGTTCAGTTTGAGGCACCCTAATTCTTCTTGCTTCGAATTCCCTAAGGAATTTTATTCGCCTTTCTTCTTCTTCAGGCTCGCTTATGATCGGCTTTTGAACGCGACGCCTGGGGATAAGGCCTTCTTCTTCCTCAGAGTCAGTTTCTATTATGTACATAAACTGCTCTTCAGAAGAAGGTTCCTTCCATGAAGTAGAGTCCTTTGGGGGACGGGGATCACTGAGGGAAGGAGAGGAGGAAAAAGAATTGTCAGAGAGAGTTTTTGTAGGTGAAGGAGGTGTGGGGGTTTCAAAGAGAGGTGTAATATAAGGGATAAGAGGAAGAGATACCTCATTAGTGGTCTCCCCCTCAGATATTGGGATAGTGGCATCCAGATCTACCACTTCTTTTCCTTTGCCTGAGGAACCGGATAGTCCCTGAGAGGGATGTTGTGTGTCCCCCAAAGGCTCTTGATGAGCGACTCCAGGCCTAGACCTTCTGAAGTGCTCTAAGGCACTTTCGATGTCATCGTCGTCTTCATCATCGTCCATTCCCCCATAATGAGGGATAAGATCTTCTTCTTCTTCTTCATCATCTTCCTCAGCATCATCATCTTCAGCAGTCAACCCTTCAGGGAGGGATGATCCCGTCTGTTGGATGTAAGGAGAAATCTTTTCTCGAGGGAACCTCTAGTTGTGCTCCGAGATGAGTTCGTCTGCAAACTCTTTGGCACATCTCACCCCCTCAATGTTATCAGGAGGTAGACAATGCACCAGCAGAGTGCGAACATTGGTTTGAACGTCCTTGAGCTTCGTTTCATTTTCCTGAAGCGTAGTCCGATCAGCAGTAAAGAAGGAGGAACTAGCCTCAGAGAGCTTGGTGAGCATCTGCATCATGTCGGATTGAGTCTTTTGAATAGACTCAAGGACGTTCTCTTGAGCAGTATCCTTCTGCTCCAAGCTGGACAGGGTCTGATGAAGGGCCGGCCCTGTTGTCTTCCTTCAAAGAGAAAACGTCAGTGATGAGATTGCTGACGTTGGTCTTGATCGATGGTGTCCCAACGATGCGCTTGAAGATCAGTTCAACAGACGTCTGAAGGTTGTCAACCCTAGCCCTGGTGAGAGCACATTCCCTGACCAAATAGTCAACAGCAGGGAATGTAGGGCTAGGAAGGACAATAGGAGGAAGTTCAGTGATGGGAGTGGGAAGCTTGGGAGCTGCCATCTCTGTCTTGACCTCTCTGAGTTTTGCAGCACTGGGATGGCCTTGAGGAGACTTCCCCATATCCTTGCTGATGGGAGGAGTGCTGGTGTTGGTTGTCGTTGTTGCTGAGGAGAACAGGGAGCGACACCTGATGATGACATAGACAAAGATGCCAAATACACATCTGGATTAGATGATGGATGAAAAATCTTATTTTTCTCCTTGAGAGTATCATGAGGATTACTCCCAGGGGCTACATTTGCAGAGGTAGTTTCTTGAGGGTCACTAACCAGTGTCTTAGAGTATTTGAGAGAGACATTCCGAGGTCCTTTTAAATTGGCCTTCCAAAACTCAGATTGCCTAAACAATATTGAGGTTTGGACTGCGTGCATTTCAACTTTATCAGGGATAGGGACAACTATCGCTGAGTCATGTGCTGATGTGAGGACCAAAGAAGAGGAGATAGAAGGATGTAAGAAGGCTGTGAAAGTAGTACCTGATCCAGCTTCAGCAGAGCTGGCTAAAACACCCTTAGTGACCGGAGTCGCTGATGATGGAGGTAGTGCTGATGAAGCAGCAACGGATGAAAAGACCGTTGAAGTGGTTGCGGCTGCAGTTGGTGTTGGTAGTACACCGAAATCAGAGAGGATGGTCTTTTGAGAGACCATCTTCTTTGGCTTCTTGGATGCGATGGTCTTTTTATGACCATCGGATGGTTGTTTCCTCTTAGCAGCAGCAGTAGTGTCCGGGATGCTCGCTGTTGGGATGGGCAGCGAGGTAGACACCGAGAGAGGGGCTCCAATCACTTTCAGCATGTAGGGCGTGAAAGCAGCATCACCTGGACGTTCTTCTATGTCCAGGGACTTCTTCCCCACTACGGAGAAGGTGTGGCCACCGACCTTTAGATATTCCTCCCCGAAGGCAACTTCCAGAACAATTGTGAAGAAATGAGGGTAGGGGATGACAGGGTGTCTGGTGGCAGCGTTGATGCGACTAACCATATCACTGAAGATATAGTCAGCGTAGTTGAGGTTGTGGCTGGTGTAGAGGGAGTAGGCAAGATCCTGAAAGTGCTTGCTCGCTTGGTCATGCGAGCCAATCTTTGACCCAAGGCATTGGATCACCTGAGTAAAGATATATTACCAGCGAGCAGGGAATCTCTTTTTTTCTACCTTGGAGCCCACTGTTTTCAGTGATGGATTCTCCCAGGCGTAGTCGATTGAGTCCAAGAAGGCGTCTATCTGCAACTTGGTTGGTTCAGCGCCCCATTGTTGATTCTTGGCGCGGACAGGGAGACGAAGGGCCTTCCTTACGAACCCAGCAGTGAATGAGAAGTAGCCCAAGTCTGGAATCTTGAAGCCTATTGCAGAGAGCATGTTTCCCTTATCAGTGGTGAGCGTGGTACAGTGAGCTGTGTACCAAAGAGATTGGAGATGAGAGGAGACGCCCACTAGGTTGTGGACAAATGCGTACATCAGCGGGCACGCTTTGATGAAGGTAGCTCCTTCATTGAAGTGAGGGCGATCAGCTGGAATGTCAACCAATGCAATGTAATTGCATGACTTGAAGACAACTTTCTCCATTGGAAGTTGGTGCAGCGACCAGAGTGTTGTCAGCGGTTGTAGCAGCAGATGTGTCAGTAGTCTTACTTGCAGAGGCCATTTCTGTAGGAAAAATTGGAACACCAAAGAGATAAATCATGGTTTTATACATGAATGTATAAACCAGAGTTTGGTATAAAGAATACCAAATGTAGGATTAAAAAAAAAAGTATTTTGATGAACAAGATCAAAATGCTTGTTATAAAAACAATAAAATAGGAGACTATTTTAGAAAAAATAGAAGATAAATAAAAATGGATAAACTTTTAAGAAGAAAGTCTTATGTTCTAAGGAGAGAACTAAGAACAGGGTTTTGAAAATAGAAAAGTTTCTGAGTTTAATCCAGATTAATTTTATTTTCGTCCTAAAATATGTTTTTATTTCATTTTAAATGATTTAAGGAGAAGAAGTTGTGAAACAATATGTTTCCAGTGTTACGTAAAGGTTTAGATAAAACCTTCGGTGATTTCGAGAAGGAAAAACGCACAAGTGCGTGTTCTTGAAAAAACTTGAAGATACGACAGTTCTTTTGCCTTTTAGAGAGTTATGAAAGTGTAAAGAAGCAAATGAGGCAAAAGAATTGCTTAAATAGCAAGATGAGAGAGAAAGAAGGGAGTGCTAAACGACGGTTTTAGCTTTTTGAAAAAGAAATGATGACCTGGCGCACGTTCCAAGAAAGGAGTTGGAATGGAAACGTCGCGGTCCGTCGTGTGTCAGAAAAAGGTCTGACGTGTCCTTTTCTTTATTTTTAAAAAATTATAATGATAATTATCCATAAGGAAGATTTATCATTACTAATTTTAAAAAATCTTCATCACTGATAATAAAGGATTGTCAGTGAGGAGTTTTAATTTTAAGAGATTCATTTTTGATGAGAAAAGATATCAAAGAGTGATAAAGATTAGAAGATAATACCTAAGGAGATGGCACAGATATCGCGGAATCAGAGTTTAGTGAATGGAAAGTTTGAAGGCTTCATTTGTATCCCTTGTTGTAAGTCGTTGAATAATAAATTTATTCCGCGTTCAACATACCAAGTTCGCTGATGAGTAGATTGAATCTAGTTTCATCAAGAGGCTTGGTGAAAAGATCAGCAAGCTGATATTCAGTGGGTACAAAATGATGCTCAACTTCACCATTCATCACATGATCTCTGATAAAGTGATATCGGATCTCAATGTGCTTGGTTTTGGAGTGAAGTACAGGGTTGTTAGCAATGGCAATAGCACTAGTACTATCACAATATATATGAATTTTAGAGAGCTTGAGATCATAGTCTCTGAGTTGATTTCTCATCCAAAGGATTTGAGCACAACAACTACTAGCGGCTACATATTCAGCTTCAGCGGTGGAGGTGGACATTGAGTTTTTCATTTTGCTTGTCCAACTAATTAACTTTCCACCTAGTAGCTGACACCCACCAATGGTGCTCTTTCTATCTATCTTACTACTTGCAAAATCACTGTCAGAATAACCAATTAGATCAAATCCTGAGCCCTTGGGATACCAAAGACCTAGATTTGGAGTTCCTTTCAGATATCTGAAGATTCGCTTTACAGCGATTAGATGGGATTCCTTCGGTTCAGCTTGATACCGAGCGCAGAGACATGTAAAATACATGATGTCAGGTCTACTCGCTGTAAGATACAGCAGAGATCCAATCATCCCTCGATAGGTAGTGACATTGATTGGTTTCCCATTGGGATCCTTGTTCAAAGTCAGAGGAGGCGCCATAGGGGTCTTCATCGCTGAGCATTGATTCATGTCGAATTTATTCAGCATGTCTTTAACATATTTGCTTTAAAAATAAAAATTCCTTTGTCAGATTGCTTAATCTGCAAACCTAGAAAATATGTTAGTTCCTCTATCATACTCATTTTATATTGTTTTTGCATTCTTGCAGCGAAACGAGTACACAGTTTGGGTCTTAAAAACAGGGTTTGGTCAATTTTTCCACGAACAAATTTTTCATTAAGAAGAAATTTAGAAAGGGTATCATACCAAGCTCTAGGAGCTTGTTTTAACCCGTAAAGAGCTTTTTCAAGTTTAAAATCATAACCAGGATGGTTAGGGTATGAGAAACCAGGAGGTTGTTCAACATAAACTTCCTCGCTGAGTTTTCCGTTTAGAAAAGCACTTTTAACATCCATTTGAGAAACTTTGAAGTCTTTATGGGCAGCATAAGCTAAAAAGAGTCTTATGGCTTCATAGCGAGCTACAAGTGCAAAGGTCTCACCATAGTCAATCCCTTCTTCCTGTCTATAACCTTGAGCAACAAGTCTAGCCTTATTGCGAATTATAGTCCCATTTTCATCTAGCTTATTTCTGAAAACCCATTTGGTTCCTATGACAGTTTTATCAGAGGGTCTAGGAACAAGATTCCAAACTTTATTTCAACGAAATTCAGTTAGTTCTTCTTGCATAGCTGAAACCCAGCCAGGATCAGAGATAGCTTGATCTATCTTCTTAGGTTCAGAGAGAGAAATGAAGTTAACATAAAGACATATATTACCTATTCCTCTACGTGTTTTGATACCTGCATTGGGATCACCAATAATTTGAATTATTGGGTGATTTGCAGTCCATCGCTGAGCTGGAGGTTGTGGAGAGAGATCAAGATCAACAGCAGATTCAGCGACTTGTTCTTCAGTTTCTGGAATAGGACTTGTTGTTTCAGCAACAGGTACTTCATTTAGAATCAATTCAGGAGATTGATTTTCAGACGAAGTTTGGTTGTTCACAGAGGAATTTCCAAGAGAGGAATCAGCAATAGGAATCTGATTTAGAGGAGTAACATTAATCCCTGAAGATGGATGACTGTCACTTGAAGGATTTACAGGGATTTCGTCATCATATGCTTCAGCAGGAGGTTGATTGCTGAAATACGTTTCAGGTTCCTCATAATGAGCTCTCATCCAAGCATTCAATTCTTCATCATCACCATGAGTATGAGAAGTATGAATGGGACGAGATTCATCAAAGTTAACGTGCATGGATTCTTCAACATCTTGTCTTCTTTTGTTGAAGACTCTGAAGGACTTAGATACAGAGGAGTATCCAAGAAATATACCATCGTCAGCTTTTGGATCAAATTTACCTAAATGATCTCTATCATTCAGAATGTAACATCTACATCCAAAAATGTGCAAATATTTCAGAGTAGGTCTTCTCCCATGAAACAATTAATAGGGGGTCTTCTTAAATCGCTTAACTATCAGGGATCGATTTTGATTGAAGCATGCTGTGTTGACTACTTCAGCCCAGAACTGAGTAGGTAGATGCGATTCACTGAGCATTGAGCGAGCCGCTTCAATGATAGTTTGATTTCTTCTTTCAGCAACACTGTTTTGCTGAGGAGTTCTTACCGAGGAAAAGTTGTGAGATATGTCTTTTTCTTCAAAGAAATTTACCAGAGTACTGTTTTTGAATTCAGTACCATGATCACTTCTTATGGAACGAACAATTAGATTGTTCAAAACTTCCATCCTTTTGATAAAAGAAATTATCATTTCAGGGGTATCACTTTTGGATCGAAGGAAGAACACCCATTTGTATCTGGAGTATTCATCAACAATCACCAAAGTATATTTCTTTCCAGAAATAGATTGGACATTGACAGGTCCAAATAGATCATATGGAGTAGCTGAAGAGAAGCGGTCACTGAAGAAATTTGCTTCGACCTGAAGGAGGCTTTTGTCAGCTTTCCCTTTTCACACGCTGAATAAAGAGATTCCTTTGTAAAGGTATGATTTGGAAGGTCTCTGACTAGATCTTTTTGAGACAATTCATTTATTGTCTTAAAGTTGAGGTGAGAGAGTCTTTTATGCCATAACCAGTTTATGTCAATGGATGCTTTAGAGATAAAGCACATGTTCTCAGAGTGAGAACTATTCATATTTATGACATACACATTTTCCACTCTTTTACCTGCTAAGGCAAGCTTATCTTTTCCGTCAGTGACAGCAGATCTATTTTTTAAGAATAGAACTTTGAAGTCTTTGTCACATAACTGACTAACGCTCAAGAGATTGTGCTTTAGTCCATCAACGTAGGCAACACAAGAAAACGATGTGGCTCCGTTGGATATAATTCCATAACCTTTAGTGTATCCTTTGCCATTTCCACCAAAGGTCACTGATGGACCAGCTTCTTTTTTGTAATCAGAGAGCAGAGATTTTCTGCCAGTCATATGCCTTGAGCATCCGCTATCAAGATACTAGTTACCTTTGGCACTCTGCATACAACAAAAGATTAATTGTTTAAAGGATTGGCGGAGGAGCTACTAGCTGAAGAACTCTCTTTAGTGGATATCTTCACCTTTGGTGGTTTTCCAACCTTGGTGGATTTCACTCTCGCTGATTTATTAGCTTGAGCTACTTTCTTTCCATGAGCTAGTTTATCAGCTCTAGGAGCGTTAGGACATTTACTTGCAATGTGAGTAGTTTCACCACAATGATAGCACTTCCTATATTTAAAGGGTTTGGAATTCAGAGAGAAAGCAGGAACCCTTTCAGGGATAGGACCAAGAATTCATTTATCCATAGTCCTTTGAGGTATAACAACCTTTTCAGGGGTAGGAGTGAGATCAATCTTAATTCTAGGGGTTGATCTCTGAGAAAAGTCAGAGCCCTTCCTCCCAGATTTAGATTTTCTCTCTGAGGATTTCTTGTTCCTGTTTTGAGCGATCTTATTCTTTGGAACTTGGTCAAGAAACTCATTCTTGATCACTTTCTTAGGATTTATCACAGGCAACTTTTCTTTAAAAGAAGAGGAAGAAGTTGAAGAAGAAGGATCAGGGATTGAAGAGACAAACATTCCAAATTTGAGCATGGAACGATCATTCTCTGATTCTTCCTTTTCAGGGTTATAGCCTAATCCACTTCTTATTTTCATAGGTATTTGGGCATTGATGATCTCATTGACTTTATCAGAAGCCTTACACCACCCTTCGATGGTTACCTTTTCAGACTCGAGATCAGCGATAACCTTTTCCCTATCAGCGATAGCTTGCTGCTTCTCAATGCTTATGGTTTGATTTGCAAAGACTTGGTCCTTGAGAGTTTCCTTAATTTTAGAAAGTTCTTTGATTCTTATATGGCAATTTTTTTATTGCTCAGATAGATCAGTGTTAATTTTCTCAGCCTTAATCTTTCCATTTAAAGCATTATAAAAATCAACAATCATAGCATCGAGAGCTGACAAGTTATCACTTTCAGAGAGTAAAGAGATAGTAGGAATAGTTACCTGAGTAGAAGGGGACTCAGAGGAGGAAGTTTCAGTTGCTTCTTCAGCGTCCTCTATTCTTGCCATTAGACAGAGGAAGGCAAGATCTTCTTCATCTGAACCTGACTCTTCAGAGGTCTTGGCCCAATCATCTTCAGCGTCCCAATCAACTTCTTCAGCGATAAGGGCTTTGCCTTTTTGCTGGTGTTTCTTCAGATCCTTGTATTTGTTTTTCAATTTCAAATACTTCTCCTTTTTATCAGAGGTCTGGGAGGTGGTAGGAGCTGCAACTTTCTTTGATCTACATTCACAAGCAAAGTGACCCTTTCGCTGACAGTTGAAGCATATAGCTGAGGCTTTCTCAGCGGGCAATGTTTTTTGCTTTTCAGAGTCAGAGAGATTTGAAGGTTTTCAAAAGTTTCTCTTTCTAGCAAATCTTTTAAAATTATTAGTTAAGAGAGCTAGAGAGTTATCAAACTCAGAGATGTCAACATCAGTGAGTTGATCTTCTGAATCAGTTTGACCTAATTCAGTGATGGAGGTAATAGTTGATGAAGAAACATTTTTAGGAGGAGTTGTCTCTGAAGTCACAAGTGCCAAAGAAGTACTTTTGGCACCTTTGAGTTCATTTATAAGGTTCTTCCTCAGAAGTTGAGATTGTTCCTCATTTAAGAGCATTTCATATAACGCACTTAAGGACATAGTTTCAAGGTTCTTTGACAGCTTTAGACATGTAGTGTACACTGCCCATTGATCGGGTAGTGCCTCCATGAATTTGGTCAGTATTTCAGCGTTAGAGTACACTCTGTTTACTGATTTAAGATCAATCAATAGATAGTTGAAACGCTGATGAATTTGAGAAAGAGATTCACCTTTATGATACATAAAACTCTCATATTGTCTTACAAGATTTATGCACCTGGTGACTTGTACTTCAGAGGTTCCTTCATATTGGATACACAGAGTATCCCACATGGCTTTAGAAGTTCTCATTTTCATAACAGAATGATAAACTTCATCTGGTAAAGACATTGCTATTATTGATCTAGCTTTTGAGTCAATAGCAATTTCTTTCTTATCTTCTTCAGTCCATCGGTTAGGAGTTTTAACGATACTCCTTTCAGGGATGGCTGGAGTAGTAGTGGTGGCAGGAACACCAGCTACAATAGTTGTAGGAACGAATGGTCCGTTTTCTAGATAGTGGAATCTTTGGGTCAGATCCTTCTAGAAACAGAGACATTCTTTCCTTACATAATGGAAAATTATCATGGCTAAATCTTGGAGGTTTAGCTATAGATCCATTATCATTTTAGTTCGTATTAGGGTTTGTCATTTTAAAATAGTTTTATAAGAAAAATATTTTAAAGATAAAAGAAGCAAACACTGCTCTAATACCACTTGTTGGTCCCTAATGGGTGTACAAGTGTCAATAAATAGTAAACAGTTTGTAGAAGGGGGGGGGGTTGAATACAAACACACAGATTTTGGTTTTTCAAATGAGTTTATATATCGTAAACAAATTTACAGTTACAAGCGGAATAAGAACAAGTTTAAACCCTATTCTATTGTAACTAAGGAACACTAAGTTTGATGCACAAGAAGAAGGAAGAAAGAATAAAGAGGGTTTAGGTTTAGAAGGAAGCATGCATTAAGATGAAGAGGATATCTTAATCTTATTTATATCCGTTTGTATTTAATGCAAGACAAAAGGTACATGCCACGTGTCAATCTTGGATAGGAAGCTTGTCCTTGCAAATAAGACAACCATGTTTTTGGCCGAATATGAACAGTACCATATCAGATATGATGGGGACATAAGAGACAATTCGTACGTCCTTTTCTGACAAGGTATTAGGTTTGACTTTTGTGCATCAAGGATAAGATCAATCTTTAATCTTTTAAAGGAAGCTTCATTTGATCGCTGACTCTGAATCTTCAAGGATGAATCTTCAGTATCGCTGAGGCTTCACAAGACTTCACACTTTTGATTATATAATCGCTGCTATCGCTGAACCGCTTCAGTTCACTTAGTTGATTATCTCTTTCTTCAGCTAGGGTCTTCGACTTTCACTGAATGGTCTTCTGGTGTGATAGCTGATCTTCAGGTCTTCAGAGATAAGCTTGTTGTTAAGCAGAATATTAACATAAACTTATACAATGGAATTTCACTAAGTATACAAAAGGAATCATATTCAAATCATCTAGAGGAGTTATGATCAACAAGGTTACTCACCAGAGCCAAGGAAGAGCCCTCCCAGCCCTAATGTTTCCACGATTTTTATCCCTATTCACTTTTCCAGCCATAGGGGCTCTGAAGGCTCCTCTGCTTCAACCATTTGGCAAGATTGCATCTATGAGCTCACATAACCCGACCATCGACAAAAATGGGTATTCATCACCAAGGGCAATCTCCAGGTACATGCTTAGTCTCATACCTACAACCTCTCCTAATCTCATATCCTATTGAAGCTCTCTAGTATTCTCAGAATCGAGAATACCTATCCCAGAGCACTTATAGCCTTGTTTAGGCAGTGAGGGGTCAAGTGAGCATGAGGTTGAAAAGAATGTGAGCGAACATCCGAGTGCTTCTACCCATCCTGACCTCTTACTACCAGAGGATACTGAAGATGTCCATAGAGACACATTTGAGCGAATCTCACCTTCTTCCCAAAGGGCACCCACATTTACTGAGGTAGATGCCAACACATCTACTCTCATTGACCAAGGACTACCCAGTCCAATACACCCAGAAGCGAACCAATCAGAGGATATTCTTATTTCCTCTGGATCAAGCACTACCGAGGATTCCACTTCTGCTTCATCACCCTATCAAAAGGGTGATGATGACAATATAAGAGTTCCTTTGCCTTAGAACTCGCCACTACCCACACCACTCGTTGACGTCTCCGTGACCAACCAGGGCAAGCAGAGGGTACATCCACACCCTTTGATAGTATAGATGCTGACGAAGTCCCATCAGAGGGGTTACAGCCACAGAGTAGACCACTTACCGGGGTCTTTGCCCTTTTTGAAAGTAAGCACATTGTTTTCAGCTCCTTATCCTCTGATGATAAGGAACCAGTTGAAGCAATCAGAACAACCGAAGAGGTGTCTGCTCATAACAGCCCTCGAAAACAGGTTGAAAGTCCCTCCACACTTAACGTCAATACATGTGTGAATGAGGGTCTCTTTGAACGTGAGAGACAAGGGGCTCCATGTGTTGGAGATGCACATGTTACAACTTCTGCTTTTGTCACCAATGCAGCGTTTAAGGCATTTGGTGATCAAATTCAGAGATCTATGGACGATCTAAAACTATCCCTTGACTCTCAGCAAACCATTCTTAACAATATTCTCACAAAACAGTTGGCTCAGTCTCAAGCTCTGGAGGCCATCAAGAAGCTCATCACTGATAATGCAGATTCTCAGAGGAATTCTGCTTCTGACCACTTTTATGCTCTGGACGCTGGCATTAAGGCCAATTCAGAGGCAATTTTCCATCTTCCTGAAGAGCTTCCATCTCCAGAGGTCACCATTTCTGTTGCTGAATACAGTTCTTTCGTAGCTGATATTCATATAATTATTAAGGTTGTTATTCCTACTGAAGATGCTACTGCTTCCTTCTCCTCCCTCGTAAAGACGTCTGACATGGTTGTTTTCCAGAAAGTTATGATTGACAGGATGACTTCGAGATATGTCTCTAAGACAAATACTAGCACTTCAAACTTGGATCAGAAGATCACATCCTTAGAAACCTCTGTCTCGAAGTTATCAACAATGATAAGTTCTGTCTCTGCTTCTTTTGATGAAAAGAAGAAAGCAAAGGAGGATAGGGCATGCAACAAAGTAGAGCACAAGCGCAAAAAGTCTGAGGATCAGGATCCTGATTCTCAGAAGGGGGAGAATATGGAAAATATTAAGAAGGCCAAAACCGAAACTACTAAGAAAATGTATCAAGACAGAGGTAAAGATCCTGCCCCTTCACCCTCTGCTCCTCCTCCTTCTAAACAAACTCCTTTAACTCCAACGCCACTTGCCACACACACTAGTCCTCTTCCTAAAGATCCAGAGGTGGCCAAGTTTCTGCTTGAGATTATTGGCAATACAAGGAGACAATCTCAACCTTCAAGTGCAAGTCCTTCTGCCCCTGTCCCTCAACAATCAAATATCAAAGTCGAAAAGGCTAAAGCCGAAGCTGATGAAGCTAAGGCTGAAGCTGAAAGAGCACAGGAAAATTTTGAGAAAGCCGAACGAGAGGACTCATTAAAATGCAGAGCTGCATACGAAGAAAGACAACAAAAGCTGGGAAGACTTGATCTACCAACTCTGGAATCAAAAAATAGGCACATGTATGCTCCTGTTGATCAGAAGATTTTCTTGATGTTGCCTAATTTTGTAAATGACTATCATGTAAGTGATGTTGTCAAGTATAAATTTATGAGTCATAGGCAAGCAAGAAAGGATGCTTAGTCGATTCTACCAATCAAAAAGTGCTCTGCAATCAAGCACACTCAACTTGAGCGATCAGAGATCTGGTACACAATATATGAGGTAGTCAGAGAAGACGAACAGACTTACTATTTTTGTCACAATGATCTATTGTCCATTAACCCTTCTGATCTTCTGATCCTGGAGAAATTCATGAAGATTCAAATGAACAAGAGAAGGAATAGTCAAGATAAGATTGCTTACTTCCGGATCATTAAGTGCATAAATCTTTTATTAGATACAGAAGACAGGTAGACTTTCAGACTGGGCTGAACTACAATGTTGACAACTTATGTATCTCTGCTCCAAATGAAGACTTGGAAGGCCTCAATGCTTTGAAAATTGGAAAAGTGCTGACTCAACCAGAGGAAGGGGTTGTATTCAAGAGGCCACATAGAAGAAACTTCTTCAGAATAAAAGAGGCACACAAATATTCATCAGAGGTAGTATACATTGTCAAATGTTATGGCTCTGTTGAAGTTGATGATCATGGCCAAGAAGCAATAGAGAAGATAGTTAAAAGACTTGACAGCGTCTTGAAGATAAAGAAATTACAGATCAAATTTCCAAGTGCAGGAGACCAGAAGTTCATCTTCTGATCTCACTCATCATAGAGACGCCCAGATTTTGGAAGACAACTGGACTACAACAAAGGTATCACACGCGTTCCGGATGACGTCACCTGCACATGTTCCGTGTATCTAATCTTGTGACCGAATTTGTTACAAGCTTTGCTTACGTGTCAGTTTATAATAGGCTAGAATGTTGACATCTATTCATTGTACTAGTATAAATAGATCCTTTTATGAATGTAATAAAAAGTTGATCTGAGATACATTTTCGAGAGCAAATAGAGCATTTCATTCATCATATTGTAATCGTCTTCCAGGTTATTGATACGAATTACCATTTGTTCTTCAATATCGTTCCTACTGTTCTTACTATTCTTACTGTTAACTGCTTTAATTCGTAGATCTAATTTGCTTCCGCTCATATTTTGACATTCGATCTATTGATTAATTGTTAGAAAGGGATCTGGGTTCCAACACCACCAGATGCAGAAGTGCCTTTGATGCAAAAGAAATCTACCTCTACACCAATAACTTTTGCTCCTACTCCAGGGGTTATTCCATCTAACACTTAACTGTCCACAACCACATCTCCACCAGCCAAATATACACCATCAACCTTTGCATCGGCCATCAAACCAATTAACCTCTGGTTCATCAGTAGACATAGTTCAAGAGATAAAAAAGCTGATGGATGCATTGCAAAGACCTCTCCCAACTTTCTTCATGTCACGCTCCGCTTGAAATGATACATATGGACTTATGTGGACCAATGAATACTCAAAGCATGGGAGGAAAGAAGTATATCCTAGTTATAGTTGTTGAATATTCTAGATATACTTGGGTTGAATTTCTTAGACTTAAATGTGATACTTCTGACATAATAATTCCTTTTCTGAAGGAAGTGCGGGTTCTCCTTCAACTTCCTATCCAAAAGATCAGAAGTGGCAATGGCACAAAATTTATAAATTCTAAACTTCAGAACTTTTTGGAGTCTGTTGGAATATCTCATAATTTTTCCGCTACAAGACCTCCTCAACAGAATGGAGTGGTTGAAAGGAAGAACAGAACCTTGGTAGAGACTGCAAGAACGATGCTTGCTTATTCAGAATTACCATTATTTCCCTAGGCAGAAGCAATAGCAACTGCTTGCTTTACTCAAAACAGAACCATACTCAATAGAAAACTTCTCAAAACTCCTTATGAAATTATTAAATAGAGAAAACGCTCAATTGATTATTTTAAAAAAATTGGATGCAGGTGTTTTCTTCTGAATGACACACAACACTTGGTTCTAATAAAAAGCACACAAAGGATCATTGAAACTTCAAATATCAGATTTCATTAGCCAACTATGACTTCTGAACAGGACAGTTCAGAACTCAAGCATAGTCCAGCTTCTGAACTACTAGATTCAGAAAAGAGCAATACTGATAAAACTTCTGAATCTAAATCTTTACTAAAAGCAAATTTAGATTCACTATGTCAAGACTTATTTGATATTTCTGTTAATGTCTCTGCAGATCATCAGAATCCATCCCTTCTCAGAACAATTCCAAAACTAGTTTCCACAGAAACTACTATATCAAATATATCTGAACCACCTAACTCAACCTCAAATTCAGACCTTCCTACTTCTGAAACTGTACATCTCAATTCTGAACCGATTCAAGTCACTTCTGAACCTATAATACCTATTTATGAACTAGTGACTATACCTTCTGACACTATACAGAATCTTCAATTTGAGGGGGAGACATCAGATCTGAATTCAGCAATCATCTAGATTCTGAACCAAATGCAATCATTGATGATTATGACTCATTAAATAGTTTCTCATTTGTTCAACCATTGCCAAATGTGAACAAATGGACATCAAGTCATCCCATTCATCAAATCATAGGTGATGTCTTAAAAGGTGTACAAACAAGATCAGCCACAACAAATGAATGTCTGTATGTGAATTTTTTAAGCAGTATTTGAACCCAAAAAGCCAAGTGAAGCTCTTCAGGATCCAGACTGGATTTTAGCTATGCAAGATAAGTTAAATCAATTTGAAAGAAACAAAGTCTGGAGACTAGTTCCAAAACCAAAAGGAAAATCAATTATTGACACAAGATGGGTATTCAGAAATAAGAAAGATAAACATTGGATTGTTGTGAGAAATAAGGCAAGGCTAGTAGCTATTGTCAACAAGAAGGTATAGATTATGAAGAAACCTTTGCTCTTGTGGCTAGGCTAGAAGCAATTAGGATATTTCTAGCTTATGCAGCACACAAAAACATGAAAGTATTTCAAATGGATGTCAAATGTGCATTTCTGAATGAAGTTCTTCATGAAGAAGTATATGTTGAACAACCAGAAGGCTTTGTTAGCAAGGACTTTCCAGATCATGTTTATATCTTAGATAAAGCTTTGTATGGACTCAAACAAGCACCAAGAGCATGGTATGAAACTCTCACAACAATTCTTCTGAATTATGAGTTCAAATCAGGTACAGTAGATACAACCTTATTTTTGAAAAAGGAAGGTGAGGACATGATCCTAATACAAATCTATGTGGATGATATTATATTTCCTTCTACAAATCCAATATTTTGTAAAATTTTTGAGAAAATCTAGAAAACCAAGTTTGAAATGAGTATGATGGGAGAGTTAGCCTTCTTTCTTGGTTTACAAGTAAAAGAACTTCCCACTGCCATATTTATTAATCAATCTAAGTATGTTTTTGACTTACTTAACTAGTTTGACATGTCTGTTGTTCTAGTATTCAAACACCAATTGCTACTGCTACTAAACTTGATCCAGATTTATCAGGTAAATCTGTTGATCAAACGAAGTACATGGGCATTATTGATGCTTACTTTACTTAACAGCAAGTAGACCTGATATAATGTTTCCCACATGCATTTGAGAAAGATATCAAGCGAATACTAAATAATCTCATCTTCTTGCTACTAAAAGGATTCTTAGATATCTAAAAGGTTCTCCTTCATTGGGACTTTGGTATCCTAAGGATTCTGGATTTGAACTAACTTCTTTCACAGATGCAGATCATGGTGGTTGTAAATTAGACAGGAAAAGCACATCTGGATCAGGTCAATTTTTAGGTGATAGACTTGTAAGTTGGTCTTCCAAAAGATTCCTCTGTATTGTGATTCCAAAAGTGTCATAGCCATTACAGCTAATTCTGTCCAACACTCAAAGACCAAACATATTGATGTGATGTATCATTTTATTAAAGATCATGTTGAGAAAGGTAACATAGAAATGTTTTTTGTTCAGACTGATTATCAATTAGCAGATTTATTTACCAAAGCACTTGATTAAAAAAGGTTTAACTTTTTGGTAAGCAAATTAGGCATGATGAACTAGTCTACATAAGTATTTTACATCAACTAAGAATTAAGACTTAACTTCTGAGTATATCTTAATCAGAATTCTGAAAATCTTAACTTCATAAGTTCTGAGGTTAATTTTTCAGAAGTCTATGTTACATTTCTCAGATGTATAGATTCTTAATTTCTAAATTTTGTATCACAATATTTATGATATTTTTACATTTCTATATAGCATTTTTCAAGGGGGATATATTTTGTTTTCTCATTCATGATTCAAGGGGGAGTATTACTTACGCATATTTCATTAATGTTACTAATGGTTTGTTCATTCTTATTACATCTCAAACAAGATCTGAACAGATGGACACTTATTCTGAAATTACATACCTTGGAAGTATGGGCAAACTTCTGAGACTACTTACTCATTTTTCAAATTGTTCAAACTACTTTTGAAATACCAAACTATTTTATATATTCAGAAGTAAGTATTTTTAATTGTTTTTTCATGGATTATAAGACATATCATTCAAGTTCTGAAAGAAATTCTCAAGTTCTGAATCAATTCTAAATCATTCGCTCAAACTTCTGAATTTTTTCTCAGAAGTTCTGAACTTCCCGTTAAGAAGTTGATTTAATTCAAGCATGTGACATGTGTTTTAATTTCAATTGAGGAGCCATAATTACTTTGCTAATCATCATTACTTTTCGCTCCTTTTTCGGCCACGTGTCCTACCACGATCATCCACCTCATAAAATCAGTGGATTCGTCATCTTCTTCTTTTTTCAACGTATTTTCCCTCCGAAAGTTGTTTTCTGAATTTCTTGAACTTCATTCTCACTCGAATCTTCAACCTTTTCAACAATGTCGACTTCCATTGTTGATCAACCCATTCAAACTGCCAAATCATGTTTCAATAACAACGATACATCGTCAGATGGAGATTCGTTTAAAATTGTTCCTAAAAAGGTCATGATTGGATCGATGGAAGTTACTCTGAGTGATGATCCAATGCTAGAAGACATCACGATGAAAGGTAATACTGAAGCTGGTCCTTCAAACCCTAACCCTAACCCTAACCTTAACCCTCATTCACCTATAATTGGGGGAACACAAGTTGAGCCAATAGAAGTTCTTTCTGAATCTGTTGCAGGTGTAAATGATTCTCAATTGGTTGCTGGTACCGCTCAAGAATAAAGTTATGGTCCCGATCTTACAAAATTGTATGTTCTAGAGGATGGAAATCAAGAAAAATAATTGTGCTCTTAATCTCAGATCAACATATTTCAATGATGAACAGAGGATTTTAATTGAAATATTGAAGAAACATCCTTTGAGCTCTGCTTACTAAAAGGTTCTTGGTTCCTGAGTCCTACTTATAACAATGGTGGTTTTATACAGAAATTGACGAAAAAGAAAATGATTTCTCTTCATATGTTCATGGTTACAGGTTTCCTATCCAGGATTCAGATATCAATGATATTTTTGATCTTCCATTGGCTGATGCAGTAATTGGTAAGACTACCTTTGATGTTATTCCTTCTAATTCTGAGCTTATTACAGACTTCATGAAGTTAGGATATTTAGAAAACCTCACTGCACTATGTTCCTTCAGAAGAAAGTGTCTACCACCAATTTGGTATTCCCTGTTTACCATTATAAACACATGTTTATCTGGTTAGAATTCAAGTTTGGATCAAGCCTCAACAAATGTCAGAATCATCTTCCATGGGATTTCTCACAACAAACATTATGATTATGCTTCTAAAATCTTTGAGGAATTGAAGACAACTATTTTAAAGAAATCTAATACTTACATTCCATACCAAAGATTCTTACAAATCTTCATCAAAGGAGCTATGAAGACTGTTGAAGACATTCCAAGACTGGATAATGTGGTATTTATTCCACTCTTTTCAATGGATAACTTGAGATCAGCAAGTGCCAAACTTAGATTTCCTAATGCAGTGCCACTTCCAGCAGAACTTCTTGCCTATGTAAGTTCTAAAAATAGGTTTTTGATTGAGTATTGTGAATCAATGGGACTACCTAAACCTTGTAGTCTCTTCCCCTGATTCAAACCAGAGTGGTGAGATAGGTGAGGGGTCTAGACTAAATAGTGAGAGAGGGGAGGAAGTTCAAGGTGGGGAACAACCTCAGAGTGCTAAGAGGAAAAATGTAAATGAGAGACAGGGTAGAACTGTGAGAAAAAGAATTAATGAGGGGAGATCACAGGAAAATGAGAAATAGTCCTTTGCACTAACTGTTACAAGCCGGGCAGCCACACATTCTTTGGTGGGTAATATTGAAACAGCCAGTGAGCCCATGGAACATCTTGTTAACCCCCCAGCCAGTCACCCATTTCTCAACAGAAGGGTGTTTCACTAACACTTATGAGGCAAGCAACTAATCTACCATTGGGTCCCCACATGGAGGAGCCTAATGTTGAACATAAAGGATATATGTCCCCCCTTCACACATATGAGCACATAGAGTCTGAGAGTCCACTCAATTTCAGCCTAATGCACCACAAGATATGGGATTCCTTCACACAAGCACACATCTTTCAGATATACCAATGCAAAGTATATGTCACTTTGCAACAACTTCAATAGATATACCTATGTCAGGATATGAAGGATTTGAAGGAAGTCCTGGTGGGGTGAACATTTCCGAAGCCCCATTCAATGAATCGGTAATGGTTCATGATGTGGTGACATCGACAGGCCAGCCTACTTATGTAGGACTGCAAATAGGACCATCTATTGGACTTGGTTCACTTACCCAATCTTCTGAATTCTCTAGATTCTGAGATTTTTGTACTTCTGAATTTGAAAAGATTTAGAAGGACATCAAGGAATTGTCTGAAAAATCAACCAAGGTGTTGGAGGATAAGGTAGAGAGTCAGGAGAAGTTATTAGATGAGAAACTAAGTGATTTGAAGAAAGTTTCTGTCTCAACAAATGATCTTAAAACTTTTGAAGAGGCCATTTTAAAATCTTTCTCAAAAGCTGTTTCATCAGTGGCAAGTCTCGAAACATCCTTGCCATCAACTTCTGCACAACCAGATATGTCTCAACTAACCACAAAAGATGATATTCAACTTATTTTGAATCAATTATCTTCTATTCTGAATACTTAAGTGACTTTGGATCAAAGAATCTCTGCTTTAGAATGCAGGCCACAGGCTGACACTTTGTAGAGGAAGCATGATGATCAAGATTCTAATGATCATGAGCGGGAGAAAAGAAGGAAAATGTCTCATACTGAAGATACTCTTATGCTAAAAGCTCAAAATTCTGAAAGATCTTCCGAAGATGTTCAGAAAAATGTTGGTGCTGAAAAGGTTTCTGAAGCAATTGAAGATATTTTATCTTTTGAACCTGAATTTCAAGAGATTCATTGTTTTGAACCTATTCATGAAGCTGGTGTGCTTATTTCTGAAGAAAATGTTGATGACAAAGTAACTTCTTAAGAAGTAGATGAAGGATATGAAACTGAAAGGTTATCTTTTAACTCTAAATGCTAATCCCATATTACAACAGATCTGATAGATTGCTCAAAGAATCCTCATTTTATTGATATACTGAATATAGAAAACACACACTTACACCTTTAGATGACTCTCATATGTGGTGTTTTTATCTAACTGTCTAACATACTCTTATGCTAAAAGCTCAAAATTCTGAAAGATCTTCCGAAGATGTTCAGAAAAATGTTAGTGCTGAAAAGGTTTCTGAAGCAATTGAAGATATTTTATCTTTTGAACCTGAATTTCAAGAGATTCATTGTTTTGAACCTATTCATGAAGCTGGTGTGCTTATTTCTGAAGAAAATGTTGATGACAAAGTAACTTCTTAAGAGGTAGATGAAGGATATGAAACTGAAAGGTTATCTTTTAACTCTAAATGCTAATCCCATATTACAACAGATCTGATAGATTGCTCAAAGAATCCTCATTTTATTGATATACTGAATATAGAAAACACACACTTACACCTTTAGATGACTCTCATATGTGGTGTTTTTATCTAACTGTCTAACATACTCTCTATATATATTACAAAGGTAAAGCTACAGTTACATGTATTTACATCACAGCCCAATTACAATGAGACATGTCATCAAAAACTCTATTCAGATGTTCTTTAGAACTTCTGAACTGTCTTCAGAATTCTGAACTTTGCTCTTCAGAACCACTTCTGAATTGTCTTCAGAACTTCAGAACTTTCACTTCAGAACCACTTCAGAAGTTGTCTTCAGAACTTCTGAACTTTCACTTCAGAACATATTCAGAACTTCTTCAGCGCTTCTGAATATATCTTCTGAACTTCTGAACATAACTTTATTTATCTTTCTAGCACTAGTTCATAACTTCAGAACTCTTTATCTTCAGATTTTGAAGTACTTTCCTTTACAAAACATTCAAAACATAGGATCCAAATTCATATGATTCTTAGGATCCTAACACTGAAGATAAAGCTGGTATAGATGATACATATATCATTCGTGATTCAAATGAAGAAATGATTAATGAGTATTTAGCTTTTGAAGAAGAGATTGGAGAACCAAGTGATCTGTCAGATGTCATTATGTTTGATTATGAAGAGGAAGTAAATGAAATAAGGGATGTAGTTATATGAAGACCTCTTGTGGTTAATAGAAGAGAAGATGAAGAACTTTTGAATATTATGTGGTGGTTGGTAAATCAAATGCTTATGAAGTTTGTGTTTTTGAATTCACCAAGGAATCTGGAGTGTAGATTCTTGGTTGAAATATTGTCTGTATTCAAAGATTTTTACAATCAACAAAGCAAGTATGCATATGTGATAGTTGGTTTATGCTATATGAGTGATGTTGGATTCTCTGAAGAAGTGATAATTAATGGCCTATGTTGGTGAGATTGAGGTCAAGTACAAAGAAAGCATTCAAATTCCAAGATTCAACTTACCACTTCTTGAAGAACCCATTATTGATCAAGTTTTCACAAAAGACAAAATCTTTGATGAACTTGAACATGTTATCACTGTCTTTCCTAAAGACACATACATTTACTTGTACAAGAGGAGTTTGAAGTTTGCAACTCTTGAAAGTTTTTTAAGCGATCAATGGGATGAAGAATTTGCTTTTGAAGTTCAATCTTTTCAGCAGAGACATGGTATTTAAGACATATATAATCCTGTTCTAATCAGACACTTCAAAAGTATTAAAAGATAAATTGAAGATGATTTAAGTATTGTTAGAATCGGTGCTGAAAGAAGACATGGAACTTTAATAGAGTTCACTCAATTTGATTTCTACAATCTAAGACTGCAAGATAAACTTTCTCTTCTAAATTTCCTTGTGAAAAGAGAGGATTCGGAAATGGTGCAAGAGTTGAGAAGAACAATTGGTGTCCATCTTAGAAACTTTGTAAAGCATGATTTCCAACTTGCATTGGAACATGAATTAAACAAAGTGAACTTATTAGAACCAACTACAGTGCGTTTTGAAGGGATTTCTACTGTTTTCACTAAACCAGAACTTGGTTTTCATTATGAAGCAGAAGGAATAAACAAAAGAACTTTTATTGTTTCTGATATTCCAAAGTACTCTTCTGCAACTTTGAAATGGTTTTGTGAATGTATGGCTTGGATTGTTGGTCCTAAAGAATTGAAGGATTAAATTCGGTATCTGATCAAAGAGAGAATAAACTTTAGAGAACTGGTGAGAAGGAGTATATCTGCTGGACATCAATAGATAAATACCAGAAGAGATGCAGATTATTTGTAAAGTAATGTTTACGACTTCCATATTCATGCCAAAGAACAAGTAGTTGAATTTGAAGTTTTGGAAGTAAATCAACTTTCAAAAGTTCCTGTTTCTAAACATGTTGGTACAAGTTCTGATAAAGATAAAGGCAAAAGTGTGGAAGTTGTTGAGGAACAAGTGCCAGTTACCCAAGTTTCTAAAGTTTAACAGTTGCAATTAAATAGGATTGCTGAACATGCTTACACTTTATTTCTTGAATTTGTTCATCCTAAAATATTAATGGAACATGAGCGAAGGTTCAACTATATTGATTGCTGGCTGGATAAATCTTTTGGATGGAAACAATGGTATACTAAAATAGTCCAGAAGTTGAAGTTACCAATTTCTAAATCAAGAAAAGAGAGTCCTAATTGTGAAAATGATAAATGTTGTTCAAAAGACAAAGTTGAATTATAAATATTTTTACTTCACAGTAGAAAGAGAAAATGGAGAAGTGTGCACATTTTTTGAGGTAAATTTCCAAAAAGTCCATCTAAGGAATTTAGTCAAGGTCTACAAAAGACTTAATTTCATGACAACATTACCAGATTCAGAAAAGTATTTCCTGTTATAAAAGGAGGAATTTACAGAGAATTCATTTGGGCGCCTAAGAGAGATTTTCAAGTAGCCTTTGTACTTGGTAAAGAAAAGGTGAATCTGAGTAGACCAATTTTTGAACTTCAAGGAATTAGTTCAATTAACAAGGGTACTTTAATAGTTCAACCTCCTGGTTTTGTGTGCAAGTTCAACTCATAGAAACTGTTTGTCAGATATGAAGAAATTCACGAATGCTGCAATGGTACATTATTGGCAATAAGTGAAAGACTTGTTAAGAGACAGAAGCACAGGCCAAAGAATCTAAATGATGATGAATGGAATGAATATAAAAAGCTGGCTAAAGATATGCACAAAAGACTAGAATTGTTGCTTGAGTATAGAAAACTAATTCTGGGTGAAGTTAGAGAAATTTTGACCTATTGGGGATATAATTTGAATATTTGAAGCTAAGGGGGAGATTGATAGAGATCATGAAACAGCTTCAAAGATGACTGGGTTCTAAAGCTTCATAGTTCAGATCTTCTTAACTAGTTTTGAAGAGACAAAGGAAGAAAGCTTAGAAGTCCAAAGTCAGAAGTCAAGTAAAGAAGTCAAGGAAAGCCTAAGTCATAATTTCTGAAGTGTCTACTTCAGAAGTTCTGAAGATTCTGAATATGTTCTGAAGAACTTCTGAAGACAGTTCTGAAGAAGTTCAGAAGTGGTTCTAAACTTTATGATGTACACTTGTATTGATTCTATTAGTCTGTCATGTAACTATCTGTTAGTTTAGAATCATTTCTTGTATATAAATAGAAGGTTAGTTAGTTTGTTAGAACTAACGTTCTTAGATCTTTTGTACTGTAAAGATATATCTGTAACTTTGTCAATATCAATACTACGTCCGACTTCCATACTACATTTCTTGTTCTATATTTTACATTCAATCTATATTTTGATACTTGGGATCTATCACAGATGAATACAAATACAGATCTAAACCATCATAATAGTTGATGATACGGATTTTCCATTGAGGATATTCCTCCCTGATGAGAGTTGGAGGTTTAGTCAGAGATCCAGAGTTGTAAATAGCATTCCAGTTGGTGTTGGAATTTGCCATATAGAACATGAAAGTTGAATGAGAATTTAACAATTAGAAGCAATTTGATTCTACGAAACTTGAAATTATGAAAAATAGTTCACAATCCACAGATTTTAAGAGCAAACTACCACTGATTTAGAAGAATTCGTTCAAGAATAACAAAAAGTTCGTAAAATAGAGTAGAATGAAAAACCATAATTAAAATCGAGAAGTTCTAGCCTGAGTGGGGACTAATCCAAACTGTATTAGATCGATTAATCAATACATTGATGATCTTGCTCTGATACCAATTGTTGGAATCCAGATCCCATTTGGCATTCAAAAGGTGTTGATTACAGTATATGAAATAGACAGTAAGCGAAAGCAATTATAATTAACAATCAAACTCGAAATAATAAACTGAATTGGAAGAACAGATTCATATAGAAGAATGGAGATTTGTATTTCACTCTGTTGGAACCCAGGTCCCTTTAATTACTCTAGAACAGTAGATTAATAAGAATAAAAGAGATGAGCGGAAGCAATTCAATCTACTATTTAACTAGAACAGTAAGCAATTATAATAACAGTATGAAGATCGAAAGGTAATTGCATTGGTTATCAACACTGACGATTACAATACGTAAGAACAATGGGCGCTATATTTTCTCTCAATCGATCGACATTCAATATAGTAAAGACTAGCTCAATTTATACCATTACATCACAAAAAGTCAATGAGCTAGCCTATCAGGAAATGATACGTCACTTGTACTTCTAACAGAATCAGTTACGACAAGAAGTGTGACATGCCATATCAGTTGAAGTGCGTGTGATGCGTAAGCTGGAACCTAGAGGATCTTCAAACCTCTGGGCGCTTCTGGACATCTTTGTTCAGAAGATAAACTTCTGGAACGTCTTCTGGAGTCAGGCACTTGGATAAATTTCTGGTTCATACTTCCATAAAAATACTTTCTAACATTCTCCCCCTAAGTATGAATCCAGAAGTATGCAGTACAATACAGAAAATAGAACTTCATTTCATTATCAGAAAAAGTACAAACACTATTACAGAGATTAACTAGAAAGGAGCATCTGGAAGCCCTCTTACAGCACTATGGTATTTTCTAGTAATCTCTCTTATCTTGAAGACTCCTTCAATATGTTTTTCAATTTCAAATGCTGCCATCTTGATTTCTCTGACCACATCATCTTTCTTCAGAGCTATGAGTCCGCTAATCATAAGTAAAGTTTCATCAACATATTTGAAAGCCACTTTTAGTCTGAAAAAATTCTTCCCTGTTGGTCTGTGAAAGATAATGCCCCTCTCTGGTTCCAGTAATAGATCACCAACTCTCTTTGAAGTGATCCCTTCCAAAACTTCATTTGGAGCAGATATTGACAATTTGTCCACTAATCTTTCAAGACCTATTTGGAAATCCACTTTGGTTCTGAATTCGACAAAAGCTTCCATGCTTGCCAAAATCCTTAGAAAAGCAATATTATCATCTGGACTTCTATCTCTTAGAATGTTCATGAATCTTCCAAGAGGAATAAGATCAGAGGGATTCAAAGACAGAAGATCATTGACTATAAACCTGTGTATTTGCCCATTTGCTCTTTGAACTCTATACAATGTATACATCACATTGGAGTTTTGAAAAAATTGATTACTCAACTCAACTACTCTTCGAATTGATGAAGTGGAGAACACATTTCCTCTTGGTTGTCTGAATCTTGCAAAGTCGATCATTGTTTATGCGTCTAAGCCTTTAGCGAAGTTTGGTGCATTGATTTGAACTCGTTCATCTCTCTCTGAGTATAGATGTCTGTATATATAACCTCTCTGCTAGTAATAACATGGGTATTGGTTATTCTTTCGCGTTGCTCTGGATCTAGAAAGGTTATAGTTCGTCTTTGATTGGCTTGTTGAGAGCATTCACCTATGATTTGATCTTCAGAAAGATCAACCATTTGAGCTTTCCTCCGTTGATCACCATCAGGTTGACTGGTAGATGCTTCATTGTTTGATACAGGAATAGGAGTATCAAAGATAGGAGGTTCTGTGTTTGCAAAGGTAGAGGCATTGGAAGTGTTGACTTATTTTGATTGAGGAACAGGACCAGAAGTTCTAGGTCTTGTTGAGGTATTTCTTGGTCTTCTTGGGATAGGAGCCTCTGGTCTTCTGCGATTTTGCTCAAGTTCAAGTATGAACTTAGCCATTTTTTGATCTCTGGAAAAAGGACCAGAGCTTACACTTAATGGAGTTGGAGTAGGTATTGTTGAAGTTTGTTGAGCAGAGGATGATGGTGGATGTTGTTGTTGTTGATAAGGTGGTTGGGAAGTTGATGCAGCATCAGAAGCACGATTAGAAACATCAGCAAATTTCACTCTTTCAGTCTTTCACCCCTTCCGAGAATCAGGGGTTACAGGATCCTGATCCTCAGATCTCTTTCGTTTCAGTTCTGATTTCTTACAGGCTCGTTCTTCCTTGGCCTTCTTCTTGGACTCAAAATATGCAGAAATGGATTGAATAATGGCAGACAGATTTATTACAGAAGTATCCAGAGCCGAAACCTTTTGTGTTAAGTCAGTTGTTGAAGTAGTATTGAGTTTGGACACAAACTTGGCGTTTACATCATGAAACTTTTCAAGCATTGCCTTCTGGAAGGTGGCCAAATCTGATCTTTAAAGAAAGCCAAAAGAGAAAGAGGCTTCTGAGGGACCGACAACATCAATTAAATTCTTTATGTCGGCAACGAAAGATCCATATTCTTCTATAGGGATAGTCACTTCTAGAGCTGAATGTCAGAAGGAAGATTGAAAATGGCTTCTCCATTGGCTTGTATTCCAGCATTTAAGTGGTTGAAGTGATCAGTGACACAGTTCTTTTGTTCTTCTGTTATATCTGTTATCAACTTCTTAATATCATCTAGAGCTTTAGAGTGTTCTTTTTGTGTGGCTTTAACGTGGCATATTAAGATGGTTTGAGTCGTGATCTCTGATCTTAGATTTGACTCAGAGGTTTGTACGGTTTGTTTTAGATCGACCATAGATCCCTGAAGTTGATCAACAAATGCCTTAAATACTGCATTTGTGACCAAATCAGATGTGGTAACCGGTGTATCTCCAACATACGGAGCCCCTTGTCTCTCGCGTTCAGATAGGCCCTCGTTCACACCTGGTTGGATGTTGAATGTGGAGGGACTTCCATCCTGTCTACGAGGGCTCCTAAGAGGCACCTCTTCGGATGTTCTGACGGTATTGTCTTTATCTCTAGCATTAGAGGGTGGAGAGGAAATAACCGTGTGCGTACCTTTGAACATGTCGAAGACAGAGGTACGATATGTATCCTCTTATGGGAATTCATTGGCTTCTGGATTAGAAGTGGGCATGGACATACCAACAGCCATCCAGTATACTTCATCGGTCACATAGACATCGATGATTCGTGTTTGTGGTGACGAGTTCTGGGGTGATGGAACTCTTAAGAATGATGATGAGGAGGCTTCCCTGGATGTGCTTGTGCTAGATGAACAAAGATTTTCTTCCACACGGGTGGTTTTCGGGTTAGGGTTGGGACTGAGTAGTCCTTGGTCAATGGGTGTAGATGTGTTGGCATCTACCCCAACAGATGTGGTTGCTCTGGTTGGATGCGGTTGGATTCGCTCAAATGTGTCTCTGTGGACATCTTCTTCACCCTCCCTTAATAAACGATCAGGATGGGTAGAATCACTAGTGGGTCACTCAAATTATTTTCAGCCTCTGTCTCACCAGACCCCTCACCAACTACTCTGGTTTCTAAATGCTCTGGGGTAGGTATTCTCTGTTTTGAGAATACCAGAAAGCTCCTGTAAGAGATTAAGATAAAGGAGGTTTAAGGTAAGAGATGGAGCATGTACCTCGATAGTTCCCTCTGAATAGTATAGCCGTCTTTACTAAGTGTAGGTTTATGAGAACTCATCGTTGAGATTTTGCAGAAGGGCTGGATGGAGGGAAACTTCAGTTGTGAAATCGCTGGATAGGTAAATAGGGCCAGAAAGCGTGGAAACATAAGTGCCGGAAGGGCTTTGTTGTTGTTCTTGTGAATGACCTTGAGGTTGACTGCTGCATACATCTCCTGAAAAATCAAACTTGCATAGTCCGGAGGGCGATTAAAGAACATTCCATACATGATTGTCAGTATGTTCTTGTGTTGATCATAACTCCTCTCGGTGATTTAAATATGATTCTTCTGTATATATAATGAAAATTCCATTTATAAGTAAAAGTTCAAATTCAGCGATAACACATGGTTATACTCAGCGAACACTGAATCTCAGGAACCTCAACCTTATCTCTAAAGATCTGAAGAACAACATTCACACCACAAAAATATTCAGCGAAAGTCGAAGATCAAGCTGAAGATAAAGATAATCAGCTCGTGATTTGAAGCGGTTCAGTGATAGCAAAGGATTGTCTAGATAGAAGTGTGATGTCTTCCAAGATCTCAGCGATACTTTGATAGTTCATCCTTGAAGTTTCAAGTTCAGCGATCAAGTGAAGTTTAAAGCAAGATCAATGTTGACCTTGTCCTCGATGCTCAAAAGTCAAACCTTATATTATGTTAGAGAAGGACGTACGGATTGTCTCTTATGTCCCCATCATATCTGATTTGGTACTGTTCACACGCGGCCGAAAGCATGGTTGCTTTTGAACAAAGGACAAGCTTCCTATAAAAGCTTGACACGTGGCATATACCTTTTGTCTTGCATTAAATGCAAACGGGTATAAATAATATGAAGATCTCTTCTTTATCTTCATGCATGCTATTTTCTATTAAACCTCTGTCTCTTTTCTTTCTTACTTCCTTGTGCATCAAACTGTGTGATTTCTTAAGTTTCAATAGAATAGGTTTATTTACTTATTCTAATTCCGCTTGTAACTGTAAATTTGTTTATTCAAAATAAATTAATTTAAAAACTAAAAATCTGTGTGTTTGTATTCACCCCCCCCCCCCCCCCCCCCCCTCTACAAACTGTTTCTATATCCTTGAACTCTTGTAGACTCCTTTGGGACCAACATCTTGCTTGCTTGATCCAGAGAGCTAACTTTATAAGTTAAGCTCTTGTTTAGAATAGATACCAGAACATTCCACATTGGTGGACGTTTCTTTCTCTTGAAGTCTGATATCTTTGTGATTCTTTCGTTGTAACCAAGACAGTTCAAGAACCCTAGTAAGCTTTTGGAGGAGGGATTGGTGCCAGATCAGGATTGGGAACTTTTTATCCTTCGCCTTCAATGACAAATAGTGGCAAAATAAAGTACCTGGCTATCTTCTTTTTTGTGGTTGGTATTTCAACAGCTCGCTCAGTATCATCTAGGTAACCGAAACTTCCAGAAAGGGTATCTTCATCTTCGATGAACATTATTTGCCATACTTCTTGAATGTACATCTCTGGAATGTTTGGATTTGTGAGAGTTAGGGCTCGGTTCAGGGAGAGATGTTGTAGAAATTCAATCATCACACAATAATCCTTGATGTAGGTTGCTGGATCCAGTAGAACTTGCACGTTGTTTGGTTTTAAGGGTATGCGAATAACAGGGGCACTGTCGGCAGTGGAGTCAATCCATATTTCGTCTTCAACTTGGACATTCAAGTTTTCATTCTGACTTGTCATTTGAAGACTTGAGATTCGAAAGTTCGAGAATGCATATTTGTTATTGGTAGTGAAAAGGAAGAACACTATGACAAACGAGAAGTGGAAGACGGTGAAAAGTGGAAATGTGGGTTTTCCGCGAGCTTATATAGTGAGGTTGATTATGAAAGGTTTAGAATATGAAGGGTTTTGGATATGAAGGGTTTTGGATATGAAGGGTTTTGGATATGAAGTGTTTTAGGTATAAGGGGCTATTTCGGACTTGGAACGGGAAACAGTTTCTCGATGCTGACGTAAGATTTTAATCGTGCAAACATACAAACCATCGGTTAGTGACATGTCGAGGAAGGTTCCAGTTGAATTTTAGGATAAGCGACGCATGTCTGAATCGATGGGTCACTCGAGGGTTTTCTCGTTGGTTTTGGATGAGATTCAGTTCCGCTTTGGTTATTTTGAATATTCCCACAAAAAAAATTAATTTGAATCAATCAATTGATCAAAAAAAACTGTGAATCAACAGAAGGTTTTAGAAATAATTGGGTAATATTAAAATATTTAAAATCAGTGAGTTGGTCAAATGAAACATTTTTGGGACCAAAAGAAAGGTTTATGTCTTGTGAATAATTTTTTAGAAGAACTTTTATAGATTTAAAGACTGCTGGATAATATTGACGGCAAGAGTTAGTTCAGAAGTAACTAATTCGTAAAAAGTTCAAGGAAAAATATATCCAGAGGACAACTAACATTTGTTAGACTTGGTTCGAAGAATGATGATTTCTCCCCCTTGAACAATGCATAATTATGTGCTCCCCCTTGATTTCTGCATTAAATGCCCCCCCCCCCTGACCTATGCTTGGATCATGAATTATAAGAGTAAGTATCCTTTTGATGGAAAAGGGCATCTAGAGACTTCTGGGTGCCTCTGATTCACTTGGTGTCTGTTGACAGACAGAGATATCCAGAGACTTCTGGACTTCTCTGGAAAGGGGCATACTTATATGTTTTGTATAAGTTATGTTAGATCCCAAATATCAAAATGTAGAAAGAAAATAGAATATAGAACAAGAATTACAGCAGGAAATCAGATGTAGTATTGATATTGACAAAGTTACACATATATGTCTTTATATTACAAAAGATCTATGAACGTTAGTTATAACTATCTAACAGACACTCTATTTATATACAATAGGAAATGCTAAAATGACAGTACATTACATGACAGATATACATAAGTAAGTACAGAACTACTTCTGAACATCTTCAGAACGTTCTTCAGAAGTTCTTCAAAACTTCTTCAGAACAACATAGAAACCTTCAGAACTTCTGAAGTAGCTACTTCAAAAGTTATGCCTTAGGCTTATCTTCACTTTAGTCATTATGTCTTTGGACTTCTGAGCTTCTGAGCTTTCTTTCTTTATCTCTTCAGAACCACTTCAGAACCAATACTACTTTGAAGCTATCTTATGATCTTATCAATCTCCCCCTTAGCTTCAGAAATTCAAATTGTACCCCCAATAAGTCAACAGTTCTCTGACTTCACCAAGAATTAACTTTCTATATTCCAGCAACAGTTCTATTCTTTTATGCATGTCTTTGGCAAGCTTCTTGTATTCATTCCATTCACTGTCATTTAGATTCTTTGGCCTGTGTTTCTGTCTTTTGGCAAGTCTTTCACTGATTACCAACAATGTACCATTACAGCACTTATGAATTTCTTCATATCTTACAAACAGTTTTTCTTGATTAAATTTGCACACAAACCCAGGAGGATGTACTATTAAAGTACCTTTGTTGATTGAACTAATTCCTTGAAGTTCAAAGTTAGGTTTGCTCAAATTCACTTTTTCTCTTCCAAGTATAAATGCTACTTGAAATTCTTTCTTTGTTGCCCATATGAACTCTCTGTAGATTCCTCCTTTTACAACAGGGAATGCTTTTCTGAATCTGGTAATATTGTCATGAAAATGATTAATTCTCCTGTATATCTTGACCAAATCCCTTAAATGAACATTTTGAAAATCATCTTCAGAAAATATGCATACTTCACCATTTTCTCTCTCCACTATGAAGTAAGAATATTGATAATTCAATTTTGTCTTTTGATAAAAAATGATCACTTTTACAATAGGACTCTCTTTTCTTGTTTCAGAGAATAGCAACTTCAATTTCTTGACTATTTGACTGTACCACTGTTTCCAACCAAAAGATTTGTCTAGCCAGCAATCAATATAATTGAATATTTGCTCATGTACCACAAATATTTCAGGATGCATATATTCAAGGAATAAAGTAAGAGCATGGTCTGCAATCCTATTGATTTGCAACTGTTCAACTTCTGATACTTGAGTAACATGCACTTGATCTTCAACAACCTCTACACTTTTGCCTTTATCCTTTTCAGAACTTGTTCCAACATGTTCAGAAATAGGAGCTTCTGAAGGTCTAACTTCTTTCAGCAGTTCAAATTCAACTACTTGTTCTTTGGCATGTATATGGAAATCATAAACATTAGTTAACAAGTAATCTACATCTTTTTTTGAATTTATCTGTTGATGACCAGCAGACATACTTCTTCTTATCAATTATCTAAAGTTTATTCTTTCTTTGATCAGATACAGAATCTCATCCTTTACTTCTTTAGAGCCAGCAATCCAGGTCATATTGTTACAAAACCACTTCAAGGTTGAAGATGAATACTTTGGAATAATAGAAACAATAAAAGTTCTTTTGTTTAACCCTTCAGGCTCATAATGAAAACCAAGTTCTGGTTTAGTAAACACAGTTGAAATGCCTTCAAAGCTCACATAAGATGGTTCCAACAGATTTACTTTGTTTAACCCATGTTCCAAGGCAAGTTGAAAATCATGCTTAATGAAATTTCTGAGATAAACACCAATGATTCTTCTCAACTCTTGCACCACTTATGTATCTTCTCTTTTTACAAAGAAATTCAGAAGAGAAAGCTTATCTTGTAACCTTAGATTGTAGAAATCAAACTGAGTAAATTCTATCAAAGTTCCATCTCTTCTTTCAGCACCAATCCTGACAACTTTCAAATCTTCTTCAATTGACTTTTTAGTACTTCTGAAGTGCTTGATAGGAACAGGGTTAAATATGTCTTGAACACCATGTCTTTGCTGAAAATATTTAACTTTCAAGAGTTGCAAACTTTAAATTCTTTTTGTACAAACAAATGTGTGTGTCTTCAGGAAAGATAATGACAACATCTTCAAGTTCATCAAAAATTGTTTCTTTTGTAAAAACTTGATCAACTAAGGGTTCTTCAAGAAGTGATAGGTTGAATTTGGGTATTTGAATACTTTCTTTGTACTGACCTCAATCACACCAACATAGGTCATTATCATATCTTCAGAAAATCCAACTTCACTCATATTAACTAAGTTAACAACCACAGTATGCATACTGGTTTGGTTGATTATAAAAATCTCTGAATATAGACAATTTTTCATCCAAGAATCTACACTCCAGATTCCTTGGTGAATTCAGAAATACAAACGTGAAAACCATCTGATAGACTAAATACCACATTGTATTCAGAAGATCTTCATCTTCTCTTCTATCAAAAATAAGAGGTCTGCATACAACTAGATCCCTTATTTCATTTATCTCCTCTTCTTCATCAAACATGATAACATCTAATAGATCACCAGGTTCTCCTATTACATCTTCAAAAGCTAAGTACCTATTAAGCATTTCTTCATTAGAATCAGGTATGATATTTGTATCATATGTACTTGCTTTATCTTCAAAATTGAAAGATAATCTTTCAGTTTCATACCCTCATTTACTTCTTCAGAAGTTACTTTATCTTCAATATTTTCTTCATAAATAACTCCACCAGCTTCATTAATAGGTTCTGAACAAGGAATATCTTGAAATTCAGGTTCAGAAGATAAAATGTCTTCAATTACTTCAGAAACCTTTTCAGCACCAGCACCAACATCCTTCTGAACATCTTCAGAAGATCTTTCAGAAGACTGAGCTTTTAGCATAAGTACATCATGTTTTCTTCATAAATAACTCCCCCTCATGATTATCAGGATCCTGA
Organism: Silybum marianum; assembly: GCA_036898165.1. NCBI lineage: Eukaryota > Viridiplantae > Streptophyta > Magnoliopsida > Asterales > Asteraceae > Silybum > Silybum marianum. The sequence goes on along the minus strand of CM072533.1, from coordinate 23,676,538 downwards.
TCATCATGTTTTTTTTTTAAAGTTTCAGCTTGAGGCCTGCATTTCAAAGCAGATATTCTGTGATCCAAAGTTACTTGAGTATTCTGAATTGAAGATAATTGATTCAAAATGAGTTTAATGTCATCCTTTCTGGCTAATTGAGAGAGATCTGGTTGTGTAGAAGTAGATGGCAAGGATGTTTTGAGATTTGCCACTGAAGAAATAACTTCTGAGAAAGAGTTTAAAATAGTCTCTTGAAAGGATTTGAGATCATTTTTTGAGACAGAAACAATCTTCAACTCACTCAGTTTCTGATCCAATAACTTCTCCTGACTTTCCACCCTATCCTCCAACACCTTGGATGATTTTTCAGATCCTGACTTTCCACCCTATCCTTCAACACCTTGGATGATTTTTCAGATAGTACCATGATGTCCTTCTGAATCTTTTCAAATTTAGAAGTATAGAAATCTTTGAATTCAGAAAATTTAGAAGATTGGTAATAGAGCCAGGACCAACAAATGATCCTGTTTGCAGTCCTACAAGAGTAGGCTGGCCTGTTGATGTCACCACATCATGAATCATTACTGATTCAGTGAATGAGGCTTTAGAGATGTTCACCCCACTAGGACTTCTATCCAATCCTTGAAGTCCAAAAATAGGAACATCTATGGATGTTGTTGCAATGTGACTAATACTTTGCTTATGGACATCTGAAAGATGTGTGCTTGTATGAATAAATGCCACATCTTGTGGTTCATTAGGCTCAATATAGAGTGGGCTCTCAGACTGAATGTGCACATACGCGTGAAGGGGGGGATACATATCTTTCATGTTCAACATTGAGCTCCTCCATGTGGGGACCCAATGGTAGATGTGCTACTTGCCCCATATGTGTTAATGAAACACCCTTCTGTTGAGAGATGGGTAAGTGGCTGGGGTTTGACAAGATATTCCATAGGTTCACTGGCTGGTTCAATATTGCCCACCAAAGAGTGTGGAGTAATAGATTGTATGGCTGCCCGAATTAGATCAATTAGTACATAGGTTTCTTTCTCTTTTACCTGTGATCTACCCTCATCAGTTCTTTTTCTCACAAATCTACCCTCTTTCTCATTTACATTTTTCCTCTTTTCACTATGAAGTTGTTCCCCACCATGAACTTCCTCCCCTCTCTCTGTTAGACCTCATTTCAGAAGAAGTATGAATCAAAATTATGCAAGTACATGCGTCCCTGATGATGTAGCAGGCACATATTCTGTGTGTAACTAAGTTAGTTATTCACTTAGCTTACGTGTCAAGATGTAATAGGCTAGATAGTTGACTTTCCTTATTGTAATCGTATAAATAGCTCAGTTATTGATTGTAAAAGTAATGATTTGAAATATACAAATTTTGAGAGCTAAATTGTGCGTACTGTTATTATCATTCAAGTAATTCAATATTGAGTATTGTCAGACACTGAAAGTATGAACCATAAGATGAAGAACATGACGTGGCACATACATCTAGCATGTCTACCCTTATACAGCTGATCAGTTAGTTACACGCTCCCATCTCATACGTGTCAGTCTGTAATAAGTTAGGATATTGACTTTTGCATTCTGTTATTGTATAAATAGATCTTTTCTCTTAATGTAAAAGTTGTCGATTTGAGTACTTTCAATTGAAGAACAGACTGTGCGTCATTCCAAGTATTTGTAATCGTGATTCAAGGTTATTAATACAAATTCCATTTGTTCTTCATCTTTCTTATTGTTCAAATTATTACTACTATTAATTGATATTAAACTGCTTCCGCACATACTTTGATTCTCAAATATATCAATTACCTGTTGTAGAAAGGAATATGGGTTCCAACAATTGGTATCAGAGCCTCTAATCAATCTATTGATTATTAGATCTCTTCCATTTGAAGAAATTCATTTTCCATAGAACAATAATTTGCAGTTTCAAACAATTGTTCATAATTCCACCCTGTTCTACGAGATTTTGTTAATTAATAACTTTTTTTCTTCAAAATAGTGGTAATCGTGTTGAAATCTGAAGGATAAGTAAGATTAGCGACCTGTTTTTCAATTCAATTGAAATTTAATTGTTCTACATTTCAATCAATCTTCATTTTATTTCTCGATTCTTTGTTTTTCTGCTGAAAATGGAAAATTCAAGTTTGAATGCTGTTTACACATCTGGTTCTCTGACTAACCCACCTACTCTTGTTCGTGATGAATATCCCCAATGGAAAATCCGCATGATTAACTTTTACGAGGGTTTGGATGCTGAACTATATCCAATTATTCAAAATGGTCCATTTGTTCCCATGACAACTATTCCACGAATTCCAGCCACTGCAACCACAGATGAAATACCAGCAAGACAGGTTCCCAAATTAAGGAACTGCTGGTCTGAAGAAGAAAAAGCACAAGTTGAATTGGCTAAGAAGGCTAAATCTCTCTTAATAATGACTATTCCAAATGAGATTTTTCAATCTCTGGATTCATGTGATACGACTAAGGAATTATGGGATCAACTGGAGAATCTTCTGGAAGGTGGAGCAAAGATGAAAAAAAACAGAAGAGCTCAAGCTCTGAATGAGTACAACAGTTTCCATGCAATCATTGATGAGTCTCTGGAACAAACCTTCCATCGATTTAACAACTTGATAAATTTATGCAAGAGATGCGACATTGTTCGCTCAAAGGAAGACAACAACATTTTATTTCTTAAACGTTTGAATCCAGAATGGTCAAATCTTTCCATGTCACTTCAAGCAAATCAAAACCTGGAGCAATGGTCTTTGCATGATGTATTTGGTACACTGCAAGCCCATGAAAAGGAAGTTGTCCAGCAGAAGACAAATATTGGAGGACCTCTGGCCTTGATTTCTGAATCTAAGGGAACGATCAGAAGAAAAAGTGAAGAAAGAAGAGGAAAAAGCAAGGCTTTTGTATCAGAGACAATCCCAGAGGATGACTCTGACTCTGATGATGATATTAAAGCCTTTGCTGATTCGTTGGCTCTCATCACTAAACAATTTACAAATAGGTTTCAGAATAGGTCTTTCCAGGGGAACAGAAAATTTGATCGCCCTACTTATGCTCCTAAGCAAGAGGTTCAGTGATCTGAAAAATCAGAAGTAGAGAAGAAAGAAGACGAGATGAAGAAGAAGAAAGATGTATGCTACAGATGTGGCAAGCCGGGACATTACTCGAAAGATTGCAGAGGGGCTCTGGATAAAGACAAAACATATTACAAAAACAAATACAAGTATAATGTCACTGAAAGAGTCCACTATGCTGAGAAAGAGAACTGGCTCGGAGATGAGTCCAGCGGGATGGCAAAGACAAATGAATCAGAAGAACAACCGTCTAAATCACCTGTTAGTACTCTTTCTGAATCATCTGAACTTGAAACTACAATTGTGCTTTTATCAAACAATTTTGAAGAACTCAAACAACAGCTCACAATTGAAAAGAAGTTACGAAAGAGTGTTGAAAAGACTCTTTCTACAATACAAAGAGAAAAACTTGAATTAAGTACTGAGAAAGAAAAGATTTCCATGATTTTAAAAAATTCTGAAGTTAAACTCAAAAAGGAGAATTTGAATTTTACTAAACTTTTGGAAGAAAAGGATAAGGAGATTCAGGCTAAAGAAAGTGACAGATTAAACTCTGTATCGCTTAAAAACTATTTTCAAAAGGAGAGAGAATTTTTGTACATTGAACTTCAACACAAAAGGCTACAAATTAAAACATATCTGGACGCTCAGAAAGTTCATGACAAGATCAATACACAAGTAGGAAGGTCTGGACTTCGGTTCGAGGACTTAGACCCCTACACGTGTGAAAAAAGGTCTGACTTAGAATCTATTTTCTGTATAGGACAAATACAGAAGCCAACGTTTCCAATCTTATATGAACAATAAATTTTCAAACGATCAAAACATGAAAAGTATCATCATCAACGAAAACACAAATTCAAAAATATTGAATACTCATCTTGCAAAACAAATGTTGATTTGAATACAATTCAGTAGAAAGATGCCATTTTCCAATTTGGCTTAAATGTTCATAAAACTTTGAATCCAGCGGCTGATGTTTTTATTCCTATTCAGGCAGAGGAATATTTAAGACTTAACTTTGAAAATGATATTCTCTCAACTCTGGATGAATGTTTTAAAAATGAAAATACAATTCTCTCTGACAACAATCTTGAGAAATTTCCTTGTTCTCTCGTAGACTTGCATCTTTCGGAATCTCAAGTTGATTTGGAGGTAATCACATATCCTTGGGAGACTGACAATCAAGGTGAAGAGTTTTTCGACAATTTGGACGAATATTTTTCAATATTGGAAAATCTATCTTCACCAATCTTCACTAAAACTCTAGAGATAGTTAAAAATAAGGATGCTCCTTTCTTATATACTAATGAACCTCTGGAAATCAGAGTATCTGATAAAAATGTTGTCAAACATTTTAGTGATATACCGATAATCTCTGTTTCTCCAACTGGACTGAGAAAACCTGTATCCATTCATCCAGACTTCATCAGAATGTGTCTTAAAGCCAAATCATGCCTTGAACTTGAGAAAGAGGCAAAACTCAAAAATGCTTTACAAAGTCAGAATTCTCCAAAACCAAATCTTCCAAAATTTACTAATTTTCAAAAAGGAAAATGGAAATCTAATCACTCTGTTCCTGTTTCAGTAATCTCAAAAGCTTTTGAGAAGAAAAATCAGTGGAAGTCTCCGCCGAAGAACATTTCAGATCCAAAACAAAAGTCTAGTCTAGATAGGAAGTTCTCTAGAACAACTGATACTAGAAAAGACAGTCTTAAGAATAATTGTAATTATCATTACCGCAATGAAAACTCAGTACAATCTACTATGTTTCAGACTTCTGAATGTTTTTCTCTGTTCTTAAAATTGAAACAATTTTTTTCGTGGACCTCTAATCAATCAAACTCAAACTATTCGCACTTCAATAAAAATAAAACAAAGAAAAACAGAAAAACAAAAATTACAAACAATCAGTCTTTACCTTCAGGTTAAGCAAAGTACTTTCTAGGACTCCAGGTTAAGCAAAGTACCTCTGGTATTTTTATTAATCAAGAAAAATATGTCTCTGACATGTTAAAGAAATTTCATTTTCAGAATTCATCAACTATGAAAACACCTATCTCTCCTAGTATAAAACTAGTTCCTGATCCTTCTGGGAAACCAGTTGATATCATGGGCTACAGAGGTATGATAGGTTCTCTTCTGTACTTAACTACAAGTAGACCTGATATTATGTTTGCTACTTGTCTTTGTGCTCGTTATCAAGCCAATCCTAAAGAATCTCATTTGGCTGCTGTCAAAAGAATTTTTAGATATTTAAGGGAACTCCTTCATTGGGTCTCTGGTATCCTAAAAACTCTGGGTTTGATTTAACGGCATATACAGATTCTGATCATGCAGGTTGTAAGCTGGACAGAAAAAGTAATTCTGGTAGCTGTCAACTTCTGGGTAATCGACTTATCAGTTGGACATCCAAGAAGCAAAATTGTGTTTCAACATCTACCGCAGAAGCTGAATATGTTGCTGCTGCTAGTTGTTGTTCTCAAGTTATTTAGATGAAGACTCAACTCAGAGACTATGGTCTGATTTATGATAAGATTCCCATACTCTATGATTCTGAGAGTGCAATTGCCATTACTGAAAAACCCAGTTCAGCATTAAAAAACGAAGCATATTGATGTCAGGTATCATTTTATCAAAGATCATGTAGAAAAAGGCACTATAGAAATGTATTTTGTCTCTACTGATTATCAACTTGCTGATATTTTCACAAAGGCTCTAGATGAGAAGCGTTTTAATTTCTTAATCAGCAAGTTGGGAATGCATGTAACATCCTTGGAAAAAAAAATTGTTTAATCAGAACTGTCCAAAGGTCTCTGATTAATTCTGGTAATTCACCAGAAGCCATCAGAAGCTTCTGAACTCTTCTGATCTTCTTTATCCATATATTCTTTTTATCTTCCAAGTGATGTCAGCAAAGCGCATATTGCAAAATGCGAAGGAAGAAGCTTCCTTTTATATAATCAAGGAATCTTTGTGATTCATTCAAAAGGGGGAGTTTACCATTCAAGGGGGAGTTCACCTTTCAAGGGGGAGGTTACCATTCCAGGCGGAGTTTACTTATCAAAAGGGAGCCTCTCAAAGTCTAACTCTGGTTAGCTGTCTTCTGAATTTTTCATCTACTTTAAGTTTCTTCTGAATCTTCTTATTCTGTGTTTCTCTTGCCGTCAAGGTTTGTCAGAATTTTTATGATTCATTTCAAATTCATTTTAGATGATGATTCTAAGTTGACATGTTTTTCAAATTACTTTTCTATGAATCAATATTTTCTGAAATTTTTATTGAATATATATATTTTATTAACTTTTGCCGTCAAGGTTATTCAAAATTTATATATTCACTTTTAATTTTTTTTATTATTCTCTTCGTGGAAAATTAAACTTTCATTTGGTTCAAAACATTTTTCTATTTACCGAATGACTGATTTTAAATTTAGATAAAAAGATTTATTACTCTCAACAATTGTTTTAGTCAACTAAAATGACAATTTTATTTGATTAACAAACAATTTTTTATTAATATCTTTTTATTTACTTTTAGGATAATCAACCGATTTTAAGCCGATAACCCTTCAGTTATCTCTTTCAAACTTCGTGCTTTAATCATCACAAGCTCACCTTCCAACTTTCCACGTGTCACCCATCGTGTGACTGCATGTATCCACGCCTGCGTGCTTACATCATCATTTCTGAACCGTTTTCTCCTACTCCCAAAACCAAAACCCCTTCCCATTCCAAACTGATCACATTCTCTCTCATATAAAACCCCCAAATTTCGGAAACTCTTCTTCTTCTTCGCAACTGTTACTGCTCAAACTCTCCTATTCACGAATCTACTCACGAGCTTACCCAATTCTCATCAATGGCTTCTCGTCTTGCAAATCCAATCCTCAACGATGACGAACGACGTCTCGTTGATTCCACTGCAGATAGTGCACCATTTGTCAAACTGCCATTAAAAGCGAACAATGTGCAGGTCCTTCTTGATCCAAACACCTACCAGGCCGAGTTCAGGATCATGGTCGAATTCCTCTAATAGCATCCACTTAATCGAGCCCTAACTCTGACAAACCCAAATGTCCCTGAAATTTATGTTCAAGAAGTTTGGCAATCGATGTACATTAGTGATGAAGAAACTTAGATTTGAAATTTCAGCCATCCAGATCAACCTGAAAATGCTGTGGAGATACCCATCACAAAGAAGAAATTAGCCAGGTATTTTCATTTACCCCAATCACAGGTGCAAATTGATGGTTAGTTCATGCCAAATCCAGCCCTAGAATCGAATCCATCCGCTGAAGCCCTGCTATCCTTCATCCATTTCCTTGGCTACAACGAAACCCTAACCAAACTGTCCGAATTCAAGAGAAAGCAGTTACCCCCAATGTGGAATCTCCTTGTCTCCATTCTGAACAAGAGCCTCACATGTAATATTGGGTCCCTTGATCAAGCTAGCAGAAACAATCTGACCATCATGTATGGTATGTATTTCAACCGCCCTTTGGACAATGCAAGCCTCATTTTCCAACAAAGTTGCTGTGAAAACTAAGGTATCTCATCAAACTCAAGGAAAACCTCTCCCAGCCTTAATGTTTCCACGATTTTTATCCCTGGTTACCTATCCTGCAATTGGGGCACTTAAAGCTCCATTAGTTCAAACTTTCTGCAAAATCGCCTCAATGAGCTCTCATCGGCCAACCATCGACCGCAATGGGTATTCTTCTCCAAGGGAACTTTCCAGATACATGCTAAACCTAAATCCATCTAGCTCTTCTTATCTGCAATCTTATAGAAGTTCTATGATTTTCTCAGAACAGAGGTTTTCTACCCCAGAGCATTTAGAGCCAGTTTTAGAAGGTGAGGGGTCAAGTGAGGCTGAGGTTGAAAAGAATATGAGTGACCATCCGAGTGGTTCTACCCATACCGACCTCTTGATGAAAGAGGGTACTAAGGATGTCTATAGAGACACATTTGAGCGAACCTCTCCTACATCCCAAAGGGTAACCGCATATGCTGAGGTAAATGCTAACACATCTACACTCATTGACCAAGGACGACCCAGTCCAAACCACCCAGAAACCATCCATTCAGAGGATACTTCTCAATCCTCTGAATCAAGCACTGTCGGGGAAAGCACCTCCTCTTCTTCATCCTCTCAAAAGGATGATGATGAAAATATAATAGTTCCATTGCCCCAGAACTCGCCTATTCCTACACAAAATGTCGCTGTCTCTGTGATCGACAATGTTATAGAAAACACAGAAGATGAGTCCACATCTTCTGATAGGATAGAAGCTAAGGAAATCCCATCAGAGGGGTTACAGCATCAGGATGCACCACTTACCGGGGTGTTTACACTCCATCAAGGTAAGCACATTGTTTTCAGCACCTCATCCTCTGATGATGAGGACTCTGTTGAGACAATCAGAACAACCGAAGAGGTGCCTATTACTCACACCCCTCAAAGACAGGTTGGATGTCCCTCCACACTCAACGCCAACACAGGTGTGAAAGAGGGCCTCTCTGAATGCGAGAGTAAAGGGGCTCCATGTGTTGAAGAAGCACTGGTTACACATTCTGAATTTGTCACAAATGCAGCATTTCAGACATTTGCTGATAAAATTCAAAGATCTATGGAAGATCTAAAATTATCCGTCTCCAATAATAATACTCTTCTTCTGGGCACCAAATCTGAACAAGCAAATCAAGCTGCTACTTTACAAGCCATTCAACAGGTTCTCACTGTCAATTCAGAGGCTCAGAAGAATTATTTTGATGACCAGTTCAAGCTTCTGCATGAAGGGATCAAAGCCAATGCTGATGCTATCTTCCACATACCTGACTCTCTCCCAACTTCTGAGTTACCATCTCTGTGGAAGAATATATTTCTCTGGTTGCTGATTTACAAAAGATTATCAAAGCAGTAATTCCTTCTGATGATCCTTCTGGCACTACTCTGATTAAGAAGTCAGACATGGCTATTTTTCAAAAAGCCATGCTTGACAGAATGAATGCCATATCTTCAAAGTTTGCATCAAAGACAACGACCAGCTCTTCAAATGTTGATCAGAAGCTCTCTTCCATGTTAACCACTCTTTCTAAACTTACAACTCTGGTAAGTTCTATATCTGAAGCATTCAACGCCAAGAAAAAGGCTAAGGAAGAACGAGCTTGCAGAAGAGCAGATCTTAAACGTAAAAGGTCTGAGGATCAGGATCCTGATTCTCAGAAGGGGGAGAAAAAGCCAGAAGCCAAGAAAGACAAGCCAACAAATGATGCTAACACTACATCTCAAGATACAGGCAAGTCCCCCTCCTCTTCTGCTCCACCACCCCCATCAAAGCAAAGTTCTTCTGTTCAACCTTCATCAACACAAACTCCTCTGACTCCAACCCCGTTGGCCACTCACTCTGGGCCTGTTCCAAAAGACCCAGAAATAGCCAAATTTCTTCTAGAAGTAATTGGCAATACAAGGAAAACGCCATATTCACCATCCACTAAAGCAGAGATAGCCAAAGAAAAAGAAGTTAAGGCCAGAGCTGAGGCATCAAAAGCTAAAGTTGAAGCTCTAAATAAAGCAAGGAGAGAAGCTGAGTTAAAAGCAAAGGCAGAAGAAGAAAGAGCCAATGCTAAAGCAGAACTTGCCAGAGAAAAAGCTGAAGAAATCAGAAAGCAAGCTGATTTAGAAAAAGAAAGAGTTGACAGAGAGAAAGCTAAAGAGAAAGCCAAGGCTGAGGCTTTGTAAGCAAAGGAAGAAGAAGAGAGAGATAGAGAAAAGGAAGCCAGAGAGAAAGCATGATAAATCACAGAGAAGAAAAGTTGTCCGTGAAGAAGCAGCCCAGAGGTTGGGGAAACTTGAGCTTCCAATAGTTGAAATCATCAGAAATAGCATGTACGCTCCAAACGATCAGAAGATCTACTTGATGCTGCCTAACTTCTCGAACGCCTATAATGTAAGTGATGTTGTAAAAGATAAATTCATGGCACACAGACAAGCAAGACAGGATGTTTATACTTCTGTACCAATCAAACGGATCTCTGCTATAAAGCATTCGCAATTTGAAGATACAGAGATCTGGTACACAATTTATGAAATAATCAGAGAAGACAATCAACCAGATACTTCTGCGATAACGACCTACTGTATGTTCACCCCTCTGATCTTCTATTTCTGGAAAGTTTTATGAAAGTCCAAGTGGCCAAAGGTATTGATAGCCAAGACAACGTTGCCTACTCAAGAATCATTGACTACATGAAGTCTTTAATAAGATACAAGAGGCAGGTCGACTTCCAGATAGGGCTAAACTTCAACGTTGATAACCTTGCTATATCTGCACCAAACGAAGAATTAGAAAACATCAATTCATTCAAAGTTGGTAAAATTTTGCTTCAACCAGAAGAAGGGGTCATCTTTAGAAGACCAAACAGAAGAAGCTTTTTCAGAATAAAGGACGCATATCGATACTCTACAGATGTTGTATACATTGCAAAATGTTACATCTCTGTTAGTGTAAATGAACATGATGCAGAGGTACTTGAAAGGATGATCAAAAGACTTAACAGTTTATTATCAATCAGAGAGGTCATCAACAAAATTGCAAAGGTCGTCTCTGAAGTTGCTCATTTCTGAACAGACGCCATTCTTCTGACTTCATACTTAGGGGGAGATTGTTAGACTTTTAAAGTATGAGTCAAAAGATGGTAGGCTATGATGACATGGAAGCATTCATCCACATGTCTCCTCTTCAACAGAAATTAGTTAGACGCTCCTATCTAATGTGGCATTTTGTAATAGGCAAGAGTGTTGACTTTCAGTTGTTGTAATAGTATAAATAGATCTGTGCTATCACTGTGATATTTGTCGATCTGAGTACTTTCAATTGAAGAACATACTGTGCGTCATTCCAAGTATTTGTAATCGTGATTCAAGATTATTAATACAAATTCCATCTGTTCTTCATTCTTTTACTATTCTTATTACTGTTGATTAATCAATATTAATAGCTTCCGCTTACATTCTGATATATGAATTCATCGATTAGTCATTGAAGAAGAAATCCGGAACCAACAAAAGGAAAAGATTCTATTTGTATTTAAGGCAACTGTAAAATGCCTACTTTCCTAGTTTCATTATTACAATAATGTCTAGCATATAAATACAAGGTTAGGGCTAACATACAAAGGGTGGAGGTTTAGGCTAGAGCTTATTAGAGATTAATTATTCATATCGTGATTCGGACGTTTTCGAATATCACTGTAATCACAAATATACAAGTGACATAAAGTGTTCTTATTGAATCAATGTAAACTAGTTGTGTACCCGCACAATGCGGCGGGAGCTATGAATCAATGTAAATGATTTTGATGCTTGCTGGTTTTGTTGAAGGAGATTTTAATGATGGTGTATTTGTACTTTGTCTTTACAAATTATTACATATTGAACAATTAAAAGTTACAGTTCCCAAAATTACATGAGTTCAAAATCTAATAAATCAAATCGATCCAATTACCACTTAAATATCAAAAATAAAAAAGTTATTTTATGCAATTTTTTGCATTTTACGCATTTGGATTTAGTTAAAATCATTTGCTAATTGAATGAAATAAATTTACTTGGATTAAATTGATGATCAAAATTCATGACACCCTTTGGTAAGCCCAATTTGCTATTAGTCTAAATCCGCTTTGGTTTTTATATCTCTAAACCACGATAAGCATGCATAGGAATAAAAAATAACTGTTTATTTTAGACGATACATTAATTTGGGATTCTGCCGCATAGAGATATCGACTAAGGGGCCATTTAACCAAAATTGCTTATCTAGTATAGCTACAGTATATACAATGACTAAGGACATAAAAAAATCTCAGAATAGAAAAAGAATGAGATTGTAGGTTTCATCTTGAGTAGAGAAGAAATGAGAGTTCTAGAAAGGTAGTACAAAAACAACTTTGGGATATCCAACAAATGGGAATACAATAGTCGATGATTTTCGCCTGCTTCCTCCCTCACAAATCCCACTTTTTCCCTTCAAAATTAATGTGATCATTTGCAAACCATCCCTTCCAAATTTGATAGCCCAATATGGAAGTATGGAACTGCAAAACATATAAAAACTATTAGAATCAAATCATGTGATGGAAGATCTAATCAAGTGCTTGTAAAACAAAAATTAGTCCGCCTAATAACCACGTATATTTAGCAAACGGATTAAAATGTCGTTGGACCTTCACATTTGTCGATTGATCTTGAAGCTGCAAAAATTTAAAATTGGTATGAGATATTATACAAGAGTATAAACGACCATCTGGTGACAGAAAATATGATTACTTAAACAACCATGTCCATCAGAATCAGATCATCATGAACAATTTTAATCCTCTTCCAACCGATCATGAACTCTCTAGCATTGAGTATCTACCCGGTTAAAGCAGATTGTGTAGCATCCAACAAATCAAATATTTTTGTTGGTTGTTATATTTGATTTTTATCCATCACTATTTTCATCCCGTAAATAAGAACTTGCAACACAAGATCAAGGTTTTGAAATCAAATTTTATCAACATACAAAATGAAAAAGTTCCTTATCGAAGTGTTCTTACTAATCTGCTTACATGTTCACATTGTCAATTGTTATCTATATAAGGATCATGTTAAATCAATTAAGGAGCAAAATTATAAATGGCAAGAGTTTAGTCTAAACAATGAAACAAACCATACCAAACACATAAGCATCAAACTACTAAAAAATATCTATATGTATCTATATCTATATCAATCAGACGCTTCAAACAACAAAAAGAAGCTTCAAACAAACCCATTAACATATAACGCTTCAAACAGATGCTTTGATGATGGATCCAAACCGTAAAAAACTAACAAACCCAATTTTCATATAAAATGCTGGTGGTTTCGATGGAAAAAACAATTACAGAAGCAAGTAGGGATAGAAAAACCGATTACAGATTGTAACGTTTTGGATGGAAAATGAAGAATCAATGGAGCGAGTGCGAGATCGTACCTTTTTTGATGAATTGATGGAGCCTGAGTGCGAGGGAGGAGGTTTGCTAATCCTTGAAATCAAATTTTATCCATTAACATAAAATGCTTCAAACAAACCAATTAACATAAAATGCTTCAAACAAACCAATTAACATAAAATTCTTCAAACAGAAGTTTTGATGAAAAAATCAAGATACCTAATTCATAGTAGTGTGCGTAGAAGTTGTCAGTCTGAAGAAAAGGTTCAGTCCAAGGATTCAAAGGCCAACAGCAGGTCTACTCTGGACTCGGTCAGCCGTGGTCAAGACCCCGCTGACTAGGTCTCGAAACATTCTCAAGTGAAGAAAGCAAAGAAGAGAAAGAAACATGTGGCTTAAGATATGTTATTGGCCAAATTTTGTTTTAATTTGAAAGATTAATTTGTTAGAGGGTAAATTGGAATACCAAATTAATATGTTTAAGGTGGATCAAAATCTTGCAAACAGAAGCTTTGATGGAAAGGTTTCAACCAACATTGTCAACGTCAATATTTATGCATATACATTTCAGAGGTAAGGATAACACAAACTTTGATGGGGTTCTACTCTTTCTTGCCCTGGCTTTTCGTTTTTTACCTTTATGAAAATAAAGAAAAATAATGTTTTAGCTTGCACTGCCATTGTTCCTTAATATATTCATCCCAACCAACTAATAAACAAAACAAAAGTAAGTTTCTGCAAAGAAACAACAAGTGGTGAAATGAATTGATGAAAAAATCAGGTCTTTGATGGAAAAATCATATTCAAATAAAAGCTCATTACAGAAATCAACATATATCTATACTACCTTATAATACATTTACATCAAAACTCTTAAAAACAATTCATAAAGCATGATGTACAAGCATTTTATGCATCAAATTCAAAAAACTATGAATTATGACTAAGAAAGCATAGTGTACAACTTCATGATACAACACCACCGAATCATCACCTTAGAGAAATCTTGAAGGTTGAATCGTCACATTGGAGAACGAGCTCATAAGCGTGACTTTGAAGAAGAAACCCTAAAACTCTGAGCTCTGAAGCGTGGCTTGGCTGAATTGTGAACCAGACATGTTTAGGGATATGTGTTAGACATTGAAAGTATGAACCATAAGATGAAAAACATGATGTGGCACATAGATCTAGCATGTCTACCCTTATACAGCTGATCAATTAGTTACACGCTCCCATCTCATACGTGTCAGTCTGTAATAGGCTAGGATATTGACTTTTGCATTCTGTTATTGTATAAATAGATCTTGTCTCTAAATGTAAAAGTAGTCGATCTGAGTACTTTCAATTGAAGAATATACTGTGCGTCATTCCAAGTATTTGTAATCGTGATTCAAGGTTATTAATACAAATTCCATGTGTTCTTCATCTTTCTTACTGTTCAAATTATTACTACTGTTAATTGATATTAAACTACTTCCGCACATACTTTGATTCCCAAATATATCAATTACCTATTGAAGAAAGGAATCTGGGTTCCAACAATTGGTATCAGAGCCTCTAATCAATCAATTGATTATTAGATCTCTTCCATTTGAAGAAATTCCTTTTCTATAGAACAGTAATTTTCAGTTTCAAACTATTGTTCATAATTCCACCCTGTTCTACGAGATTTTGTTAATTAATAACAAATTCTCATCAAAATAGTGGTAATCGTGTTGAAATCTGAAGGATAAGTAAGATTAGCGACCTATTATTCAATTCAATTGAAGTTTAATTGTTCTAAATTTGAAATCAATTTTTCACTATATTCTTCTCGATTCTCTGTTTTCTACGAACAAAATGGCAAATTTAAATCTGAATTCTGTTTATACCTCTGGATCACTGACGAAACCTTCTACTCTCATACGTGATAAATATCCTCATTGGAAAATACGAATGGTAAATTTCTATGAGGGACTGGATGCTGATCTATTTCCAATCATTTAAAATGGTCCTCTGGTTCCCATGACTACCGTTCCGCGAATTCCAGCAACAGCCAATACCAATGAGATTCCTGCTAGGCAAGTTCCAAAGCTGAAGGGAAACTGGTCTAATGAGGAAAAAGCCAAAGTTGAACTAGCCAAAAAGGCTAAAACTCTTCTTATCATGGCTATTCCAAATGAGATTTTTCAATCTCTGGATTCCTGTGATACTGCCAAGGAATTATGGGATCTATTAGAAAATCTTCTAGAAGGTGGTGCTAAAATGAAGAAAAACCGAAGAGCTCAAGCTCTGAACGAATACAACAGCTTCCAGGCCATTGCGGATGAATCTCTGGAACAGACTTTTCATAGATTTAATAATCTGATAAATCTATGCAAAAGATGTGATATTGTTCGATCAAAGGAAGACAATAATGTCTTATTTCTAAAGAGATTAAATCCAGAGTGGTCAAACCTCTCCATGTCTTTACAAGCCAATCAAGGTCTTGAGCAATGGTCTCTACATGACGTATTTGGAACTCTTCAAGCCCATGAGAAGGAGGTTGTACAAAAGAAAACAACTATAGGTGGACCTCTGGTTTTGATTTCTGAATCAAAGGGAACGACCAGAAGAAGAAGTGAAGATAGAAGAGTGAAAACCAAGGCATTCATGTCAGAAGCTGCTCCAGAAGAAGATTCTGATTCTGATGATGAAATAAAGACATTTGCTGATTCCTTGGCTCTTATAACCAAACAGTTTACAAATCGTTTTGGAAATAGGTCGTTTCAAGGAAATAGAAGGTTTGATCGTTCTTCTACCTATACTCCTAAGCAAGAGGTTCAGAGATCTGAAAAGACTGAAACAGAGAAGAAGGAAGAGGAAATGAAGAAGAAAAAGGATGTATGCTATAGATGCGGAAAACCAGGACACTACTCTAAGGAATGCAGATGAGCTCTGGACAAAGACAAGACGTACTACAAGAATAAATACAAGTACAATGTCACTAAAAGAACTCATTATGCTGAAAAGGAGAATTGGTTAGGAGATGAATCTAGCGAAGATGAAGCCATGTTTTGTGGGATGGCTAAAACGAATGAATCAGAAGATCAACCTTCTGTGTCACCGGTTAGTAATTTCTCTAAGTCATCTGAACTTGAGAATACAATTGTGCTTTTGTCAAATAATTTTGAGGAACTTAAACAAAAACTTACAATTGAAAAGAAGTTACGAAAAGATAATGAGAAAACTTTCCACAATACAAAGGGAAAGAGATATTTACAAAAGAGAAATGGATATCTTAACAGAAGAGAAACTGGAACTTGACACTGAAAAAGAAAAGATTTCTAAAACCTTGAAAGACACAAAAGTTTTGTTAAAAAAGGAGCACTTAAGTTTTAAGAAACTTCTGGAAGAAAAGGATAAGGAGATCCAAGTTAAGGAAAGTGACAGATTAAATTTTGTAGCACTTTAAAACTACATTAAAAAAGAAATAGAATTTTTATATATTGAACTTCAAAACAAAACGCACCAGATCAAAACATATCTGGATGCTCAAAAAGTTCATGAGAAAATAAGTACACAAGTAGGAAGATCTGGAATCGGTTTTGAAAATTTAGATCCCTATACGTGTGAAAAGAAGTCTTGTTTAAACTCTGTTTTTTGTATGGAACAACAACAGAAGCCTGTGTTTCCAATTCTTTATGAACAATCATGCTTTAAACGATCTAAATATGAAAATGGTCATCATCAACGAAAACTCAAGTTTAAAAATATTATATAATCTTCTGAAAAGACTAACGTTGATCTAAATAAAATTCAGAAGAAGGATGATATTTTCAAGTTCGGTTCAAGTGTTCTTATAAAGTTGAATCCAAACGCTGATGCGTTTATTCCTACTCAAGCAGAGGAAGAATTAAGACTTACTTTTGAAAATGATCTTCTCTTGACTCCGGACAATTGTTTTAAACTTGAAAATGACAGTAAACAAAAAGAGTTAGAAAACAATCCAGAGATTTTTCCTTGTTCCTTTATTGATTTAAATCTTTCTGAAGTTTAAGAGGATTTAGAAGAAATCACATATCCCTGGGAAAATGATGATCAAAGTGAGGATTTCTTTGACAATTCAGAAACATATCTTTCTCACTTTGAACATCAATCTCCTCCTATCTATGCTAAAACCCCAGAGGTTATTAAGAATAAAGACGCCCCATTTCTATTTACTAATGAACCTCTGGAAATCAGAGTATCTGATAAAAATGTTGTCAAACATTTTAGTGATATACCGATAATCTCTGTTTCTCTAACTGGACAGAGAAAACCTGTATCCATTCATCCAGACTTCGTCAGAATGTGTCTTAAAGCCAAATCATGCCTTGAACTTGAGAAAGAGGCAAAACTCAAAAATGCTTTACAAAGTCAGAATTCTCCAAAACCAAATCTTCCAAAATTTACTAATTTTCAAAAAGGAAAATGGAAATCTAATCATTATGTTCCTGTTTCAGTAATCTCAAAAGCTTCCGAGAAGAAAAATCAGAGGAAGTCTCCGCCGAAGAACATTTCAGATCCAAAACATAAGTCTAGTCTAGATAGGAAGTTCTCTAGAACAAGTGATACTAGAAAAGACAGTCTTCAGAATAATTGTAATTCTCGTTATCGCAATGAAAATTCAATACAATCTTCTATGTTTCAGACGTCTGAATGTTTTTCTCTGTTCTTAAAATTGAAACAATTTTTTTCGCGGACCTCTGATCAATCAAACTCAAACTATTCGCATTTCAATAAAAATAAAACAAAGAAAAACAGAAAAACAAAAATTACAAACAATCAGTCTTTACCTTCTGTTAAATCAAATCAAGAGCAAATAAAAAAGGCTGATAAAACAAAAACTAACATTAAAGGACCCATAATGAAATGGGTACCTAAGAAACTCTGATCTTGATTGCAGAAACAGCGTGTGCATATTTGGTATCTTGACTCTGGATGCTCGAGGCACATGACTGGTTCACGAAACTTACTCTCCCAATTCAAAGACAAAAGTGGTGGAGCTGTAACGTTTGGTGATAATGGTAAGGGTCAGATCAAAGGCTACGGTACTTTACAGGAAGGTAACATTACCTTACCTAAAGTTGCTTATGTTTCTGGATTGAAACATAACCTCCTAAGTGTAAGTCAACTCTGTGATTCTATGATACTTGTCGTATTTGATGAAAAACATTGTTACTTATATTCTAAGGCAGGTGAAAACTTTGGAGAGTAGTCAGAAAAGGTAACCTCTACATGATGAATTTTACCTCCAAGGATGGTAAAGAAACCCTATGTCTTATCTCCAAAAAGAGTGAAGTTGCATGGCTCTGGCATCATAAAATGTCTGACTTAAATTTTGATAATCTTGAGATGCTCGTCAAATATTATTTGGTATCTGGACTTCCATACGTTCATTTTCAAAAAGATTACCTCTGCCCTGCATGTGAAATGGGCAAGATAAAACGAGCATCCCATAAAACAAAAAGTGATCATTCATGCATTAGACCTCTGCAATTATTACATGTCGATCTCTGTGGTCCCATTGCAATTTAGAGTCTTTCTGGTAAAAAGTATATACTCGTATTTACTAATGAATTTTCCAGGTATACTTGGCTTGCTTTTGTTCGACAAAAGTCAAATATACCTATCGTACTCTAGAATATGATGACCAGAATCCAAGTTCTTTTACACCAAAAGATTCAACAGCTAAGAAGCGACAATGGTACTGAATTCAAGAATGCCAAGCTTGAAACGTACTTTACTGAAAATGGAATTACTCAGAACTTCTCTACTGTACGCACTCCGCAACAGAATGGTGTCGTTGAACGTCGCAACAGAACCTTGGTCGAAGCAGCCAGAACGATGCTTGAAGCTTCTGGTCTTCCCATTCACTTTTGGGCAGAAGCTGTAGCCACTGCTTGTTTCACTCAGAATCGTTCCACAATCGTCAAGAGGCATCTCAAAACCTCCTATGAGCTTATTAACAAAAGAATACCATCTATCAAATTTTTTCATATTTTTGGTTGCAGGTGTTTTATCTTAAATGACAGAGACAAACTTGGCAAGTTTGATCCAAAATCAGATGAAGCTAAATTCTTAGGCTATTCTTCAAATTCCAGAGCTTTTCGTGTTTTTAACTTAAGAACTAAAACAGTTATGGAAAGCATTAACATTGATTTTGATGATCAAACACAACTGACTTCTGAATATTCCTCTTCAGAACTCAAACTTAATACTGTCACCTCTGACTATCTTTCAGGATCCAGAGAATCCGAGATTGATGCTATTTTTCAAGATTTTCTGGGCGAAGAAATATTGTCAGAACCAACTCCATCCTTAAGTATACCTGAAGTTCTTCATGCCTCTGGCATAACTCTTTCTGGTCCTACTTCTTCTGAACCAAACTCTTCCTTTCCTTCTGTTCCAACATCTGATTGTCCAGAAGCTTCTTCTGTTCCATCATCTGAGGGGGAGATGTTAGAAGCAAGAGACTCGGAATTAGTATCTCCAGAAGAAGTCATTTCATCTTCTGACACAGAAGTTCAGGCTCAACCAATACCACAAACAAGGATGAAGAAATGGAGTAAATCACACACTCCAGATCTTATCGTTGGTAGTCCTTCTGAGGGTGTCAAAACACGATCTGCTACAGCAAATGAAGCTTTCTATATCAACTTTCTTAGTATGATCGAACCCAAGCAAGTTCATGAAGCCTTAGTTGAACCTAGTTCGGTAGAAGTAATGCAGGAGGAGTTACTTCAATTTGAACGTAACAAAGTTTGGAACTTAGTACCATTACCAAAAGGCAAAGTTGCTATTGGTACTAAGTGGGTCTTTCAGAAATAAAAAGGATGAAGGCGGAATTGTGATCAGAAACAAGGCTCGTCTGGGGCAAAAGGTTATTGTCAAGAAGAAGGCATTGATTACGATGAAACCTTTGCTCCTGTTGCAAGACTAGAGGCGATACGACTTTTTCTGGCATTCTCTGCATACAAAAACTTTAAAGTATATCAAATGGATGTTAAATGTGCATTTCTAAATTGAAATCTCAAAGAAGAAGTGTATGTTGAACAACCTGCTGGCTTTAAAGATGCAAGACATCCAGAATACGTCTATCTCCTTGACAAAGCTCTGTATGGCTTAAAGCAAGCACCCAGAGCCTGGTATGAAAGTTTATCCAAGTTTCTGATCAGCAAAGGGTATGAGAAAGGTAAAATTGATACCACACTTTTCATCAAAATAGGCAAAGGTATGTTAACTATTGTTCAAATTTATGTGGATGACATAATTTTTGGCTCTACTCATCAAACAGAAGTTGATTTGTTTTCTAAATTGATGGAAACTGAATTTGAAATGAGTATGATGGGAGAACTAACATTCTTTCTACAACTCTAGGTTAAGCAAAGTACCTCTGGTATTTTTATTAATCAAGCAAAATATGTCTCTAACATGTTAAAGAAATTTCATTTTCAGAATTCATCGCCTATGAAAACACCTATCTCTCCTAGTATGAAACTAGGTCCTGATCCTTTTGGGAAACCAGTTGATATCACGGGCTACAGAGGTATGATAGGTTCTCTTCTGTACTTAACTGCAAGTAGGCCTGATATTATGTTTGCTACTTGTCTTTGTGCTCGTTATCAAGCCAATCCTAAAGAATCCCATTTGGCTGCTGTCAAAAGAATTTTTTGATACTTAAAGGGAACTCGTTCATTGGGTCTCTGGTATCCTAAGAACTCTGGGTTTGATTTAATGGCAAATATAGATTCTGATCATGCAGGTTGTAAGCTGGACATTAAAAGTACTTCTGGTAGTTGTCAACTTCTGGGTAATCGACTTATCAGCTGGACATCCA
The DNA here is from genome assembly GCA_036898165.1 of Silybum marianum. NCBI lineage: Eukaryota > Viridiplantae > Streptophyta > Magnoliopsida > Asterales > Asteraceae > Silybum > Silybum marianum. Next base: position 23,655,621 of record CM072533.1, on the reverse strand, counting down.
AGAAACAAAATTGTGTTTCAACATCTACCGCGGAAGCTGAATATGTTGCTGCTGCTAGCTGTTGTTCTCAAGTTATTTGGATGAAGACTCAACTCAGAGACTATGGTAAGATTCCCATACTCTGTGATTCTGATAGTGCAATTGCCATTACTGAAAACCCAGTTCAGTATTCAAAAACGAAGCATATTGATGTCAGGTATCATTTTATCAAAGATCATGTAGAAAAGGGCACTATAGAAATGTATTTTGTCTCTACTGATTATCAACTTGCTGATATTTTCACAAAGGCTCTAGATGAGAAGCGTTTTAATTTCTTAATCAGCAAGTTGGGAATGCTTAATATGTAACCTCCTTCACTTATTTTTTTTATCAGAACTGTTTAGAGGTCTCTGATTAATTCTGGTCACCCTCCAGAAGCCATCAGAAGCTTCTGAACTCTTCTGACCTTCATTATCCAGATAATCTTTTTATCTTCCAAGTGATGTCAGCAAAGCACATATTGCAAAATGCGACGGAAGAAGCTTACTTTTATATAATCAAAGAGTCTTTGTGATTCAATTAAGGGGGAGTTCACCTTTCGAGGGGGAGTTTACTTTTCCAGGGGAGTTTACTTATCAAAGGGGAGCTTTTCAAAGTATAACTCTGGTTAGCTGTCTTCTGAATGTTTTATCTACATTAAATTTCTTCTGAATCTTCTTATCCTGTGTTTCTCTTGCCGTCAAGGTTTCTCAGAATTTTTATGATTCATTCCAAATTCATTTTAGATGATAATTCTACGTTGACATGTTTTTCAAAATTACTTTTCTATGAATCAATATTTTCTGAAATTTTTATTGAATATATATATTTTATTAACTCTTGCCGTCAAGGTTATTCAAAATTTATATATTCAGTTTTAATTTTTTTATTATTCTCTTCATGGAAAATTAAACTTTCATTTGGTTCAAAACATTTTTCTATTTACCGAATGACTGATTTTAAATTTAAATAAAAAGATTTATTAATCTCAAAAATTGTTTTAGTCAACTAAAATGACAATTTTATTTGACTAATTAACATTTTTATTAATTTCTTTTTATTTAATTTTGGGATAATCAACCGATTTTAAGCCGATAACCCTTCAGTTATCTCTTTCAAATATCGTGCTTTAAATCAGCACTTGCTCACCTTCCTACTTTCCACGTGTCACCCAACGTGTGACTGCATGTATCCACGCCTGCGTGCTTACATCATCACTTCTGAACCGTTTTCTCCTACTCCCAAAACTAAAACCCCTTCCCATTCCAAATTGTTCACATTCTCTCTCATATAAAACCCCCAAATTTCAGAAACTCGTCTTCTTCTTTGCAACTGTTACTGTTCAAAATCTCCTATTCACGAATCTACTCACCAGCTTGCCCAACTCTCATCAATGGCTTCTCGTCTTGCAAATCCAACCCTCAACGATGACGAAGGACGTCTCGTTGATTCCACTGCAGATAGTGCACCATTTGTCAAACTGCCATTAAAAGCGAACAATGTGTCGGTTCTTCTTGATCCAAACACCTACCAGGCCGAGTTCAGGATAATGGTCGAATTCCTCCAAAAGCATCCACTTAATCGAGCCCTAACTCTGACAAACCCAAATGTCTCTGAAATTTATGTTCAAGAAGTTTGGCAATCGATGTACATTGGTGATGAAGAAACTTTGATTGGCAATTTCAGCCATCCAGATCAACCTGAAAATGCTTTGGAGATACCCATCACCAAGAAGAAATTAGCCAGGTATTTTCATTTACCCCAATCATAGGTGCAAATTGATGGTCATTTAATGCCAAATCCAGCCCTAGAATCGAATCCATCTGCTGAAGCCCTGCTATCCTTCATCCATTTCCTTGGCTACAACGAAACCCTAACCAAACTGTCTGAATTTTAGAGAAAGCAGTTACCCCCAATGTGGAAACTCCTTGTCACCATTCTGAACAAGAGCCTCACACGTAAAACTGGGTCCCTCGATCAAGCTAGCAGAAACATTCTGACCATCATGTATGGTATGTATTTCAACCGCCATTTGGACTATGCAAGCCTCATTTTTCAAGAAATCAAAGCTGCTGTGCATACTAAGGTATCTCATCAAACTCAAGGAAAACCTCTCCCATCCTTAATGTTTCCACGATTTTTATCCCTGGTAGCCTCAAAAATAGTGAAGCTTCTGGAAAGATATAGCTTCTGGGTTGCATATTCTGGACAGCTTTTTTAGACAGACAGAAGCACTCAAAGGCTTCTAGAGAGCTCTGGAAGGTCTGTAGCCTCTGATCAGAAGCACTCAGAGGTTTCTGAATGCCTCTGGGATTTTATGCTTCTGCAACATCCTCTGGAATGTTGTATCTTCTGATCTGGTCTTTTGAATTAAGCTTCTGAATAAGCTTGCTTCTGAATGAGCTTTGATTGACAACATCTTCTGATTGCTTCTGATCCGAATGAGTTCTGATTAAGGTTCTGAATAAGGGACCCCCATGCTGAGTCGTAGGTGGGGGACATTGTTCTGAGCTTTTCGCGTAACTGCGATATCATTCCTTGCATATTTTATATTGCGTATCAAGCCCTTCAGCTACTGTTCGTGACTTGACTTGTTAATGTCAAATGTTTGATTTTCTTGGTTAAATTTCCAGCTTGTGAAATTTGAAGAGTCGGATATGAAAATATAATCTACACTCATTGACCAAGGACGACCCAGTCCAATCCACCTAGAAACCATCCATTCAGAGGATACTTCTCAATCCTCTGAATCAAGCACTGCTGGGGAAAGCACCTCCTCTTCATCATTCTCTCAAAAGGATGATGATGAAAATATAAGAGTTCCATTGCCCCAGAACTCGTCTATCCCCACACAAAATGTTGTTGTCTTTGTGACCAACAATGTCATAGGGACCTCAGAAGATAAGTCCATATCTTCTGATAGTTTAGAAGCTGAGGAAATCCCATCAGAGGGGTTACAGCAACAGGACGCACCACTTACCGGATTGTTTACACTTCATCAAGGTAAGCACATTGTCTTTAGCACCTCATCCTCTGATGATGAGGACTCTGTTGAGACAATCAGAACAACCGAAGAGGTGCCTGTTAATCACAGCCCTCGAAGACAGGTTGGAACTCCCTCCACACTCAACGCCAACACAGGTGTGAAAGAGGGCCTCTCTGAACGCGAGAGTAAAGGGGCTCCGTGTGTTGGAGAAGCACCGGTTACACATTCTGAATTTGTCACAAATGCAGCGTTTTAGGCATTTGCTAATAAAATTTAGAGATCTATGGAAGATCCAAAATTATCCGTCTCCAATAATAATACTCTTCTTCTGGGCATCAAATTTGAACAAGCAAATCAAGCTGCTATTTTACAAGCAATTCAAAAGGTTCTCTCTGTCAATTCAGAGGCCCAGAAGAATTATTTTGATGACCAGTTCAAACTTCTGCAGGAAGGGATCAAAGCCAATGCTGATGCTATCTTCCACATACCTGACTCTCTCCCAACTTCTGAAGTTACCATCTCTGTGGCAGAATATAGTTCTCTGGTTGCTGATTTCCAAAAGATTATCAAAGCAGTAATTGGCAATACAAACTCCTCTAACCTTCATCAACGCAAACTCCTCTAACTCCAACCCCGTTAGCTACTCATTCTGGGCCTCTTCCAAAAGATCCAGAAATAGCCAAATTTATTCTAGAAGTAATTGGAAATACAAGGAAAACACCATATTCTCCATCCACTGAAGCAGAGATAGCCAAAGAAAAAGAAGCTAGGGCCAGAGCTGAGGCATCAAAAGCTAAAATTGAAGCTCTAAATAAAGAAAGGAGAGAAGCTGAGTTAAAAGCTAAAGCAGAAGAAGAAAGAAGACTAGCTGATTTAGAAAAAGAAAGAATTAAAAGAGAAAAAGCAAAGGCAGAAGAAGAGAGAGAGAGTAAAGGAAGCCAGAGAGAAAGCAAGACACGATAAATCACAAAGAAGAAAAGCTGTTCGTGAAGAAGCAGTCCAGAGGTTGGGGAGACTTGAACTTCCAATAGTTGAAATCATCAGAAACAGCATGTACGCTCCAAACGATCAGAAGATCTACTTGATGCTACCCAACTTCTCGAACGCCTATAATGTAAGTGATGTTGTAAAAGACAAATCCATGGCACACAGACAAGCAAGAAAGGATGTTTATACTTCTGTACCAATCAAACGGATCTCTGCTATAAAATACTCACAATTTGAAGATACAGAGATCTGGTACACGATTTATGAAGTAATCAGAGAAGACAATCAAACCAGATACTTCTGCGATAACGATCTACTGTATGTTCACCCCTCTGATCTTCTGGTCCTGGAAAGTTTTATGAAAGTCCAAGTGGCCAGAGGTATTGATAGCCAATACAACATTGCCTACTCAAGAATCATTGAATACATGAAATCTTTGATCAGATACAAGAGGCAGGTCGACTTCCAGATAGGGCTAAACTTCAATGTTGATAGTCTTTCCATCTCTGCACCAAATGAAAAATTAGAAAACATCAATTCATTCAAAGTTGGTAAAATTTTGCTTCAACCAGAGGAGGGGGTCATCTTTAGAAGACCAGACAGAAGAAGCTTTTTAAGAATAAAGGACGCACGTCGATACTCTTCAGATGTTGTATACATTGCAAAATGTTACATCTCTGTTAGTGTCAATGAACATGAACCAGAGGTACTTGAAAGGATGATCAAAAGGCTTACCAGTTTATTATCAATCAGAGAGGTCATCAACAAGATTGCAAAGATCGTCTCTGAAGTTGCTCCTTTCTGAACAGACTTCATTCTTCTGGTTTCATACTTAGGGGGAGATTGTTAGACATTGAAAGTATGAACCATAAGATGAAGAACATGACGTGGCACATACATCTAGCATGTCTACCCTTATACAGCTGATCAGTTAGTTACACGCTCCCATCTCATACGTGTCAGTTGGTAATAGGTTAGGATGTTGACTTTTGCATTCTGTTATTGTATAAATACATCTTTTCTCTAAATGTAAAAGTAGTCGATCTGAGTACTTTCAATTGAAGAACATAATGTGCGTCATTCCAAATATTTGTAATCGTGATTCAAGGTTATTAATACAAATTCCATTTGTTCTTCATCTTTCTTACTGTTCAAATTATTACTACTGTTAATTGATATTAAACTGTTTCCGCACATAGTTTGATTCTCAAATATATCAATTACCTGTTGTAGAAAAGAATCAAGGTTCCAACAATATGAAAATTATTTTTTAAATTTTAAGGCTTTTAAGACTTATGCATAAAAAGGTAGTACATGATGCAATAAAAGTTGTATTTAAGACTTTGGAGAAATTTGGTTTATTAGGTAGTATAGACTAGAATGCAATCAGTAAGGGAAGAGAATAACAAGATAAATAACAAATGATGATCTGTATTTCACTCAAGAAACCTAAGATTACAATATAGGAAAATATATAATATACTCTCAAGTTCTCTCCAAGATAATCGACACTAAATGCAGTGATGGCTCTCTCTATTTATACTATTACAAATGTGAAAGTCAATCAACTAGCCTATCACGTATTGATACATAAACATGTCCTCTAACAGATTCAGTTACGCATGGAAGGCATGACTTGTCATGTCATTTAGGCACATGCTATTTTCTTAAGCAATATCCAGAAGATGCTCAATCTTCTGGATCGTCATTGTGGCTTCTGAAGTGACTGTCTTCTGAAGAGACTTGCTTCCGGAGAGTTTACTTTGTTCTTCGAGATAAGTTCTGAACCATACGTTTACATACAAAATTAAGGCTAACAGCAAGGCTGATTCAAAAGTTATACCTGTCAGATATTACCCAAAGATAGCTGGAAATCTCTTATCAAGATTCTCAAGTGGATTTCTAGCTATGACTATCTCTTCTGGTACTTTAATGTATTAGTTTTTTTACTTTATGTACTTGAAGATGCTTTCCTAAGATGACTTTGTGAACCTTATCTTTTTGGGTTGTCTTTTGTGCACCTCTATGATAAATAGACGTGCTTGGTTCATTTGTAAGGGGCATCTTCGATCAGTTCTAAACTGATTTCTTTAAGTATTTCAATAATAAGTGGGAAAGCTTACGAATTTTCTTAGCATCTATTTCTTTACTTTGAGTTCTTACAACATTACAATTACATTAACAGTCATTTACTTTCATTGTCATTTACATACTTGCACTTTAATTTCTTGCTATTTACATTCATGTCATTTAATATTCAAGTCACTTACTTTCCGCAATTACGTGTATCCATAAATTCTTAAGAACTTGGCTTCTTCTCTCTCTGTTCTGTTCGTCCTTGTCATTCTTATATATACCTTTGGACCACCTCTGTTGGAGTGTCACCCTTGGATAGTTGCATGAATGATTTTGGCTTCAGATCTTTGAAATTTTAGTCTGTCAGTGCACCAGTCAAGCTCTTTGTCTTTCTGCATTGTGGCTTCAGCGGACAGTGCACTTAGGGGGCGTTTGGTTCGCAGAATGGAATTGAATGGAATGGAATCTGTCAAAGGAATTTGACTTTGAAAGAATTGTAATTGAATGTTGTTAGGTTTGACCAGCTGTTTGGTTGTCAAAATTGGAATGGAATCTGTTGAAAGAATTGGAATCTGTCTGTTTGGTTCACAGAATGTAGCTTTGGAATTGGAATGAAATTCCAGTAAATGACTAAAATACCTTTTTTATTAAATTTAACTTTTTAAAACTAAATTAATAAAATAAAATAATTATTAATTACTTCAGTTTTTTTTAACACTAAAAATAATCAGTTTTTTTACAACTAAAAACTGCATAAAACAGCAAAAATCATAATTTTTTTACAGCAAAAACGGCTAAAAACAGCAGAAAAACAGCAAAAAACTGCAGAAAAAAAATGCAAAACAACATCTGTTAGGGCAAGACATAGTTTAGTTGTTACAACAGACGATGTAGAATCTAACTGCTAGGGGTGAGCAAAAACCAAAACAAAACCGAAAAAAGACGTTAAACCGAAAACTGAAAGAACCCCCGAAAAAACCGAACCGAAATCGAAAAACCAAAAACTGAAAAAAATACCCCGAAAAAACCGAATCGAAAATCCAAACGGTTCGGTTTTGGTATTGTTGGGTAATCTGGTAAGGGTATTTGAGGAATTAAAAAAGGAGTAAATTCAATTCCCATGAAATCCCAATGGTAACCCAAGGAATCTCAAATTGCCCTCTTTTGGAATTCTTTGGAATTTGCCAAATTCCAATTTTGAAAACAGTGAACCAAACAAGGGAATTGGAATTTGGTCAATGGAATTCAGATTCCAATTCCACCAGATTCCATTCCATTCCGGCGAACCAAACGCCCCCTTAGAATCTTTTGTTAAGCAAGGATTGGATCTACATTCAACTTTTCTTATGCAAGTTCTCTCTATACAAGAGCTTCAGCGACCCTTTCACTCTTTTTCAATTGTTCCTTGGCCGCCTTGTCTTTCGCAGAGTCTTCCTGAGTAATTTCCTTGCTAAAGCAAGATCATTCTCAGTTTGCTTTATTTCCTCATCCCTGATTCGTTGTGCTTCCAATGCTTGTTCTCTGTCTTCTCTTGACAGAAAGTATAATTCATCTACCATCCTTATTGGTACAGCGTCAATGGGTTCAACTTGAGGCACCCTTATTCTTCTTGCTTTGAATTCCCTAAGGAATTTTATTCGCCTTTCTTCTTCTTCAGGCTCGCTTATGATTGGCTTTTGAACGCGACGCCTGGGAATAAGGCCCTCTTCTCCTTCAGAGCCAGTTTCTATTATGTACATAAACTGCTCTTCAGAGGAAGGTTCCTTCAATGAAGTAGAGTCCTTTGGGGGACGGGGATCACTCATGAGTGGTCTCCCCCTCAGATATTGGGATAGTGGCATCCAGATCTACCACTTCTTTTCCTTTGCCTGAGGAACCGGACTGTCCCTGAGAGGGATGTTGTCCGTCCCCCAAGGGCTCTTGATGAGCGACTCTAGGCCTAGACATTCTGAAGTGCTCTAAGGCTCTTCGAATGTCATCGTCGTCTTCATCATCATCCATTCCCCCAGAATGAGGGATAGGATCTTCTGCTTCTTCGTCTTCTTCTTCTTCTTCTTCATCATCTTCATCTTCAGCAGTCATCCCTTCAGGGAGGGAAGATCCCGTCTGCTGGATGTAGGGAGAAATCTTCTCTCCAGGGAACCTCTGGTTATGCTCCGAGATGAGTTCCTCTGCAAACTCTTTGGCACATCTCACCCCTCGATGTTATCAGGAGGTAGACAATGCACCATCAGAGTGCGAACATTGGCCTGAACGACCTTCAGCTTCGTTTCATTGTCCTGAAGCGTAGTCCGATCAGCAGCAGTGAAGGAGGAACTAGCCTTAGAGAGCTTGGTGAGCATCTGCGTTATGTCGGATTGAGTCTTTTGAATAGACTCAAGGACGTTCGCCTGAGCAGTAACCTTCTGCTCCAAGCTGGACAGGATCTGATGAAGGGCCCTGTTGTCTTCCTTTAGAAAGAAAACGTCAGTGATGAGGTTGCTGACGTTGGTCATGATCGCTGGTGTCCCAACGATGCGTTTGAAGATGAGTTCAGTGGACGTCTGAAGATTTTCCACCCTAGCCCTAGTGAGAGCACATTCCCTGACCAAATAGTCAACAACAGGGAATGTAGGGTTGGGAAGGACAATTGGAGGAAGATCAGTGATGGGAGTTGGAAGCTTGGGAGCCGCCATCTCTGTCTTGACCTTTCTGAGTTTTGCAGCACTGGGATAGACCTGAGGAGACTTTCCCATGTCCTTGATGATGGGAGGAGCACTGGTGGTGGTGGTTGTCGCTATCGCTGAGGAGAAGAGAGGAGCGACACCTGATGATGACATAGACAAAGTAGCCAAAAACACATCTGGATTAGATGATGGATGAAAAAATTTATTTTTCTCCTTGAGAGTGTCATGAGGATCACTCTCAGGGACTACATTTGCAGAGATAGTGTCTTGAGGATCACTAACCAGTGTCTTAGAGTATCTAAGAGAGATACTCTGAGGTCCTTTTGAATTGGCCTTCCAAAACTCAGATTGCCTAAACATTAATGAGGTTTGGACTGCGTGCATTTCAGCATTATCAGGGATAGGGACAACTATCGCTGAGTCATGTGCTGAGGTGAGGACCAAAGAAGTGGAGATAGAAGAAGATATGAAGGCTGTGAAAGTAGTACCTGATCCAGCTTCAGCAGAGCTGGGTATAACATTCTCAGTGACCGGAGTCCCTGAAGATGGAGGTAGTGCTGATGAAGCAACAACGGATGTAAAGACCGTTGTAGTGGTTGTGGCTGCAGTTGGTGTTGGTAGTACACCGAAATTAGAGAGGGTGGTCTTTTGAGAGACCAACTTCTTTGGCTTCTAGGATGCGATGGTCTTTTTATGACCATCAGAAGGTTGTTTCCTCTTAGCAGCAGCAGCAGCAGTGTCCGGGATGATCACTGTGGGGTTGGGCAGCAAGGTAGACACTTAGAGAGGGGCTCCAATCAATTTCAGCATGTAGGGCGTGAAAGGAGCATCACCTGGACGTTCCTCAATGTCCAGGGACTTCTTCCCCACTACGGAGAAGGAGTGATCGCTGACCTTCGGGTATTCTTCCCCGAAGGCAACCTCCATAATGGTTGCGAAGATATAGTCAGCGCAGTGCCAGGGTAGGGGATGACAGGGTGTCTCGTGGCAGCGTTGATGCGACTAACCATATCGCTGAAGATATAGTCAGCGTAGTTGAGCTTATGGCCAGTGCAGAGAGAGTAAGCAAGGTCTTGAAAGTGCTTTCTCGCCTTGTCATGCGAACCAATCTTTGACGCAAGGCATTGGATTACTTGGGTAAAGATATATCGCCAGCGAGCATGCAATATGTTCTTTTCAACTTTGGAACCCACCGTCTTCAGTGATGGATTCTCCCAGGCGTAACCGATTGAGTCCAAGACGGTGTCTATCTGCAGCTTGGTTTACTCAGCGCCCCATTGTTGATTCTTGCCTCGGACAGGGAGACGAAGGGCTTTCCTCACGAACCCAGCAGTGAAAGAGAAAAAGCCAAGATCAGGAATCTTGAAGCCTATGGCAGAGAGCACGTTGCCCTTCGCCGTTGTGTGCGTGGTACAGTGAGCCGTGTACCAGAGAGCTTGGAGATGAGAGGAGATGCCTACTGGGTTGTGGACGAAAGCGTACATCAGCGGGCACGCTTTGATGAAGGTAGCTCCTTTAGCGAATTGAGGACGATCAGCTGGAATGTCTACTAATGCAATGTAATTGCAAGACTTGAACACAACTTTCTCCAAGGGGAAGTGGCAGGTTGGTGCAGCGACTAGATTTTTGTCTTCAGCAGTAGAGGTTGCTGCGGTCTTACTTGCAGAGGCCATTTCTGTAGGAAAAATGGGAACACCAAAGAGATAAATCATGGTTTTATACATGAATGTATAAACCAGAGTTTGGTATAAAGAGTACCAAATGTAAGATTCAAGGAAACAAGTATTTTGATGAACAAGATCAAAATATTTGTTATAAAAACAATAAAATAGAATATTATATACAAAAATGAGAAGATAAATAAAAAATGGATAAAACTTTAAGATTAAAGTCTTCTGTTCTAAGGAAAGAACTTAGAACAGGGTTTTAATAGTAGAAATTTTTTTAAGTTTAATCCAGATTAGTTTTATTTTCTTTCTAAAATGGTTTTTATATCATTTTAGAGGATTTAAGGAGAAGAAGATGTGAAACAAGATGTTTCCAGTCTTAAGTAAGGTTTAGATCAAACCTTAGTTGATTTCTAGAAGGAAAAAACACACAAATGCATGTTCTTGGTGTTCTTGAGAATACTTGAAAGCGGAAGGAATCAAGTAAGGCAAAAGAATTGCTTAAATAGCAAGAGGAGAGAGAAAGAAGGAGTGCTAAACAATGGTTTTTTCTTTTTGAAAAAGAAATGATGACCTGGCGCACGTTCCAAGAAAGGAGTTGGAATGGAAACGTCGCGGTCCGTCATTTGTCAGAAAAGGGTCTGAAGTCTCCTTTTATTATTTTTAAAAGATTATCATGATAATTATTCATAAGGAAGGTTAATCATTACTAATTTTAAAAAATCTTCATTACTGATAATAAAGGATTGTCAGTGAAGGGTTTTAGTTTTCAGAGATTCATTCTTTGATGAGAAAAGTTATCAAAGAGTGATAAGGATTAGAAGATAATACCTGAGGAGATAGCCCAGATATCACTGAATCAAAGTTCAGTGAATGGAGAGTTTGAAGGCTTTATTTGTACCCCTTGTTGTTAGTCACTGAATAAGAAATTATTTTGCGTTCAACATACCAAGTTCGCTGATTAGCAGATTAAATCTAGTTTCATCAAGAGGCTTTGTGAAAAGATCTGCGAGCTGATATTCAGTGGGTACAAAATGAAGCTCAACTTCACCATTCATCACATGATCTCTGATAAAGTGATATTGGATCTCAATGCGCTTGGTTTTGGAGTGAAGTACAGGGTTGTTAGCAATTGCAATAGCACTAGTACTATCACAATAGATTGGAATTTTAGAGAGCTTGAGATCATAGTCTCTGAGTTGATTTCTCATCCAAAGGATTTGAGCACAACAACTACCAGCGGCTACATATTCAGCTTCAGCGGTGGAGGTGGACACTGAGTTTTGCTTTTTACTTGTCCAACTAATTAATTTTCCACCTAGCAGCTGACACCCACCAGTGGTGCTCTTTCTATCTATCTTACAGCCTGCAAAATCACTGTCAGAATAACCAATTAGATCAAATCCAGAGCCTTTGGGATACCAAAGACCTAGATTTGGAGTTTCTTTCAGATATCTGAAGATTCGCTTTACAGAGATTAGATGGGATTCCTTCGGTTCAGCTTGATATCGAGCACAGAGACATGTAGAATACATGATGTCAGGTCTACTCGCTGTAAGATACAGCAGAGATCCAATCATCCCTTGATAGGCAGTGACATTGACTGATTTCCCATTGGGATCCTTGTTCAAAGTTAGAGGAGGCGCCATCGGGGTCTTCATCGTTGAGCATTGATTCATGTCGAATTTATTCAGCATGTCTTTAACATATTTGCTTTGACAAATAAAGATTCCTTTGTCAGATTGCTTAACCTGCAAACCTAGAAAATATGTTAGTTCACCCATCATACTCATTTTATATTGTTTTTGCATTCTTGCAGCGAAACGAGTACACAGTTTGGGTCTTGTGGAACCAAAGATAATGTCATCAACATATATCTGACCGAGTATAGTATGACCTTTATATTTTCTTAAAAATAGGGTTTGGTCAATTTTTCCACGAACAAATTTTTCTTTAAGAAGAAATTTAGAAAGGGTATCATACCAAGCTCTAGGAGCTTGTTTTAACCCGTCAAGAGCTTTTTCAAGTTTAAAAACATAACCAGGATGGTTAGGGTCTGAGAAACCAGGGGGTTGTTCAACATAAACTTCCTCGCTGAGTTTTCCATTTAGAAAAGCACTTTTAACATCCATTTGAAAAACTTTGAAGTCTTTATGGGCATCATAAGCTAAAAAGAGTCTTATGGCTTCTAAACGAGCAACAGGTGCAAAGGTTTCATCATAGTCAATCCCTTCTTCCTGTCTATAACCTTGAGCAACAAGTCTAGCCTTATTGCGAATTATAGTCCCGTTTTCATCTAGCTTATTTCTGAAAACCCACTTGGTTCCTATGACAGTTTTATCAGAGGGTCTAGGAATAAGATTCCAAACTTTATTTCTATGAAATTCAGTAAGTTCTTCTTGCATAGCTGAAACCCAGCTAGGATCAGAAATAACTTGATCTATCTTTTTAGGTTCAGAGAGAGAAATGAAGTTAACATAAAAACAGATATTACCTGTTCAACTACGTGTTTTGATACCTGCATTGGGATCACCAATAATTTGATTTATTGGGTGATTTGCAGTCCATCGCTGAGCTGGAGGTTAAGGAGAGAGATCAAGATCAACAGCAGATTCAGCGACTTGTTCTTCGGTTTCTGGAATAGGACTTGTTGTTTCAGCAACAGGTACTTCATTTAGAATCAATTCAGGGGATTGATTTTCAGATATAGTTTGGTTGTTCACTGAGGAATTTCCAGGAGAAGAGTCAGCAACAGGAATCTGATTAAGAGGAGTAACATTCATCCCTGAAGATGGATGATTGTCACTTGAAGGATTTACAGGGATTTCATCATCACATTCTTCAGCAGGAGGTTGATTGCTGAAATATGTTTCAGGTTCCCCATAATGAGATCTCATCCAGGCATTCAATTCTTCTTCATCATCATGAGTATGAGAAATATGAATGGGACGAGATTCATCAAAGTTAACGTGCATGGATTCTTCAACATGTTGTCTTCTTTTGTTGAAGACTCTGAAGGATTTAGATACAGAGGAGTATCCAAGAAATATACCATCGTCAGCTTTTGGATCAAATTTACCCAAATGATCTCTGTCATTCAGAATGTAACATCTACATCCAAAAATATGGAGATATTTCAGAGTAGGTCTTCTCCCATGAAACAATTCATAGGGGGTTTTCTTAAATCGCTTAACTATCAGGGATCGATTTTGAGTGAAGCATGCTGTACTGACTGCTTCGGCCTAGAACTGAGTAGGTAGATGCGATTCACTGAGCATTGAGCGAGCCTCTTCAATCATAGTTTGATTTCTTCTTTCAGCAACAGCATTTTGCTGAGGAGTTCTCACTGAGGAGGAGTTCTCACTGAGGAGAAGTTGTGAGAGATGCCTTTTTCTTCAAAAAAGTTTACCAGAGTACTGTTTTTGAATTCAGTACCATGATCACTTCTTATGGATCGAATAATTAGATTGTTCAAAACTTCCATCCTTTTGATAAACGAAATTATCATTTAAGGGGTATCACTTTTGGATCGAAGGAAGAACACCCATGTGTATCTGGAATATTCATCAACAATCACTAAAGTATATTTCTTTCCAGAAATAGATTGGACATTGACAGGTCCAAATAGATCCACATGGAGTAGCTGAAGAGGAGCGGTCACTGAAGAAATTTGCTTCGACCTGAAGGAGGCTTTTGACAGCTTTCCCTTTTCACACGCTGAACAAAGAGATTCCTTTGTAAAGGTATGATTTGGGAGGTTTCTGACTAGATCTTTTTGAGACAATTCATTTATTGTCTTAAAGTTGAGATGAAAGAGTCTTTTATGCCATAACCAGTTTATGTCAGTGGATGCCTTAGAGAAAAAGCACATGTTCTCAGAGTGAGAACTATTCATATTTATGACATACACATTTTCCACTCTTTTGCCTGTTAAGGCAAGCTTGTCATTTCCGTCAATGACAGCACATCTGTTCTTTAAGAATAGAACTTTGAAGTCTTTGTCACATAACTCACTAACGCTCAAGAGACTGTGCTTTAGTCCCTCAACGTAGGCAACACGAGAAAACGATGTGGCTCCGTTGGATAGAATTCCATAACCTTTAGTGTATCCTTTGCCATTTCCACCAAAGGGCACTAATGGACCAGCTTCTTCTTCGTAATCAGAGAGCAGAGATTTTCTGCCAGTCATATGCCTTGAGCATCCGCTATCAAGATACCAGATACCTTTGGCACTCTGTATACAACAAAAGATTAATTGTTTAAAGGTACCCATACTACTATGGGTCCTGCTTCGTTAGATAGAGGATTGGCGGAGGCGCTACTAGCTGAAGAACTCTCTTTAGTGGATATCTTCACCTTTGGTAGTTTTGCAACCTTGGTGGATTTCACTCTCGCTGACTTGTCAGCTTGAGCTACTTTCTTTCCATGAGCTAGTTTATCAGCTCTAGTAGCGTTAGGACATTTGTTGCAATGTGGGTAGTTTCACCACAGTAATAGCACTTCCTATATTTAAAGGATTTGGAATTCAGAGAGAAGATAGGAACCTTTTCAGGGACAGGACCAAGAATTCCTTTATCCATAGTCCTTGGAGGTATGACAACCTTTTCAGGGGTAGGAGTGAGATCGACCTTAATTCTGGGAGTGGGTCTCTGAGAAAAGTCAAAGACCTTCTTCCCAAATTTAGGATTTTTCTCTGAGGATTTCTTGTTCCTGTTCTGAGTGATCTTATTCTTAGGAACTTGGTCAAGAAACTCGTTCTTGATCACCTTCTTAGAATTTATCACAGGCAACTTTTCTTTAGAAGAAGAGGAAGAAGTTGAAGAAGAAGGATCAGGGATAGAAGAGACAAACATTCCAAATTTGAGCATGGAACGATCATTCTCCGATTCTTCCTTTTCAGGGTTATAGCCTAACCCACTTCTAGTTTTCATAGGTATTTGGGCATTGATGATCTCATTGACTTTATCAGAAGCCTTACACCATCCTTCGATGGTTGCCTTTTCAGACTTGAGATCAGCAATAGCCTTTTCCCTATCAGCGATAGCTTGCTGCTTCTCAATGCTTATGGTTTGATTTGCAAAGACTTGGTCCTTAAGAGTTTCCTCTATTTTAGAAAGTTCTTTGATTCATATGTGGAAATTTTTTAATTGCTCAGAAAGATCAGTGTTAGTTTTCTCGGCCTTAATCTTTCCATTTAAAGCATTATAAAAATCAACTGTCATAGCATCGAGAGCTGACAAGTTGTCACTTTTAGAAGGTAAAGAGATAGAAGAAGTTGTTACCTGAGTAGAAGGGGACTCAGAGGAAGAATTTTCAGTTCCTTCTTCAGCTTCCTCTATTCTTGCCATTAGATAGAGGAAGGCAAGATCTTCTTCATCTGAACCAGACTCTTCAGAGGTCTTGGTCTAGTCATCTTCAGCGTCCCAATCAACTTCTTCAACGATAAGGCCTTTGCCTTTTTGCTAGTGTTTCTTCAGATCCTTGTATTTGTTTTTCAATTTCAAATACTTCTCCTTTTTATCAGAGGTCTGGGAGGAGGTGGGAGCTGCAATTTTCTTTGACCTGCATTCACTAGCAAAGTGACCCTTTCGATGACAGTTGAAGCATATCGTTGAGGCTTTCTCAGCGGGTGATGTTTTTTGCTTTTCAGAGTCAGAGAGGTTAGAAGGTTTTTGAAAGTTGCTATTTCTAGCGAATCTTTTAAAATTATTAGTTAAAAGGGTTAGAGAGTTATCAAACTCAGAGATGTCAGCATCAGTGAGTTGATCTTCTGAATCAGTTTGACCTAATTCAGTGATGGAGGTGATAGTGGAAGAAGAGACATTTTTAGGAGGAGTTGCCTCTGAAGTCACAAGTGCCAAAGAAGTACTTTTGGCACCTTTGAGTTCATTTATGAGGTTCTTCCTTAGAAGTTGAGATTGTTCCTCATTTAAGAGCATTCCATATAAAGCACTTAAAGACATGGTTTCAAGATTCTTTGACAACTTCAGACATGTAGTGTACACTGCCCATTGATCGGGTAGTGCCTCTATGAATTTGGTCAGTATTTCAGCGTTTGAGTACACTCTGTTAACTGATTTGAGATCAATCAGCAAACAGTTGAACCGCTGGTGAATTTGAGTAGGAGATTCACCTTTATGATGCATAAAACTCTCGTATTGTCTTACAAGGTTTATGCACCTTGTGACTTGTACTTTAGAAGTTCTTTCATATTGGATACATAGAGTATCCCACATGGCTTTAGAAGTCCTCATTTTCATAACAGAATGATAGACTTCATCAGGTAAAGACATTGCTATTATAGATCTAGCTTTCGAGTCAATAGCAATTTCTTTCTTGTCTTCCTCAGTCCATCGGTTAGGAGTTTTAACAATACTCCTTTCAGGGATGGCTAGAGTAGTAGTGGTGGCAGGAACACCAGCTACAATAGTTGTAGGAACAAATGGTCCATTTTCTAGATAGTATGGGATCTTTGGGTCAGATCCTTCTAGGAAAAGAGACATTCTTTCCTTCCATAATGGAAAATTATCAAGGCTAAATCTTGGAGGTTTAGCTAAAGATCCATTATCATTGTAGTTCGTATTAGGGTTTGACATTTTAAAATAGTTTTAAGAAAAAAATATTTTAAAGATTAAAGAAGCAAACACTGCTCTGATACCACTTGTTGGTCCCAATAAGGGTCTACAAGAGTTCAATAAATAGTAAACAGTTTGTAGAAGAGGGGGGGGGGGGTTGAATACAAACACACAGATTTTGGTTTTTAAATGAGTTTATATAACATAAACAAATTTATAGTTACAAGCGGAATAAGAACAAGTTTAAAACCTATTCTATTGTAACTAAGAAACACTAAGTTTGATGCACAAGAAGAAGGAAGAAAGAAATCAAGAGGGTTTAGGCTAGAAGGAAGCATGCATTAAGATGAAGAAGATATAGTTCATCTTATTTATACCCGTTTGCATTTAATGCAAGACAAAAGGTACATGCCACGTGTCAAGCTTGGATAGGAAGCTTGTCCTTGCAAATAAGACAACCATGCTTTTGACCGAATATGAACAGTACCATATCAGATATGATGGGGACATAACAGACAATTCATACGTCCTTTTCTGAGAAGGTATTAGGTTTGAATTTTGAGCATCGAGGATAAGATCAATGAGGCTTCATTAGATTGTTGATTCTGAATCTTCACGGAGGAATCTTCAGTATCGCTGAGGCTTCACAAGACTTCACACTTTGATTAGATAATCGCTGCTATCGCTGAACCGCTTAAGTTCACTTAGCTGATTATCTCTCTCTTCAGCTAAGGTCTTCGACTTTTGCTGAATGGTCTTCTGGTGTGATAGCTGACCTTCAGTACTTCAGAGATAAGCTTGCTGTTTCTTGATCTTCAGCGATCGCTGATGGTAATCAGCGTATGCTATCGCTGAATATTAACAGAAGTTTATACAATGGAATTTCACTAAGCATACAAAAGGAATCATATTCAAATCATCGAGAGGAGTTATGATCAATAGTTTAACTTCATAGCATCTCAACTATGGACCTGCTCTTACTTTTTAGCTTCATAATACATCGGCTATGAAGCTGATCTTAATTTGGCTTCTGAATATCTCAGTTCAGAACCCGTTTTACATTGTATTCTGACTTCTGAATACATCAGTTCAGGACTCAGACATCAATGATTCAAATCTTTGTGTGATAGGATTTAGAAGTATTAATGGTCAATCCAAAGACAGAAGGACCTACCTATGAAACACATCCCTAGGTTAGATATCTTGAAAGGGAATATTTAAAATAAAATTGAGTGCTTGTGAGATAAAAAAAATGGTGAGAGTGTGACAAGAATTAAAAGAAAATAATTGGTATTTACCAAACCTAAACAGTTATCCGTGTAGCCACATAATCTATTCATTCTTAATTCTTTGGAGATGAATATTAAAATAGATAACTTGTGTCGATAACTTGTGTCACCCCTCCCCCCAGCTACTCAAGTATCTCACAAAATATTCTTGTTTCATATATCATGGAGATTAAGCATATTGGCTATATATTGAAACAAGAAGACACACCTCCGGTCTTTGACCTACATATTTTATGCACATCGAGTCTATTTTTGAGCCAAAATATATACCAATATTTCTTTGACACATGCACGAGTCTTTGATTTTCCACAAGCATATCTTTGTGTTTATGTCGGAACTGTTTGAGATGTTAGTTTTATAACGTACTTCTATGATAACTGGAAGTCCTATCAGTGTCAACCCGATGCCAACACTTAATATAGGCCACTTAATTGAATTTACTTTTGATTTAATTGATAATTAGTTGTTCTTCGTGCTTCTATGTTAGTCTCTTACCCACTATTCCACGTTCGCGCTTCGTTACCTCCATTTATTGTCTTGGACTAATTTCGTAATGTTTCGGATTCTCCTTATCATTATAAGGGGGAGAAATAGTGTATCAAAGATACATGCGAAAAGATCAAAAGGAAGAAAAGAAAAAAAATACAAGACACGCGATGAGATCACACACGAAATGACGACTTGGGAATTATCACATTTGTTTTATCCATCGCATCTGCCTAACCTGATAGCCTCAAGATATCGCAACACTTAGATCTGACAATCTTTTGTTTTTTCATCATGCGACACGTTCTACTTGAAAAAAGATTTTACCCTACGACATCACGGCTCCTTCGACTTTTTGTTCGTGAATTGCATGCTAATTCTGAGGGGGAGCATTGGAGCTTATCACGTGACCATATTCGTAGGGGGAGAAAAAGATTCAAAATGAAGATTTGTTGACAAAATTTTATCGTCTTCAAAAGTGTTGATTTGCTGAATTGTAATCTCGAATACAAAGAGGAGAATGTTAGGTCTGAAAATATTGTATCCGAGATCACAAATATTGAAGACATGAAGGGCCAAAGTGTAAAGTCAACAAAGTTATCAATATGGAAGGTTTATTATTAGGAAAGAATGTTTAATTAAAAGGAAAAGATTATATTTCTATTTAAGGCAACTATATAATCCCTACTTTCCTAGTTTCCTTATTTAAATAATGTCTAGCATATAAATACAAGGTTAGGGCTAAGATACAAAGGCTAGTGGTTTAGGCTAGAGCTTATTAGAGATTAATTATTCATATCGTGATTAGGACGTAGACATAAAGTGATTTTATTAATATTATTCTTGTTTATTGTGTTCATCACATCGTTACCTGATCATATACTGGGATCCACAACTTGTTCTTTAATAAAAAAGTTCCATTATTTCATTCAAGTTTTATAACTCCAAATGACACTTTTTGACGGGTTGATCACTTTGACAGTGTTAATGTGTCGTGGGCTTAAGAATGAGCCACGATATGCACGCCAATCCGAATGATATAGGAAGTATACTTGGAAGGGTTACCACTTATGTTTTTCTTATTGATTATTCTTGACAAGTTGGTCGCTTATCAAAGTGTCAAAGTGTTATGGACAAAGGAATAAGACATTGAATGCACACCAACTTGAATGATATCGAACCTACTTGGAAGGGTGATTATTTACACAAATGAATTTGCTAAGCCCAACTATTTTGAGAATAATAAGTTACTATCACTGGTCTTGATACCACATAAGAATATGGGTGGATAGCTAAACAATAGTATACTGGTACAAGTCCGGAAGGAATACTCAAAATAGATAGAGGAACTGGTGGTTACTATTCACTGTTGTGGCATCCCTAAAACACTGCCCACTGGAATTTATGTTTAAGTCTCACCAATATTATTACACCCATGCTATCTGCTTTATTCTATTAAACCGAACTCAAACAAATAAAATACCTTCAAAATCATCATCTGAAACCATTGCTTTTATATTATGTTTACTAAGCTTTTACTGCCAATCCCTGTGGATGATATCCGGTATTCCTTACCATTGTATTTGTTAAGTTCCAAAAGATTGCTTCAAAAGAGACAGGGTTCTGAAGATGAGATCTGAGAAGAAAAGTTTAATGAAAAGTCTACGGCATAAACTTCTGAAGTAGCAACTTCAAAAGTTCTGAAATGTTCTGAAGAAAGTTCTGAAGAAGTTCTGAAGACAACTTCTGAAGAAGTTCTGAAGAGAAAAGTTTACGTGTCTAAAAACTATTGGTCTGTGATGTAACCTACACGTCTATATACTATATCTCTTTTTGTATATATAAAGAGTCAGTTAGTTCATTTTAGATGTTCACGCATACTTGTATTTTCACAGTTATACAGTTTGTAATATTGTCAAGATCAATATAACAGCCGACTTAATTGCCCCAAATCTTATATCTTTTATATATTTCTTAAACATCTTCATCTACAGGAACTTTCAATTGGTATAAGAGTTGTTCATCTGTTCGATAGTCAATTCTTGATCAGATTCTGTCAGATCTGACAAGATTCTTGAGACCAAATTGATCAGTTCTGTTGAGACGTCAAACAGGTGAATTTTACGATCAAATATTCAAGATGTCGAAACAGTATGTTTCGATTGGGTCTGCAACTAAGCCACCTACCCTATTTCTTGAGGAGTACCATCAATGGAGAATAAGAATGATTCAATTTTTGGACGACATAGATGAGGAGTTAATGAAATCTATCATTAATGGACCTCTTGAAGTATAAGTGCAAATCAATGCAGTCCCAGCACCTTAAAACACTCCAGAGATCCCTACTACCAGAATCAAAAAAAGTCCAGGTATGTACAATAATGCTGAAAAGGCTCAAATGAAGGTTGATAAAAGAGATTTAACATTGTTAACAATGGCTATACCTAATGAAATTTTCAATAGTGTTGATAGTCTCACTTCTGCTAAAGATATGTGCGATGAAGTTGAGACTCAGATGCATGGGAGTTCC
The DNA here is from genome assembly GCA_036898165.1 of Silybum marianum. Classification (NCBI taxonomy): domain Eukaryota; kingdom Viridiplantae; phylum Streptophyta; class Magnoliopsida; order Asterales; family Asteraceae; genus Silybum; species Silybum marianum. The sequence continues at coordinate 23,634,340 of CM072533.1, read as the reverse complement.
AAATCACAAGGACAGAGGCTTAATATCTGTATTGGAACATATGAAGGGTTCAAGGCAAAAGATGGTGAATCCCTTACTGACTCTTACAATAGATTCAACAATATTCTGAACAAAGTAAGGAGGAATTGGGTTCAGAAAGTTAATTCTGAGATAAACAACAAGTTTCTTAAAAACTTGGGCATTGAGTGGGAATGTTTTACTGAAAATATGGTCACCATAAATCTGTCCAAAAAGACTATTCATGACATATATGGCATCTTGTTTCAACAAGAAGGTAGGACAAAGACAAGACATAATGACAAGAAGAAAACAAATGATACTCTAGCTTTGCGAACACATTAAAGTGAACAATCCTAGACCTATATCTTCCATGACTAATATTTGTGAAATTCCAGAAGTTGAATTGTGTGATGGAAATGAGTCAGATGAAGAAATGAAAAGGATGGCTGAAGGAATAGCTTTTATGACTAGACATTTCAATCAAATGTATAATCAGAAGTATAAAGGAAACACTATGACTGAAAATGGAGCTGAAAAGGTTTTGAAGAAGGAGGTTGTGAAGAAAGAAGAAACTGAACCTTCAAGATGCTTTAACTGTGGTAAACCTGGACATTTTGGTAGACAATGCAAGATGCCCAAGGATAAAAATACAAGTTACTATGAGAAATAGCATCTGTTATCAAATAAGAAGGATGAAAACCCAGTCATGTTTACCAAGTATAATGAAGATTGGCTTCTATGGAGTGATGATGAGTATGATGAAGAAGTTGCTCGTTATGCTGCCAACTACTATATGTGTCAAATGGATCCTGAATCTTCACACAACCATTATTCTGAGGTACAAAACTCTTCTTTTGAACCAACTTCTGAAAATAACATGCAATACAGATAATGAATATGACTTCTGAATTTGAAACCTTGAGAAATAGAATAAAAGGTGAAAGAATTTTGGTTAACAAATTCAGAGAAGAAAGTCAAATTTATAAACTGAATTGCATAAATGCTGAAGAACAACTTAATAAATTTTTTGAGGAGAAATATGTTTTAAAGGACAAATTGGATACTCTGCCAAAAGATATCATTAATGAAAAATCTGAAAAAGAGGTTTTATCTGTTAAAATGGAATATCTGAACAAAGAAAGAATTGAATTATATAAAACGATTAAAGAATTAGAAGACTCAAATTTCAAAAGAGATCAAACTGAACAAACTCTTAATCTTTTGACTAGTCAGGCTCATAATTAAAATTTTTACAATATAAAGGCTGGATTAGGATACACAGAAAACAAAGTCTTAATAGTTGCACCTTCAAATCTATATAATTTGTCAAAAATGAATGCTTTTTAATGAAGGTGTTACAGGTTTAGTATCTAAATCAGTCAATCATTCTTTGCCTGAAAGAATTCCTTTTGAAAAAATATTTGTTAAGTCTGAAACTTTGTTTACAAATGAAAATTCTATGAAATCTGAAAAATCTGATATTAATAACATAACAGATGTTTTAAAAAACTCAGATGTCTCAATCTCTGAATCTACTTCTAAAGAAATTTCAGAAAGTAAATCTGAAATAGAAACTCAGAATAACTCTGAAGAAACTTCTAAAAAAGGATCTAAAGATATTTCAGAAGAAATACATATTGATGAAATCTCTAAAGCTATTTCTGAAGAAAATTCTGAGGATCCGTTTGAAGAAGTTTCAGATGATGAATCTATAAAGGATTTTCAGAATATATCAGATGATAACCAAAATATTCAGAATTCTGAAGAAAATCTTATCACTAAAAAAAATTCTCAAAACCAAATGATTTTGTTGACAACATGAATGAAGATAAATTTTCAAAATTAATGAATGTTTCAGATTTTGAAAGTGATGATGAAAATTTTGAACCTATAGTTGTTGTCATAGGTAAGGATGGGTACCTAGTTTATAAAAGTAAAACTTCTATGATTGAAGGTGACAAGTTGAAATCCGAAGAACCAAAATTTCCTTCAGAAATGTTCAATTCTTTATTCTTGAAAGAAGAATATCAAAAAACTTCAAGTTCTGCATCAAATTTAGAAACTTCAGTTCCTAGTCAACCTGATTCAGAAGTTGAAACCATTCTTACTATAGGAAATTCAAATTTATCATCATCATTTTTTGATTTCAAAGATTTTTTTTTGAACAAGGTCAATCTTCTAATACTAAATCTGATTATTCCTTCAAGAAAAACTTAGTTCAGAAATCCAAAAATGTTATAATTCTAATCCTCATTTCTTATCATTTTAAGAGCAATCCTCTCTAGTTTGGAAGAAGAAAGAACAAAGACTATCAAAGAAAGACAAATTAGATAGTTTTACTTCTTTTAAGGAAAATGATGTATTCAAAGTTCATACAATGAATAAAACAAACTGAGTAGCTTGGGAATGTCATGAGCATAGACAATTAAGTACTTACTTGTCTGATGATAAACCATAATAATCAGTGTTGTCACATGCATTATGCGGAAGCTCCAATCTTCAAAATGAAGAAATAAGACAACAAGAATGTACTGCAGACATGTAATGAAAGTCAGTGATTTCTCTAGTAATACGGCAAACCAATGATCAAAATTATGCCGTATATGCATTACATGATATGCCTCCGATGAATAGTGTCCCCCTCCTGAGACTTAGCACGGGGATCTCGTTAGAATTTTTTTGAAGATGCATACTTCATCCTTTACTCGGATATATCAAATCTGATGAATTTCTGATAGATTTTCTGTTCGATCCCAAAATTTCAGAAACTCAGATCTACTCAATAAAATTATAAATTGATGATTGTAATAGATTCCATATGAATAGTCATTGATCATAGAACCAATTTGATATAAAAGAATATCAAATTTGTCACCAATTCATCAAATATCAACCTAAAAAACTTATTGTTCATCATCGAGAGAAAAACTTCATCGATTTCTTCAAATCTGTTGTAATTGATTGATCGTATCGAAGATAGATTGCTTCGATTAAGCTCTGATACCAATTGAAAGTCCCTTATTAAGTTTAAACTCTGATGAACTGTTTTTCTCAGAATTGTTTCTTTTTCTACGACGTGTCCCACGTACACCGCTTCATTGAATCTAACTCGATAAATACCTTTTCTCGATTTCTTCTTCAAAATCTCCGTCTAAATTTTCCCTCTGAAAGCTAACTTCTGAACTTACTGATCTCCAACAAGAAGCCAAACTATATCCCCTTTCAAATATTTTTTCAAATCTTTGTTAAAGGAGCATTGTATACTGAAGACAGAATTCCACCTTTGGATGATACACCAAAGGTTCCTTTGTTTACTATGGACAGTCTCAGGCCACCATCATCATCATTGACTCATGTGGGTGAACGACCTCAGAGTGTCAAGAGGAAAAATGTAAATGGGAGCAAGGGTAGAAGGGTGAGAAAAAGAATTGAAAGGGGGAGAACACAGATAAAAGATCAAGAAATCTGTGATCTAACTATTACAAGTCGGGCAACCACAACATCGGTTATTCCACGTTCTGTGATGGATAACATTGAAATCGCCAGTGAGCCCATGGCAAATTTTGTTAACCCTCCCAACCACTCATCTATCTCTCAAAAGAAGGATGTTTCAGCAACACCCTTGGGGCATGCAGCTAATCAACCATTAGTTCCCCATTAGGAGGAACCTAATGTTGAAACAGAAGGAAATATGTCCCCCTTCATAATTTTGAGCACGACATCAATAGATATTCCTATTCAGAACTTCGTTGAGCCTTCAATCTTGTCCAACCTCTGTTGAGCCTTCAGCTAATCAATCTTGTCTAACCTCTGTTGAGCCTTCAAGAACACAAGATGTTCATTTTATTAACACAAGCATAAGTCTTCAAGACTTCACTAAGTAAATTGTTTGTCATTTTGCCACAACATCAATAGACATTCCTATTCAGGATGTGTGAGGATTTGATGGAAATCCTGGTGGGTGAACATCTTAAAATCCCCATTCACTGAATCACTAGCGATTAATGATGTTGTGACATAACAGGCCATCCTACTTCTGTAGGACTGCAAACAGGACCATCTGTTGTTCCTGGATCACTTACCCATTCTTCTGAATTCTCTGAATTCAAAGACTTCTGTACTTCTGAATTTGCAAAGATTCAGAAGGACATTTTACATTTGACGGCTAAAACACAAAAGGTGACGGAGGATAGGGTGGAGGGTCAGGAAAATAAAATATTTGATACGCTTGATGTTTTGGAAGAAGCCACAGTTTCATCTGAAGATTTGTAATCTTTCAAGGAAACAATTCTGATGTCTTTTTTCAGAAGTTGTTTCATCTATTCTACTCTGAAGACTTCCTTGCCATCAACATCTGAACCTCAAAAAATTTCTCATTTGGCAACTAAAGATGACATTGAAACAATCCTTGACAAGTTGACAGTTGTGAAAAAATACACAATCTGCCCTTGATGAAAGGATTTCTTCTATGGAATGCAAAACACAGGCAGAAACTCATAAGAGAAAACATGATGATCAGGGTCTTAATGATCATGAGGGGAGATGAAGAGAAGAGTTTCTAATTATAAAGAAAATATGCAAACAGGATTAATAGCGCAATCTTCTGAAAGATCTTCTAAAGATGTTCAGAAAGATTCAGGTGCTGATAAAATAACAGAAAACATTGAAGATGTTATTTCTGAATATCCTATTTCTGAAGTTCCTAATTCTGAAATTGGTAATCCTGAAGATCATATTCTTGATATAGAAGATGTAGCTGAAGGATATGAAACTAAAAAACTTATTTTGTATTAGATAATGATCATAGATCATAATTGTACTTTCAAGACATATATTGTTTGTAATCTTGTTCATATCAATAACACATCCAATTACGTTGCTCCATTCTTGTTGTATATTTGTTATTCTTTCTATATCTTGATATACGGGAACTATCAAAACCATTGTAAAATGTCTCGAGTTGAATAAAGTAGGGAATGCCATGGTGTGTGCATTTCTTTAACAATTCTTTAATGTACCACCTCGGTTAAGAAACCCTAAGTTACCAATTTTCTAAAAACATTGATTAACCTCAAAATACGGGATATAAATTTTCTAGAAAACTTCGAAATGTCTGTTCTATTTTAGCGATATTTCCAACCAAAACACAAATTCAAACCAAACATAACGGACTTTTACTTTCCTCCCGAATTAAATAACAAAAGATCGGGACCTACATATAACCCGAACAACACTAATTACAAACTACCTTACTACATTAATAAATAATGGTAATAAACTAGTATATACCAAAAGTAAGTTCGTAGCCTTCAAAAGCCACCGATATACCTTGAAGTCAAACATCGGGTCTTTTCCTTTTAATCGTCTTCTTTCCTGAAGGGGTTGACACTTAAGAGGTAAACGAACGCTTGGTGAGTTAAATAGTTAAGTATTACACATCAATAATGCATATATATAAACATACATGGTAAATTCTTATAAAAATAAAGTTTAAGACATTAACAGAATGCAAACCGAGACTTACAAGAAACCGAAAGAACAATTGTGTATCGAATGATAAGATCATAGATATCCATATATTCAAACCATTAGGACATACCATAACAATGATGTTCAATACAACGAGAAAACATGATCAATAACCGAATGTAATTTCAATAACTCTCGATTACCAATACATATCAAGAATCAAATATTTGAACCGATAGACATAAGGAGAACAGTGCCAAAGTTCGAGTAAAAATCGTATATCATGGGAAACCCCGCATTGCCCGTCTTCCTTCTAGCTGAGCAATGAGTATCTATAAGCGTAGAAAGTCTCACCCGTCCAACCGGGGATCTTGACTTCACCATCAACTTTAGACATACTACATGAAGTAGTACTCGTACTATGGCGTACAATTCAGGGAATAAAACAACAAGGACAAATCCGGAAAACAAACCGATGTTACGTGATCATTAAGCGATATAGACTCAATGAACGAAACGAAAGCCAAATCAAGACCATATGACTCAATTCAAAACCAGGAACGTTCAGATAAATATATATATATATATATATATATATATATATATAAACAAAACAATATGTAACAATTAACTATACAACTCACCGAGTAACCGTACTATTCTTGAAATTTTCCGAAATGAGCTCACAAAGCTAATCCAATATACCACACCTAGAATGCTTCCAACGCCTCCAAAATGTCTTAATTACCCCCTGGAGTGTATGTATAGAAACTTGTAAGCATCCAATATAAGAGACTCAAGTTATACAAATTTCCTATTTAAGCACTTTACATTGATTTTCATGTTCAGCTGCTACTTGCAGATCTGTTCTGACCACTTTAAACTCAGATTCAAGTCTTGATCATAATATAAGAAATAAACTAGACTCAATTATCTAACCAATCCAATTGGCCTCACCTCATTTGGACTTTTCTATGATTTTCTATGAATTTTACAAAGTAACAGCTAGAAGGTGTCAAACAGGACAGACCTGGACATTCTGCTCTGCTTACCCAATTTAAGATCAGAATGAGGTTAAAATGTCAAAATATGAAATAAACTGGACATCCATATCTTTCTAATGCCACTGGAATCACCCCTATACTATTTTTCTATGATTATATACGATTTTTCAAATCTGCACATTTTCAATGACTTCTAAAGTCGAATTTCTCATTTCATACATCTTTAATACCAATTCACTTCCAAATTGTTCCAATTTCTGAGTTTCATCTTAATATAACATATTTAACATAAACAAACAAAATCCAACCTTAATTTCATAATTTATATCATCTCCCCAATTACTTTGACTTATCCAAGTCAAAATTAACATGAAAATTGATCATTTCTTGATAATCATTACATAAAAACTAAAGCATACTCATTTTGCACACTTAACATCAAACCCAAATGAAACCCTAACCCTTTATTAACATGAAATCCATATTTCAAGAATGAAAATACAAGAACACGTGAAAAGATAGGTTATACCTTTAATATAGGATAAAAAACCTTCAAAAACCTTGCAATTTCCTTTTGATTTGAGCTATAATTGAGCACTTGTGTGTGTAAATCGCACCCAATAGTGTGTCTAGAAGTTCTAGACTCAAAATGATAACAAATGGGCCAAAATTTCGTATTTTGTATACTAAATCCCGAGTTGGGTCGGGTTGACCCAGTTGGGTACCCGTTTTGACTATTGAAACTTAAAAACTTCATAACTTTTCTCTCGGATCTCCGTTTTCGATGAGGTTTTCGCATACACGCTCCTAAAGAGACAATCTATAACCTCCAATGAAAATATTCAAGAAAAGATCTTTAAAAAAACATCAGGTTTGGCGTATCCGTAACTTAGATGTTACCATCTTTGACCTGATTTTCCAATTTTCTCGTTTTAGCTCCGTTTGACGTGAAATTTTCCGGATCCCCTATTTTTTTTGCGGAAAAGCCCAGGCACCTCCTTTAAAAACATAAAAAAGGAAAGAACGTTCAAGTTACATCAGCAAAAAAAGAAGAAAACCAAGCTTGGACAGAAACAAACCAAGCAACAAGCAACCAAGAAGAACAAGTTGGCCGAATATGAAATCATAGTTGTTACTGAAGGATGTAGTGCAGTTTTTACCATCAAGATACCCCCGAAGCTAAAAAATCCAAGGAGTTTTACAATTCCATGTTCTATTGGTGCAAAGGAAGTTGGGAAACCTATGTGTGATTTAGGTGCCAATATCAACGTGTTGCCTTTGTCAGTATCAACTATTACACTCATATTGGTTGACAAAACCAGTGTTTACCCTAAAGGAGAAATTGGGGATGTGTTAGTATATGTTGATAAGTTCATAGTACCGGTAGATTTTACCATTCTAGAATTTGAGGCTGATAAGGATATTCCAATTATATTTGGAAGACCATTTTTAGCCACCTGAAGAACTTTGATTGATGTTTAGAAAGGAGAGCTAACTATGAGACTTCATAACCAAAAAGTCACATTTAGTGTTTTCAATTCTTTAAAGTACCCTAATTACTTGGAAGAATTTGCAATGATAATAGAAATTGAGTCAGCTTGTTTTGAGGAAGGATTGAGAATTACAATAATTAACTCTCTTGCTATAAATTCACAAGTGCCAATCTCACAACATGCCATCATGCAATAAAATAAAATCACTACTTAGCATACTATCCCATGACTCTAAAAACAATAAATGTGCATTGATTGCTTGGGGACAAGCAATAATTTAAGCTTAGGGGTGTGATGTGCATTGAGATTTTAATGTACAAAACACCTATTTTTATAACTTTTAGGTTAGTCGTTTTTACTATATCCTATATTGAGTCATTTTATTACCTTATTTTCATCTTTTGTTATTTATGGAGCTAAATGTGTGATTTACCTATTTCTATAGCATAAGAGTACTAATATAGATAAAGTGAAAATTTGTTTTGTGCTGGAGCATTCCCATTGCAGGATAATGTGTGATGTTGGCATGGCAAGGCTCAATCAAAATTTATTAACTAATGGTTATTAATTGTTGGACATTACCCAAAGGTAGCTAGAAATCTCTGACGAAGACTCTCAAGTGGATTCCTAGCTATGACTATCTCTTTAGGTACTTTGATGTATTAGTTGTTTACTTTATGTTCTTGAAGATGCTTTCCTGAGTTTACTTTGTGAACCTTATCTTTTTTGGGTTGTCTTTTGTGCACCTCTTCGGTATAAATAGAGGCACTTGGTTCATTTGTAAGAGGCATCTTGGATCAGTTCTAAACTGATTTCGCTACGCATTTCAATATTAAGTGGGAAAGTTTATGTATTTTTTTAGTGTATAGTTCTTTACTTTGAGTTCTTACAGCATTGTAATTACATTACCAGTCAATTACTTTCCTTGTCATTTACATACTTGCACTTTACGTCTTGCTATTTACATTCCTATCATTTAATATTCAAGTCATTTACTTTCCGCAATTATGTTCATGTCTTCACATTTCGTTATTTACTTTTCTTGCAGTTTACTTTTTATAATGAGTAGCTAAATTTATTTATCTTGGGTGTAAGAAGGTGACACTTTAAACTAAAGGTAAGTGGGCTTGTTCTTTAATAACAAAGTTCCATTAATTCATTCAAGTTTTATAACTCCAGTTGACACTCCTTGAGGGGTTGATCTATTTGATAGTGTTAATGTGCCATTGACTTAGGAAAAGCCACGATATGCATGTCAAATCGAATGATATAAGAATTATGCTTGGAAGGGTTACCACTTATGTTTTTCTTATGATTATTCTTGAGAAGTTGGTCGCTTATCAAAGTGTCAAAGTGCCATAGACTTAAGAATAAACTACTGAATGCACACCAACTTGAATGATATGGAATCCACTCGGAAGGGTGATTATTTAGCAATGAAATTTGCTAAGCCCATCTATTTTGAGAATACTAAGTTACTATCACTAGTCTTGATACCACATAGGAATCTGGGTTGATAGCTAAACAGTAGTACACTAGAACTAGTCAGGAAGGAATTCTCATAATAGATAATGGAACTGGTTGCTACTGTTCAATGCTGTGTCATCCCCACAACATTGCCAACGGGAATTTATGTTTAATTCTTACCATATTCCTACACCAATGCTACTTGCTTTACTCCATTATTATTTTATTAAACCAGACTCAAACAAATAGAAAGTCTTCAGCATCGTCATCTGAAACCATTTCTTTTATATTTCTTTTACAAAGCTTTTACTGCCAATCTCTATGGACGATATCCAGCATTCCATACCATTGTATTACTTGAAAGGCGATATTAGACTGTCAGTATACTTGCCTTTGGTTTAACTATCACATGTATTAGGGTATATAAAAGGCCTATCAATAGGCTTTTCAACTGTAGTTGTAGTCTCCGTCGCCTCTGAATCTGTTTGACAAACACCCTGAGTAGTCTGAACGTTAGTCAAGGGTGTTAGGTCTGAATATATTGTATCCGAGATGACAATTATTGAAGACCTGAAGGGTCAAAGTGCAAAGTCATCAAAATAGAATATGGAATTGATTTTATTGTAAATAAGGCAAGTGTATAATGCCTTAGTTTCTAGTTTCCTTATTGTAATTTTTCTCTACATATAAATACAAGGTTAGGGCTATCATAGAAGGAGAGACATTAATTAGAGACACTAGACGTTAGACATAATTGAGAGATCGTGAGCTTTATTCATAACTCCATACTTTGTAGCCACGATATTATACAAGTTAGATATATGACAAAGTGAAGTTATTCATCGTTTTCTTGTCAATGTTACATTGTTACCTGATAATCTGGGATCCACAATTGGTATCAGAGCCAAACGATCTGAGTTTTAGATCTATTTCTAATCGATCCCGTGAAAAACAAGGTAAATCTCGCTTTTTAATTTTCTTGAAATCTATACCAACAAATTTATTGACCCTATTAACCCGAGATACAAGTTTACCGGATCAACATATACTTCACTCTTGTCGATTTATACTGAACAAATAGTTGTTTTTATCGATTCCTTGTTTTCGAAAAAAATTATAAATTGTTTTCGTTTATTTCAGTCACTTAAGACCTTCTTGCTCATAGAAAACTCAATAGCTTTGCTACTTGATCGCTTTTCTAGTCAAGAAATTTTTAGTTATCGTCATAAGCCTTAGCAATTAATTATTTGTCTTCTAATTTATTCATGGTTGTTTAGAGGTTCTTGTCCATAGAAAACTCAATAGCATTGATACTTGATCGCTTTTCTATTCAAGAAAACTATTACAACACGTTTGGATTACTGATAAATTTAAAAGTCTTTTACAATCTTGACTGTCTTGGATAACCAAAAAGTTTGTTGTTCTTGTCCATAATAAGACTCGAAGAAACTTGTTTCTCACAGATCTTGTTAGTAAAGAAACCACTATTTTTGTCCTCCTTAACCTCAAGAACGAAAAGGCCTTTTTCAAAAACCCTAAGGACTAGATAAACTCAATCTTTTCAATCTGATAAAATCGACATATTTTCCATCTGACAAATTTCTTCTCGACTCAACTTGGTCTGACATAAATTAGTTCTCGTACCCCGTAATCCAACAAAAACCAAGCAACAAGCAACCAGTACTAATTAATTTTAATTTTGTGCGTTTGAGTTTAAAAAGCTTAAATCAATATGTCTACTGACCCATCAGTTCTCGATCCAAAATCAATTGAATATACTATATGGGTTGGAGAGAGACAACGATTCAACTCGATGATTTAAAAGGGAAACATGCAAATTTAGAAAAAGAAAAATAGAAAGCTGAAATAAAAGATTTCTGGGTCTGATAAGAAAATTTGATTCTAAAAATAAAATATCTGATTTAGAAAAGAATTTGATAAAGAAAGAATGTTATTTTCTAATGGGAAAACCAAGTTTGAAATTTAGCGAAAAGCTTTTGAAAGAAAGATTAAAACTTGCGAGTTGACAATTAGGAACCTTTCTAAACAAGTATCAGATTTTTAGCAGGTTGTGATTTTAGAACGAAAATCTTTCGAAACAAAAAGTTTGGAGCAATCAAAGAAAAATTCTGAGCTCCAGAACCTTTTGGATAATGAAAGAAAAATGTTTGAAAGTGATAAAAAGACCATTCTGAAGAAAAGCGTTTTAATTTCTGAGAAGAATAAACGTTTAGAGACAGATGCTGAGAATAAAAGGAAAGTTTTTTAATAGAAAATTTCTAAACTTTCAAAGAAATTGTCTGAATTACAATCAAATATTCTAACCGAAAAGAACCTGAGATTTGAATTAAAAGGTAAATATGATTTGATTACGGAAGAAATAGATTATTTATCTGACAAACTCAAGAAATTTGAAAAAGTTCTTGAAGCTAAAACGGTTTTGAATTTTAGTTTGTCTGATAAAGAAAGAGATCATATCTTAAGCAAAATTAAAGAACTTGAAAACGAGATTTCTTAGCAAAAACAAATGAATTCAGAATCATACAAACAACCCACTCCCGAACAAATAGATGCAGAGTTACATGAACTTGAGAAAATGATTTTTCTTCAAGTTCAAAGATGACTCCTCTTTCTCCTGTTAATGTTTGTAAGAATACCTGTTCTTCAAGTGTTCAATCGCATATTTATTCTAACAGCTCCAAGTCATACGGTTCTTTAAATTCTCAGACTCATAATTCTAAACAGTTTCACAACAATTTTGTTGCTAATTCCAGAACTTTTAAAAAATTTAAAATGGTTTGGAGGAAGAAATCAACTACATATGATAGTGTTGGAAACATGCCACATACATCTCCTGTAGTTGATGCAAAATCATTTGTTTCCAAGACTGATTTACCTTATTTTGACAAGTCAATCATTCAACTAATTAGTCTAAGCGCCACAAAGGTTTGTTGTTCTACTTGCGGAACAAATGATTTTGTTGATCAAAGGTTTTTTCGTAAATGGTATGGTACTTATAGTATCCTCACTTCCCCATTTGATGTTTCTAAAGCTAACCTTCGAAGACCCAACAAAGTTTGGGTACCAAAATCTTTTTAATCTGTTTTGTAGGTATGTCATGTGTGTTCTAATATAGAATATTCACATCACATAACTTGATCATTCAAAAGGCTATGCTCTTTTTGAGGGGGAGTACCATATTTCTAATTTTTTATTTTTAGTTTCATAGTATCTCAGCTATGGACCTACTCTTAAATTTTGACTTCTGAATATCTCAGTTCAGAACCCGTGTTACTTTGCATTATGACTTCTGAATACATCAGTTTAGAACTCGGACTTCAATGTTTCAAACTGTTTGTGTGTGATAAGATTTAGAAGTTTCAATGGTCAATCCAGAGCCGGAAGGACCTATCCATGAAACACATCCCTAGGTTAGATATATCATGAAAGGGTATGATTAAAATAAAATTGAGTGCTTGTGAGATAAAAGAAAATGGTGAGAGTGTGGTAGGACTAAAAAGAAAATATTTGGTCCTTACCAAACGTAAACAAATATCCGGGTAACCACATAATCTATTCATTCTCGATTCTTTGGAGATGAATATTGAAATAGACATGGACCCAATGTCGATACTTTGTTTCACCCCACCCAGCTACTCAAGTATCTCACAAAAGGTGCTTGTTTCATATATTACGGAGATTTAAAATATCATCTCTCTATTCTTAACTTGGAAGATTTAGATACTGAAACAAGAAGACACACCTTTGGTCTTCGAACATCATGTTCTGTGCACATTGAGTCTTTTGAGCCATAATATATACAAATATTCTTTTACACTTTGCACGAGTCTTTGTGATTCACATTGCATATCTTTGTGTTTATGCCGGAACAGTTTGAGAAGTTAGTTTTATAACTTACTTCTATGATAACTGGAAGTCCTATCAGTGCCAACCTAGTGCCAACACTGAATATAGGCCACTTAATTGAATTTATCTTTGATTTAAGTGAAAATAGTTGCTCTTCGTGCTTCTATGTTAGCTTATTACCTATTGATCCATGGAGATATTTTCTCACATACGCCTTTGATCACTTCCACTTATGGTCTTTGATAAAATTCATAATGCTTCGGATTCTCCTTATCATTATGAGGGGGGAGAAAAAGTGTATCAAAGACAAAATCATATTATGAGGGGGGAGAAAAAGTATATTAACGGCACATACGAAGGAAGAACAAAAAAGTGACACTTTGACGTTTATTGCATATCAAAGATACTACCCAGTCTTCGGATCTGACATTCTTACATCATACGACAAGTTCAAATTGAAGAAAGATTTTACCATACGACATCACGGCTTCTTTGACTTTCTATTTCTATACTACATGCTAAAGGGAACAACGAAGCTTATGAAGTGATCATATTAGTAAGGGGAGCAAAAGATTCAAGATAGAGACAAACTCTCATCGTCTTCAAAAGAGTGATGATTTGATAAATTTTAATCTCGAATACAAAGGGGAAGATTGATTGTTGGAACCTAGATCCCTTGAATACTCAAATAAAGTTGATTAAACACGAATAATAAGAGTATAGAGCGGAAGCAGGTTAATCAACAATAAACTAGAATTGCAAATAGAAAAGGAAGAACAATATGAAGATCAATAGTAATTTGTATTTCACTCAATATGACGATGATTACAATAATACAAATTACTCTCTATGAATCTCTCCATTACAATCGACCCTTGATACAGTGAAGGCTATCTCTGTTTATACTATTACAATGGAAAAGTCAACAATCTAGCCTATCACGTATTGACACGTAAGCAAGACATCTAACAAATTCAGTTACGCACAAGATGCATGACTTGCCACGTCATTAAAGCGCGTGTGTATTTCATAAAGTGAAATCCAGAAGATGCCCAATCTTCTGGATTGTCATTGTAGCTTCTGAACAATAACTTCTGAAGTGAAGATCTTCTGAAGATGTTTGCCTCTAGAGAGTTCAACTTGTTTCTTGAAGGGAAGTTCTGATTCATACTTTCAACTAAGTTCTAACAATTTCCTCTAAGTGTGAAGTCAGAACAACAACATACAAAGTAAAAATAAACAAGAATGATGTTCATTTCATTATAAGAGATTGAAATATAAAAGATACAAAAAGATATGCTCTATAAAGGAGCCTAAGGGTGCCTGCTGATCACCTTATGGAACTGATTTGTGATCTCCCTCAGCTTGATAACCCCTTCAATATGTTTCTCCATTTTCTCTGTTGCTATTATGATATTGACCTTTACACTAGTATCCTCTTTCTTTGCACCTACCACTCCTCTTAAGATATCCAACATCCCTGCTGAATACTAAAGGCCTCCTTTACTCTCAAAAATCTTCTTTATCCTGGTCTTCTAAGTACCACTCCTTCTTCTGGTTTAAGTAAGATAACCCCAGCTTTAAGATTTTCAATACCTTCTGTATCTTCATTAGGTGTTGTGATTCTTAACTTGTCAACACCTTGTTCAAATCTGATCTGGAAGTCAACCTTCTTTCTGTACTCAACAAATGCTTCCATACATATCAAAATTCTGAAATATGCAACTTTGTCATCTGAACTCAATTATTTCCTTTGCTTGATGACCTTCCCAGAGGTATTAGATCAGAAGGGTTTAGAGAAAGTAAATCATAGACGGTTAAAGACAATTTCTCTGGTTGCAGAAGTTTGAGAGGGAGCAACTTTTTGGAGTTGTTCTAAATCCATATTTCTTTTGATAGCAACTCTTATTAATCTTCTTTAAGATTCAGTAAGATTTTTGTATTGTACTTCTTTTTCAACTAGAGCTTCTGTTACATTCTTCTCTGAAGGTAGTTGATTAGCAGTGGTTGGTGCTTTTATACTACTACCTTCCGGAGGGATATTTTCAGAGATAGGAGTGTTTTCTTGAATGGTAGAGGAAGTTGGGATTTCAGAGATTGGAGCGTTTGTGGTGTTTACTTCTGAAGGATTGGTTTGTTCATTTGGTACAGAAGTAGATACCCGACCTTGAGGTATGGATGTTGATTGTTGAGGAGAAGCTTTGGGTCTTGTGGTTGTGTTTCTTTGCCTTCTTGGAATTTCAATTCTTGTTCTTTCAAGACCAAGAATGAAGTTAGCAGCTTCTGGATCTCTTGGCAGAGGACGCATTGCCAAAGGGGTTGCAGCGATTGGGGTAGAAAGATTTTCTACTTGCTCAGTTGGTTTCTTTGTGGGTTATTGTGGATCTTGAATTGGTTCAGAAGTTGGTTGATTGTTGGCTGGTTTCTCCCCCTTGAATTATGCATCAGTGTTTGCTCCCCCTTGACATGAGCAAACTCTTCTTTGAAGTTCCCCCTTAAACTGTTCTTGGGTCATAAAATCGTAAAAAATATATAATATGGGATCCAGGGATATAGTTAGTACAGTCAGAGGCTTCTGATATGCTTGCGATAGAAGAAAGAGTTCAAGAGATAATTAAGACATAGAGTGAGTAAATACATGCTTAAAATAATGATACAGAGGAGTTATTTTGCAATGTGTTCTTTTCTTTTATCACATGTTAAGCATGCCCAACTTGCTGATTAAAAAATTAAACCTGTTTTCATCCAGAGCTTTTGTAAAAATGTCAGCAAGTTGGTAATCACTGAAAACAAAGTATATCTCAATCGTACCGTTTTCCACATGATCCTTTATGAAATGATACCTGACATCAATGTGCTTGGTCTTTGAACGTTGAACTAGATTTTCTATGATGGCGATTGCACTTTCTAAATCCATCAGGATTGGAATTTTGTCATATACTAGACCATAATCTCTGAGTTGAGTCTACATCCATATGACTTGTGAACAGCAACTTGTAGTAGCAACATATTCTGCTTCTGCTATAGAAGTTGAAATACAATTTTGCTTCTTGGATGTCCAACTTATTAGCTTGTTTCCCAGAAGTTGGCAGGTTCCAGAGGTGCTTTTCCTGTCTAACTTACATCCTGCATGATCAGAGTCGGTATATGCAATTAAATCAAAGCCAGAATGCTTTGGATACCAGAAACCTAATGAGGGTGTTCCTTTAAGGTATCTAAAGATTCTTTTCCCAACAGCCAAATGAGATTCTTTTGGATTGGCTTTATATCTTGCACACATACATGTGGCAAACATTATATCTGGTCTACTTGCAGTTAAGTACAGAAAAGATCCAATCATTCCTCTGTAATTCTTAAATCTACTTGTTTCCCAGAGGGATCAGAATCAAGCTTTGTGTTCGGTGAGATTGGTTTTCTCATTGTGGTGGAGTTGTGAAGTTTCTATTTCTTTAAAATATCGGAGACATACTTCGCTTGATTTATAAAAAATGCCAGTGCTTATTTGTTTAACTTGGAGCCCTAGGAAGAAGTTTGGTTCTCCCATCATGCTCATTTCAAATTCACTTTCGATTAATTTTGAAAAGAATTCTACTTCTACTTCATTTGTAGAACCAAATATAATGTCATCCACATATATTTGAACCATGGTCAGCTCACCTTTGCACCTCTCGATGAATAGCGTGGTATCAATTTTACCATTTTCGCATTCATTGTCGATCAAAAACTTTAATAAGCGTTCATACTAGGCTCGAGGAGCTTGCTTTAATCCATACACAGCTTTGTCTAGGAGATAGACATAGTCTTGATGATTTGCACTTTCAAAACCAGGGGGTTGCTGGACATAGACGTCTTCTTTCAAGTTGCCATTCAGAAAGGCACATTTAACATCCCTTTGAAATACTTTGAAGTCTTTGTATGCAGAGAAAGCTAAAAACAATCGAACTGCTTCAAGCCTTGCTACTGGAGCAAATGTTTCATCATAGTCAATACTTTCTTCTTTATAGTACCCCTTTGGCACTAACCTGGCTTTGTTTCTGACCACAATTCCATCTTCATCATTCTTATTTCTTAAAACCCACTTTGTACCAATTGTTGTTTTGTCTTTGGGCAATGGTACAAGCTTCCATACATTGTTTCTGTAGAATTGCAGAACATCTTCTAGCATTGCATCGATCCAACTGGGGTCTTGTAGAGCTTCATGAACTCTTTTTAGTTCTATCATGCTTAGGAGATTTACAAAGAAGGCTTCATTTGCTATTGCAGATCTAGTTTTGACACCTTCAAAAGGATAACCAATTATTTGATCAGCAGAGTGAGCTTTTGTCCATTTCTTCATGCGTGTCTGAGAGACATGTGGAGGTGCAATTTCAACTTCTAGTTCTTGTGGATTGTCTTCTGGAATTTCAACTTTTGGAGAAGAGCCTAACTTCTCCCCCTCAAATGAAGGCATAGAGGAAATTGGATTTTGAGTTGTGCTTTCTATGTCTAGAGTAGACAAAGATTCTCTGGACTTTCATTTGTACTTGTGGATAAAGAGGGACCTGAAATGGTTATTCTAGAAGCTCGAAGTACCTCTGATGGATTGACTAGTGGTCTTCTGTCTATTTCTGCAGTAGGAGTTTCTTCTCCAAGGAAATCTTCAAATATAGCATCAATCTCAGATTCTCTTGAGCTGGAGAGATAGTCAGAAGTTACATTATTGAGGTTGAGTTCTAAATCAGAATAATTAGAAGTCAATTGTGCTTGATCATCGAAATCTACATTGATGCTTTCCATGACTGTCTGGTTCGTATATTATATAGTTTATCAGCTTTGGAGGTCCGAGAATATCCTATAAATTTAGCTTCATTAGATTTCTTTTCTTATTTTCCATGTTTGTCACGATCATTTAGAATGAAGCACCTGCAGCCAAAGATGTGTAAGAATTTAACTGTTGGTTTTCGATTGTTTATAAGCTCATAGAAAGTTTTGAGATGTCTCTTGACAATTATAGATCTGTTCTGTGTAAAACAAGCAGTAGAGACAGCCTCAGCCCAAAATTGTGTGGGTAGTCTAGAAGCTGCAAGCATGGTTCTTGCTGATTCGACTAATGTACGATTTCTTCGTTTCACCACACCATTTTGTTGAGGAGTACGTGCAGCTGAGAAGCTTTGAGAAATTCCTCCATTTTGTTGAGGAGTACGTGCATTCTTGAACTCAGTACCATAGTCACTTCTCAACTGCAGGATTTGGCTTTGTAGAAGCACCTGTATCCTCTTCATCATGTTAATTAAAACAACTGGGACTTCTGACTTTTGTCTAACAAAAGCAAGCCAAGTTTACCTGGAAAATTCATCAATTAGCACAAGAATATACTTCTTTCCAGATAAACTTTGTACTGCAATGGGACCACATAGGTCAACATGTAGTAGTTGCAGAGGTTTTAAACAGGAATGACCACTCTTAGTCTTATGGGAGTCTTTTTTTTTCCCATTTCACAAGCAGGGCAGAGGTGATCCTTATGGAAGTGGACCTCTAGAAGGCCCTTAACCAGATTATGTTTCACAAGCAATTCAAGAGTTTGAAAGTTAGGATGTGAGAGTTTATGATGCCAAAGCCAAGCTACTTCACTATTTTTCGAGATTAGACAGTGTTTCTGTACCATCTTTAGAAGTGAAGTTCATCATATATAGGTTACCTTTTTAGTCGGCTCTCCAAAGCTCTTGTCCTAATTTAGATAATAAGTAACAATGTTTTTCATCAAAAACAACCAACATCTTAGCATCACATAGTCGACTTACACTTAGAAAATTATGTTTTAATCCAGAAACATGAGCAACCTTAGAGAAAGTGATGTTTCCTTCTTGAAGAGTACCATAACCTTTTATTTGACCCTTTCCATTGTCTCCAAACGTTACTGCTCCACCGATTTTGTATTTGAACATGGAGTGTAGGTTTCTTGTACCAGTCATGTGCCTCGAGCATCTAGAGTCAAGATACCAGATATGCACACGCTGTTTCTGCAATACAGAATCAAAGAGATTTAGGTACCCATTTCATAATGGGTCCTTTGTAGTTAGACTTATGATTCTAGGTTGATTTTTCTTTTAATTCAGAAGAATTTGTTGGTTTTCAAGAGATTTCCAGTTTGCCTGATTTAGATTTAAGCGGCTGGTTTTGGAAATTTGAGCGTTTATTGAAATCAGAAGTAAAACAATGTGGATTCAAGAAGAATTGTTTTAGTTTAATAAAAAGAGAGAAGCATTCAGCGTTCTGAGTCATAAAACATTTCTAGAATGATAATTACAAGATTTCTTATTGTTGTCTATTCTATCATAGTTGGTCGAAAGAACTTCTTATCTAGCCTAGACTTATGCTTCGGAACTGGTGAATTCTTCTCTGTAGGCTGCTTCTTGGGAGTCCACATGCTTTGTATACTTGGCCGATTTACTGAAACAGAAGTAACAAGATCATTAAATTTCCATTTAGCTTTTTGTTCTTTGGTAAGCTTTATATTCTTCTTAGGCCGTGGAATATGAGATTTTTGCTCAAAATTAGCTTTCTTTTTAAGTTTTGCTTCTTTTTCAAGATCAAGACAAGTCTTAGATTGAATGCACATATTCATAAAAATCAGGATGAATGGGAACCTTTTTTCTATGTTCTTTTAGAGGAACAATAGATTATTGGTATTCCATTTGAAAGTCTTTTAACATCCGATCCAGCAGCCCTTACTTCTGGTGGTTCGTTTGTATACATAAAGGGAGAAGAGCTATCCTTTATACAAGATTTTATCGGAACATAAGTAGAACGCATAGGATTTTCAAACTTTATGAGTAATTTATCTGACATATCAAATAAATCATCATAACTTTGATTGTCATTTTCCTAGGGATAGATATCAAATTCGTCATTGTCTTTATCATGACAAAGATTTAAATCAGTAAAAGAACAGGGAATGATCTCTGGATGATTTTCAAAAATTAAAGATTTTTCTTCTTGTTCCTTTTGAAGAACGCTCATCCAGAATTTGAAGAATATCTTTTTGAAACTGGAGTCTTAGTTCTTCTTCTGCATGTATAGGTATGAACTCATCTGCTTCTGGGTTTAAAGTTATATGAGTGAATGAACCAAAATTAAAAACAACATTCTTCTTCTGAACTAGTTTAAGATCAACTTGACTTGATCTTTCAGAAGAATAATTTATATTTTGTATTTGAGTTATCACATTTGATGTCCATTCTCATATTTTGACCATTTAAACAATGATTGTTTATATAAAACAGGAAAAACGGGTTTTTGTTGTTTGCCCGTACAAAATACAGAATCTAAAGTAGATCTCTTTTTACAAGTATAAGGATCCAGATCATCAAATCCAAGACCTGTTTTCCCAACTTGTGTTTTGATTTGTTCATGCACCTTCTTAGCGTCTGGATAATTTTTAATCAATGGCTCATTATTTTGAAGATCAATGTGCAGAAATTTTGTTTCCTTTTAAATATAGCTTTTAAGTGCCACAGAGATTAATATGTCACTTTATTTAGCTTTGTTGGTCCCAAAGGAGTCTACAAGAGTTCAAGGATATAGAAGGGCGCGGGGGGGGGGGGGCGGGGGGGGGGGGGGGGTTGAATACAAACATTCTGATTTTTGTTTTTAAATTAGTTTATATTGAATAAACAAATTTACAATTACAAGCGGAATTAGAACAAGTAAACCTACTCTATTGTAACTTAAGAAATCACACAGATTGATGCACAAGGAAATGAGAGAGAAAAGAGACAGAGGTTTTAGTAACTTGAAATTAGTATGCATGAAGATGAAGAAGATATCTTCATCTTATTTATACCCGTTGGTATTTAATGCAAGACAAAAGGTATATGCCACGTGTCAAGCTTTCATAGGAAGCTTGTCATTTGTTCAAAACCAACCATGCTTTTGGCCGCGTGTGAGCAGTACCATATCAGATATGATGGGGACATAAGAGACAATCTGTACGTCCTTCTATGAAACAGTATAAGGTTTGACTTTTGTGCATCGAGGATAAGATCAACACTTATCTTGTTTGAGAAGCTTCACTTGATTGCTGAACTTGAAACTTCAACGATGAACTTTCAGAGTATCGCTGAGGCTTAACAAGACTTCACACATTGGTTTATATAACCGTTGCTATCACTAAACCGCTTTAGATCATTAGCTGACTATCTCTTTCTTCAGCTTGGTCTTCGACTTTCGCTGAATGTTCTTTTGGTATGATGGTTGATCTTAAGAGCTTCAGAGGTAAACTTTAGGCTTCTGATTCTTAGCGGTCGCTGATAACAATCAGCGTATGCTATCGCTGAATTTAAGTATAAGTTTACAAATGGAATTTCACTTAGTATAAGAGGAATCATATTCAAATAACTGAGAGGAGTTATAATCAACAATCTCCCCCTATTTGATTATGATTAAGTAACACGGAAAATTACTTGAAGGAATTAGTAAGGACTTAAGAAATATTTAAATAAAAATTTCTAAGTACTAATATGTGAGATCTTTTTCAGCAAATCTATTATAGCTATTTTAGAAGGAAATATCAGTGAGTAAGGAGGTATGTAAAGAATTTAGAACTCTTATGTTCAGTGTCCCATTTACTGTTTTCAGGGATCTTTTCAGTACACAGTTGGAGTAGAGTACTTCATTTAAAATTTCATTAATAATCTGAAGAAATTACATGAACAATGAAATTACAAATTTGTAACTAGAGAAAAGTACAATACACCGAAGAGTAATACAAAGGAAAAAAAAATATTTTAATCAGAGAGTTTTTCGTGTCTTCTTCGTATTTCATTTTCATAGACCTCTTCTATCGATTCATCAGCGGATCATCTGACCAGCAGTAATGATGCATGATCTTTATGTTAGCTGATGGAGCCTTGCTTACTTCTTTGTTTCTGAAGAGCCCTAAGAATCCATCGTTGTCCAAGAAAACCATACCAGGTTCAGGGAAGGTGATGATTTAATTTTCTTCATATTTTCTATCTTGAGTGAGAGAGGAGTTCAGCATGGAGATGTTAGGGATTTCCAGATTACTGAGAATGCTTTCGTAGTTGAATTTGGTTTCATGTTCACTTTTAGAAGATGAACCTCCTTCAGCATTCGATCTTCTCTTTCTTGTAGGCTTAGGGAGAGGCGGAACTTGCACATGTTGTGACATCCTTTGAAGAAGTTGATCCAATGCTCTTTCCACCACATCTTTAAACTTTGATTTGGAACCCTAAATGGCATCTCTCATTTCTAGCCATTCAGAGTATCCATAGAACTTCAAGAACTTGGCTTCTTCTTTTTCAACGTTCGTGTGCCTGTACATTCGAACAAATACCTTAAGTCCATACCTTTTGGAAGGACGACCTTCGATCATTGCTCGAATGATTTTTGAATCAGACCTCCGAAAGTTGAATCTTTCAGTGCACCAGCGTAGTTCTTTTTCTCTGTGGCTTGGTTCTTCATTAGTTAGGGAATTTAGTTTCTTCATTCAGTTCTCTTTGTGTCAAAGCTTCAGCGACTCTTTGACTTTTCCCGATCAGCTCTTTAGTCGCCTTATCTCTAGCAGCATCCTCCCTGAGTATTCTCCTTGCAAGCTCTAGGTCACTCTCTGTTTGTTTCATCCTTTCATCCCTTATTCTATGAGCTTCAATTGCTTGTGCTCTCTCCTCCTTGGATAGAAAATAGAAGTCATCCACCACGCTGATAGGAATGGGATTTTCTGGTTCAGCAGAGGGCATCTTTATTCTTTTGGCTTGATGTTCTTTTAAAAAGTTTATTCGCCTTTCTTCCTCTTCAGGCTCGCTTATTAGGTGTCTTTGTGTGCGGCGTCTGGGAATGAGGTCTTCTTCATCTTTAGAGTCAGAGTCAGATATGTACATAAACTGCTCCTCTGATGAAGGTTCCTTACAAAAAGTGGAGTCCTTTGGGGGACTAGACTCACTGAGAATGGGAGATGGAGAGAGAGGTTGGTCAGAACCAAAATTTGGAGCGGAGAAAGAAGGATAGGTTGGAGGCTCAGAGATGGGAGTAATAGGGATAAGGGGAAGAGTTACCTCTGCAGCGGTCTCCCCATCAGATATTGGAATGGGGGCATCAAGATCTACCACCTCCTTTCCATTGCCTGATTGGCTGGACGGATCCTGAGAAGGAGGAGGTCTGTCCCCCAAGGGCTCCATGTAGACTACTTCAGGCATGAAGTTGCCCGGTCTACTATTCTTGAAGTGCTCGAGAGCACCAGGAGGGATGTCATCATCATCATCATCATCATTTCCCCCATAGTGAGGGATGTCATCATTGTCTTCTTCATCGTCTTCTTCCTCCTCATCATCTTCCTCCTCGTCTTCTTTTTCAGCGACAGAGCAAGTAGGCTTTCGCTTAATGTAGGGAGATATCGGAGTTTCAGGTAATCTTTCATTGGACTCTCCGATAATCTCATCAGAGATTTCTTTGGCGCAGCTCTCGATGTTGTCAGCGGGGATAGTGATGCGGATAGCAGGAAGCTTCTTGCCCTTGTCAGTGGTGAGGGTTCTGCTGTGAGCCGTGTACCAGAGAGCCTGAAGATGCGCAGAGATTCCCACTGGATTGTGCACAAAAGCATACATCAGAGGACAAGCCTTGATGAAGGTGGCACCGTCACCGAAGTATGATTTGTCAGCAGGGATATCCACCAGGGCAAAGTAGTTGCAGGCCTTGAAGGTTGCTTGTTCCAAGTCAATGGAGCTTGTAGGGGCTTTGGTGAGGACAATTGGTGCTGGTGCAGCGACCTGAGTGTTCTTGCTTGAAGTTGCCATGTCTGTTTCAAAGATGGGAACACCAAATAGGAAAATCATGGTTTAATACAAGGGTAATAAACCAGAACAAGTTTTTGGTACATAGATTACCAAAACGTGTAGAAGAAAAAACAAGTGTTTTGATGAACCAAGATCAAAATACTTGTTAGTACCACAATTTTTAGAAAACGGAGAAAAACTTGGTAATAAAAATACCTAAAATGGTCTTCTGTTCCAAGACGAATCCAGTGGTAATAAAAATACCTAAAAAACTGATGAGGAAGGCTTGAAGATTCAAAGAGGATTCTTGCTTTTGAGAGTAAAGGGCGTGTAAAGAATCAAATGAACAAATGCATTGCTTAAATAGCATGAGGAGAGAGAAGAGATAGCTAAACGACGGTTTTAGCTTTTTGAAAAAGTAATAATGACTTAGCGCACGTTCCTAGAAAGGAGTAGGAAAGGAAACGTCGTGGTCCGTCATGTGTCAGATAAAGGTCTGACGTGTCCTTTTCTTATTTGAAAAAATTTGAAAATGATTATCATTTAAAAATGTTAATCATTATCTCTAAATTCTTCAGGAATAGACAATAAAGGATTGTCAGTGATGGGTTTTTGTATCGAAGACATTCCCTGAAAGAAAATGTTTAGAGAGTGTAAAGATTTAGATGTTCATACCTGAGTAAGAATGATCAAGTATTGCTGAATCAGATTTCAGAGAATGGAGAATTATTCAACGTTTAACATACCAAGTTCGCTGATGAGTAGATTGAATCTAGCTTCATCCAGAGGTTTGGTGAAAAGATTAGTGAGCTGATATTCAGTTGGAACAAAATGAAGTTTTACTTCTCCATTCATCACATGATCTCTGATAAAGTGATATCGAATCTCAATGTGCTTGGCTTTTTAAGTGAAGTACAGGGTTATTTGCAATTGCAATAACACTAGTGCTATCACAATAAATAGGGATTATAGAAAGTTTGAGATCATAATCTCTCAGTTGATTTCTCATCTATAGGATTTGAGCACAACAGCTACCAGCGGCTACATAATCAGCTTCAGCGGTGGATGTGGACACAGAGTTGTGCTTCTTACTTGTCCAACTTATCAACTTACCACCTAACAGCTGACATCCGACAGTGGTGCTTTTTCTATCAATCTTGCATCCTGCAAAATCACTATTAGAGTAACCGATTAGATCGAACCCTGAGCCTTTGGGATACCAAAGACCTAGATTAGGAGTTCCTTTCAGATATCTGAAGATTTGCTTTACAGCGAGGAGGTGAGATTCCTTTGGTTCCGCTTGATACCGAGTACAGAGACATGTAGAGTACATGTTATCAGGTCTACTCGCTGTAAGATATAGCAGAGATCCAATCATCGCACGATAGGCAGTGATATTGACAGGTTTCCCATTTGGGTCCTTATTCAATGTTAGAGGAGGTGCATTGGGGTCTTCATCGCTGAGCATTGATTCATATCAAACTTGTTCAGCATGTCTTTAACATATTTACTTTGACAAATAAAGATTCCTTTGTCAGATTGCTTAATCTGCAAACCTAGAAAATATGTTAGTTCACCCATCATACTCATTTTGTATTCTTTTTTCATTCTGCTTGCAAAACGAGTGCATAATTTGAGTCTTGTGGAGCCAAAAATAATGTCATCAACATATATTTGAGCAAGAATAGTATGACCTTTATATTTTCTTAAAAATAGAGTTTGGTCAATCTTTCTACGAACAAATTTTTCTTTAAGAAGGAATTTAGAGAGAGTATCATACCAAGCTCTAGGAGCTTGTTTTAACCCGTAAAGAGCTTTTAGGAGTTTGAAAACATAACCAGAATGGTTTGGGTCAGCGAAACCAGGAGGTTGTTCAACATAAACTTCCTCGCTGAGTTTACCATTAAGAAAAGCACTTTTAACATACATTTGAAAAACTTTAAAGTCTTTATCGGCAACATAAGCTAAAAAGAGTCTTATGGCTTCTAGTCTAGCAACAGGAGCAAAGGTCTCATCATAGTCAATACCTTCTTCATGTCTGAATAACTGAGCAACAAGTCTAGCCTTATTGCGAATAACAGTGCCATTTTCATCCAGCTTATTTCGAAAAACCCATTTGGTTCCTATTACAGTTGTATCAGAGGGACGAGGAACAAGATTCCAAACTTTGTTTCTACGAAACTCAGTTAATTCTTCTTGCATGGCAAAGACCTAACTAGGATCAGAGATAGGTTGATCTATTTTCTTAGGTTCAGCGAGAGAAATAAAATTAACATAGAGACAAATATTACCTGTACCTCTACGAATCTTGATACCTGCATTTGGATCACCAATGATTTGATTTATTGGATGATTTGCAGTCCATCGTTGAGCTGGAGGTTGAGGTGACTGATCAATAATAGATTCAGCGACTTGTTCTCTTTCAGAGACGTCGTTGATTGTTTCAGCGACAGGAACTTCATTTAAGATCAGTTCTGGAGGAGATTCAGAGGATTGATCAGTAGAAGATGAAGTTTGGTCATTCACTAAAGAATTTCCTAAAGAAGTATCAGATGGAGGAATCTGATTGAGATTAGTGACGTTCATCCCTGATCTTGTCGGATCGCTGCTTGTTGTAGGAAGATCAGGGATCGTATCATCATTTGTTTCAACATTCGGTAGGTTGCTAAAATAAGTTTCCGGTTCCCCATAATGAGATTTCATCCATTCATTCAATTCCTCATCTTCTTCAGGGATATGAGTAGAATGAGTTGGACGAGATTCATCAAAGTTGACGTGCATAGATTCTTCAACGTGCTGTCTTCTCTTGTTGAAGATTCCGAAAGACTTGGATACAGAAGAGTATCCAAGGAATATCCCATCATCAGCTTTTGGATCACACTTGCCCAAATGATCTCTGTCATTAAGAATATAACATCTACAACCAAAAATGTGTAGATATTTCAGAGAGGGTCTTCTTCCATGAAATAGTTCATTGGAGGTCTTCTTGAATCGCTTCACTATAATAGATCGATTCTGAGTGAAGCATGCTGTGTTGACTGCTTCAGCCCATAATTGAGTAGGTGGATGCGATTCGCTGAGCATTGTGCAAGCTGCTTCAATAAACGTTCGATTTCTTCTTTCAGCAACACCGTTCTGCTGAGGAGTTCTCACTGAAGAGAAATTGTGATTAATCAAGGTACTGTTCTTGAACTCAGTACCATGATCACTTCTCATGGAGCGAACGATAAGATTATTGAGGACTTCCATACTCTTGATAAAAGCTATAATAACCTCAGGTGTATCACTCCTGGATCGAAGAAAGAATACCCATGTGATAGAGATATCATAATAGCTTCAAAAGGCACTGGGTTCTGAAGATATAAAGATCTGAAGAATGAAGATTCAGAACTCAGAAGAAAAGACAAAAGCCTAAGGCATAATTTTTGAAGTGTCAACTTCAGAAGTTCTGAAGACACTTCTGAAGAAGATCTGAAGAAGTTCAGAACCTGTTCTGAACTTGTCTGTCATATATGTACTGTTACTTTAGCCTTTCTATTTCTTCTATAAATAGATAGTTTGTTAGATAGTTAGAACTAACGTTTCCATAAGCCTTGTAAAGATATATTTTGTAATACTGTTCATCCTATCAATACATACAACATTTGGCTATCATATTACTGTTCTAATCTTTCCATATATTGATATCTTGATTGTTTGGGTCCTAACAATTGGTATCAAAGCCAATTCATCTGTTCTTGAAAGATTTGTGAAAGAAATTGTCAGATCTGACAGTTCTTGGTGTTTTTGATCTACATATTTCAAATTCAACTCAGGTGAATTCTCGATCTTCTAACAATCAAAGATGTCTAAAGAAATAGTCTCAATCGGATCTGAAACGAAACCACCAACTCTCTTCTTGGGAGAATATCATCAATGGAGAATCAGGATGATTCAATTCTTGGACAACATAGATGAAGCCTTAATGCAATCAATCACAAATGGCCCACTAGAGGTATTTGTTGAGATTCCAGCTGTTCCCAGAACTGAATCCACTCCTGAAATCCCTGCATCAAGAATTAAAAAGAGTCCTGGAATGTATATCCAGCAGAAAAGGCTCAAATGAAAGTTGATAAAAGAGCGTTGACTTTACTCACCATGGCAATTCCTAATGAAATATTCAATAGGGTTGATAGTTTAACTTCAGCCAAAGCCATGTGGGATGTAGTAGAAGCCCAGATGCAAGGAAGCACAAAGGCTCAAGCACAGAGATTAAATATCTATGTAGGAACAGATGAAAACTTCATATACAAAGAAAATGAATCTATCACTGATACATATCATAGATTCAATAACATTCTGAATGATCTAAGAAGAAATGGTGTTCAGAAATCAAATTCTGAGATAAATAACAAATTTCTGAACAATCTGGGAAATGAATGGCAAGTTTTTCAGATAATATGGTAACTAGGAACTTGTCAAGAAAGAGTGTTCATGATGTCTATGGCATCTTATTCCAACAAGAGGACAAGATCAAAGTTAGGCAACATGAACAAAAGAAGGCAAACGAAACAGTTGCCCTTCTGAGCAAGAACTACAATAATTCTTTGACCATGGCTGCTAAGAAAGTTTGTGAGATTCCAGAGACAACTGTTTGTGATGGGGATGAATCGGATGAGGAGCTGAAAAGGATTTCTGATAATATTGCTTTTATGACAAGGCAATTCAAACAAAGATACAATCAAAAATATCAGAATAAACCTAAATCTGATGTTGGACCTAAGAAGGGTCAAGAAGCTGGTCAATCTGAAACATCTGAACCAACAAGGTGCTTCAACTATGGAAATCCTGGACATTATGCAAGACAATGCAAGATGCCAAAAGTCAAGAATTCAGGCTACTATGAGAAGAAGCATCTGTTAGCTTAGAAAAAGGAGCTTAATCCTGCTCTAGTGACCAAGTATGAAGAGGACTGGTTAAATTGCAGTGATGGAGATGATGATGAAGAAGTTGCTCACTATGCAACCAATTGCTATATGTGTCAAATGGATCCAGAAAAGGACAAACAAGACACTGAGGTATCTTCTTCATCTTCTGAATTAAATTATGAAATAAACTAGTCTTTTGAACAAAATTCTGAACATAACACTGTAAATTCTGAAACAGAAACAGAAACAGATGAATTTTCTGAATTTTGAACATAACACTCTTTTGAACAAAATTCTGAAAATATCAATTTCAAAACATGTTTTCTGAATTTGAAACACTCAGAAACAGAATCAAAGGTGAAAGAATTTTGGTCAATCAATTCAGGGCTGAAAGTCAAATATATAAAGAAAATTGTCAAGCAGCTGAACAGATTCTTGAAAAAGTTTCTCAAGAAAAACTTTTTTTAAATGAAAAAATGGATAGTTTACAAAAGGAAGTAATTAATGAGAAATCTGAAAAGGAATTTCTAAATGTTAAGATGAATTTTCTGAATCAAGAGAGACTTGATCTTTATAAAAAGATTAAGGAATTAGAAGATTTAAATTTTAAAAGAGGACAAACTGAACAAACTCTGAACATTTTAACTAGTCAGGCTCAGAACTCAAAATTTTACAATATAAAAACAGGTTTAGGATATAATGACAGTCAAATATTGAAAAAGGCACCTGCAAACTTGTATGATTATTCTAAAATGAAAATTTTCAATGAATCAAATACAGGTGTCATCTCTAAACCTGTGAACTATTATTTGCCTGAAAGAATACCGTTTGAAAAATCAGAGACTTTGTTTTCAGAAGAAACACCTCTTAAAACTGGTGAACCAGAGATAATCTCTGAAACAGAAGAAATAAATATAAGTTCAGATATTTGTGAATCTTCTGAATCAAATATTATTTCTGAAGAAAAATCTGAAGTAATTGTTAAGTTTGAAATAATTTCTGAAGTTACTTCTGAAATAACTTCTTGATTCAATTCTGAAGTAATTTCAGAAGATAATTCTGATAATAAATCAGAACATGAAGAAAAATATGATGAATTCTCAGAAATTGAACCTTTAGAAGATATTGATGAGAATCCCAATATATTTTTTGATAATTCTGATGATGAGTCTACAACAACAAAAAATTCAAATATTTTTGCAACTAGTATGACTCAAAATAAATTTTCAGATCTAATAAATGCTTCTGATTCAGAAAATGATGATGATCATATGGTGCAAGTGATTGATAAAAATGGCTATTTGGTTTACAATTCACAATCTTGTACGACTGAAGGAGAAATACTAAAATCTGAAGTTTCAAAGATACCTTCAGAAATGTTTGGTCCTGTGTTTTTAAAAACAGAATATCAGAATTCAGATTTTTCTTCTACTAATACAAACACTTCATTGACTTCAACACCATGTTCAGTAACATCTTCTGACTTCAACACCAGAGTTAAAATTTTTGACAAGGACAATCCTCAAATTCTCTCTCTGAAGTTAAGAAAATTAACTCAAATTCTGAAGATAAACCTAAAGTGAACAAAAGAAATTCTTATACTAATCCTCATTTCTTATCTTTTACAGAGCTATCCACTTTAGTATGGAGAAAGAAAGATGAAAGACTGTCACAGAATGACAAATTAGATAGTTTTTCATTTTCAAAGAAGAATGATGTACCTAAATCAAAGAAAGTGAATAAAAGAATTTTTTTTGAAATATCAAATGTTATTGATTCTTATATGTCTAATGCTGTTGTAAATACATTAAAGAATCATATTCACTGTATTAATTGTGGTCATCATAATTTTCATCTTAACTCCAAAACAAACAAGAAACATTTGATGGAATCTATTCAGAAATGTTCAGCTATATTGACAAATTTAATTAAAAGAAAAAATAAAAATAAAAATAAAACTAAGAAAAATAAATCTCAAAGTTCTGAACAAACTTATGAATTGAAAAATCTGAAGAAAAAGTTCTGAACTTCAAATTTTATTACTAATCTCAAAGGACCCATTCTGAAATGGGTACCCAAAACTCAATAATCTCTTTTGCAGATATGTCATGTGTGGGTCTTAGATTCTGGATGTTCAAGACACATGACACCTTTCAAAGAACTACTAACTGATTATCATGAAAGATATGGAGGAACAGTTAGCTTTGGAAACAATGTAAAGGGATATGTAAGAGGATATGGCACTTTCATTAAGGGAGATGTGAAAGTAATGAAAGTTTTCTATATCGAGGGACTAAGACATAATCTTTTCAGTATTAGTTAATCCTGTGACAAATACTGGAAGGTTAATTTTGACATAGATTACTGTCATGTTCCGAGTACAGCAAACAAAAATAAATTAACTGCTTATAGAGATGGAGATATCTACACAGCAACATTCACTGCAACTGGTCAACTACAAGGTGTATGTTATATGTCTACATCAACGAAAAATGATAGTTGGCTTTGGCACAGAAGAATGTCACATCTGAACTTCAAAGCCATTTATGAACTAGGCAAACATCAATCTGTAAGAGGACTACCAAAGATCAGATTTGAAAAGAACTCTCTTTGTTCTGCATGTGAACTAGGGAAGATCAAAAGAAGTTCTCATCCTCTGGAAATGCTATCTTCATGCAAAGCTCCACTAGAAATGCTACAAATGGATTTGTGTGGACCAATGAAGACTCAAAGCATGGGGGGAAAGAAATACATCCTGGTCATAGTAGATGAATATACAAGATACACTTGGATTGAATTTCTGAGACTCAAATATGATACTTCTGAACGACTTATACCTTTTCTGAAGAAAATTCAAGTTCTTTTTCAACTCCCAATTCAAAAGATTAGAAGTGACAATGGAACAGAATTCACAAATTCTACACTTCAGAACTTTTTTGGAATCTGTTGGCATTTCACATAATTTTTCCGCTGCAAGAACTCCTCAACAGAATGGGTGGTTGATAGAAAGAATAGAACTTTGGTAGAGGCTGCAAGAACCATGTTTGCATATTCAGAACTTCCTATTTCTCTTTGGGCCGAAGCTATTGCTACTGCATGTTTTTCTCAGAATAGGACCATTCTAAACAGAAAATTTCTTAAAACTCCTTATGAAATGCTAAAACAAAGAAAACCCTCTATTGATAATTTTAAAATCTTTGGTTGCAGGTGTTTTCTAAACAATGATACTCAGCATCTTGACAAATTTGCACCAAAAGGTGTAGCTGGTATCTTTGTTGGCAATTCTCAAAGATCCAAAGCTTATAGAATACTAATTAAAGGAACTCAAAGGATCATTGAGACTACAAATGTCAGATTTCATGAGCCAACATTGACTTCTGAACAAAACAGTTCAGAACTCGCACATAAACCAACTTCTGAAAGTTTGGACTCAGAACATAATCAGACAAACTCTATTTCTGAATCTCAAACTTTACTTAAAACAAATTTAGACAATTTATGTCAAGACTTATTTGATATTTCTGTAAATGTTTGTGTAGATTATCAAAATTCTTCTCTCATCAGAAGCACAAATGATCAAAACATTTCAGAAATACAAATTACAAGTACATTAGCACCACAAGTCTTAATCTCAAATTCAGAACTTCTACCTTCTGAAAATGTACATCCAATTTCTGAACCAGTTCAAATTATCTCTGAACCAGTTTAAGTTATTATTGAACCAGTTCAAGATACTTCTGAAAATGTTCATCAAAGTTCTGAACAAAGTCAAATTGTTCCATTTGCGGGGGAGACTTCAGATCTACATTCAGTTATCAATCATGATACTGAAACTCAAGCAATTGTTGATGATTATGATTCTCTGAACAATGTTTCATCTGTTCAACCATTGCCAAATGTGAACAAATGGACATCAAGTCATCTAGTTCATTAAATTATTGGAGATGCATCAAAAGGTGTCCAAACAAGATCTGCAACAGCAAATGAGTGTATGTATGTTAATTTTTTAAGCAGTATGGAACCCAAAAAGCCATGTGAAGCACTTCAAGATCCAGACTGGATTTTAGCCATGCAAGATGAGTTAAATCAATTTGAAAGATTGGTACCAAAACCAAAAGGTAAATCTATCATTGGCACAAAATGGGTATTCAGAAATAAAAAGGATGAAAATGGTATTTTTGTAAGAAACAAGGCAAGGCTTGTAGCTAAGGGGTATTGTCAACAAGAAGGAATTGATTATGATGAAACCTTTGCTCCTGTTGCTAGATTAGAAGCCATTAGAATATTTCTTGCATATGCTGCTCACAAAAACATGAAGGTGTTTCAAATGGATGTGAAATGTGCATTTCTGAATGGTATTTTACCTGAAGAAGTGTATGTTGAACAACCAGAAGGCTTTGTAAACAAAGGATTTCCAGATCATGTCTACATTTTAGACAAAGCCATATATGGACTTAAACAAGCACCAAGGGCATGGTATGATACTCTTACAACTTTTCTTCTGAATTCTAAATTCAAAAGAGGTACTGTTGATACAACTTTATTTCTGAAAAAGGAAGGTGATGATATGATATTGATACAAATATATGTAGATGACATTATATTTGCCTCTACTAATTCAAAATTTTGTAGAATTTTTGAGAAAATCATGCAAACTGAATTTGAAATGAGTATGATGGGAGAGTTGACATTTTTCCTTGGTCTTCAAGTTAAACAGCTTCCCACTGGCATATTCATTAATCAATCTAAGTATGTCTCAGATTTACTTAAGAAGTTTGACATGACTGCTTGTTCAAGTATTCAAACTCCAATGGCCACTACAACTAAAACCTGATCTAAATGGAAAACCTGTTGATCAGAAAAAGTACAGAGGTATAATTGGATCTTTGCTTTACCTAACTGCTAGTAGACCAGATATAATGTTTGCTACATGTATTTGAGCTAGATATGAAGCAAATCCTAAGGAATCACACCTTTTAGCTGCAAAAAGAATCGTTAGATATATCAAAGGTTCTCCTTCATTGGGACTTTGGTATTCTAAGGATTCTAGTTTTGAACTAACAGCATTTACAAATGCAGATCATGGTGGTTGCAAATTAGACAGGAAAAGCACTTCTGGATCATGTCAGTTTCTGGGTGATAGACTGATTAGGTGTTCTTCAAAGAAACAAAATTGTGTTTCTACTTCTACAGCAGAAGCTGAGTATGTAGCAGCTGCAATATGTTGCTCACAAGTGATCTGGATGCAAATTCAACTCAAAGACTATGGTTACACTATCAAAAAGATTCCTTTGTATTGTGATTCAAAGAGTGCCATAGCCATCAGTACCAATCCTGTTCAGCATTCAAAGACCAAGCACATTGATGTAAGATATCATTTTATCAAAGATCATGTGGAAAAAGGTAATATTGAAATGTTTTTTGTTCAGACAGATTATCAGTTAGCTGATTTATTTACCAAAGCTCTTGAAGAAAAACGTTTTAACTTCTTGGTAAGTAAATTGGGCATGATGAATATGTCTATGTAAGTATTAAGCATCAACCAAAATTTAGAAGTTATATTATGAGATTTCTTATTTCAAATTCTGAATAATTTATTCTTCAGAAATCTTCTGAAGTTCTATATTCAGAAAGTTATTTTTTTAAAACTCAGAATATACTCCTTCTTTATCTAGCTTGATTGTCTTTCAATACTTTTCAAAAAAAAATTCTCATTTCTTTCATAATTCTCTTATTTCTTTGATATATATTGCACTGTTTCAGTGGGAGAATCATAGTTGCTATTGATTCACGGGGGAGTGGTATTAATGTCAAATTTTTGAACTACTCTTTCTTACTAATTAGATCTGAATTGCTGATTCAAAGTCTTACACTTCATATCTAAGAAGTATGAACAAACTTCTTTAGATAAAATATTTTACAATTGTTCAAACCTACTTCTGAATTCTCAAAATGATTTATATTTTTCAGAAGTTTGTATTGTTAAATGATTTTTAGTGTTATAAAGTGATACAAGTTTAGTTCTGAACTAAACTTAAAAGTTCTGAAGTTCTTCTGAATTCTTTCTTTCAGACTTTTGAACTTCTTTTCAGAAGTTCTGAACTATTTCTGAAGTTTTTGAACTTGTTCTCAGAACTTAACTTCCCGTTGATATTTCTTAAGTATCACTTAAGCGTGTGGCCACGTGTTTTAATTTCATTGGGTATTTCTTAAGCACGTCGTCTAAACGATTCATTTATCCAACTTAAAGATGATTACTACTCTAATCACATTTACTTTTTGGCCATGTGTCCATCAGCGATTATCCAGTCATATAAATCAATGGATTCTTCATCGTCTTCATTTTTTAGCAATTTTTCACTGAGAAATCTATCTGTGTTCATTGATCTTCTTTCTATTACCAATCCTTGTTCTTCAAACATCATGTCTACTTCAAATGCAATGATTTCTGCTTCCTCAAGCTTCAATGACAGCAATGGATCATCGAGTGATGGTTCATTCAAGATCGTGACTCAAAAATTAGTGGTTGGAACAACGGAAATCCCACTGAATAATGATAAAATGGTTCAAGACACAGCCACAACTGCTATGACTCAAGCCGGACCTTCAAACCCTAACCCTAACCCGAGGACTGATAATATTGGGGAAACACAAATTGAACCTATTGAAGTTGTTTCTGAATCAAATGCTGGTGATAGTGAATCCCAGACTCGTTCTGCAAGTAGCGATATGTCCAAACTTTATGTTCCTGCTAAGAAACTGCTTGAAATCAAGAAAAATAATTGTGCTTTGTACGATATGATGCAAGCAAGGAATCCTATTAGAGTGATGCAAGTCAGCCTATTTAAACTTCAAATCGACAGACTTTGCTGATGATCAAATGATTTTGATCGAAATTCTGAAGAAACATCCACTCCGAACTCTCCTCTCTAGGAAATTCTCTGTTCCTACTTGTTACCTTCAACAATGGTGGACTATGCTGAGATTGATGAATCTAAAGATGAAATCGTGTCCTATGTCCATGCTTACAAGGTATGCATCTCTGTGGATGATATTAGGAGTCTTCACTATCTGTCAAAACCAGATGAGGTTCTTGGGAAAACTTGTTATGATCCAATTCCATATTCATCAGAAATGATATCAGATTTCATGAGTTTGGGATACTCTGAAAATCTAAGTGCTTTAAGCTCTTTTAGAGGAAAATGTTTACCACCGATATGGTACTGTTTATTCTCAATTCTGAATACCTGTTTATCTGGGAAAAAGTTCAAGTTTGGATCAAGCTTCATCAAATGGGAGGATCATCTTTCATGGTGTTGCATTCAACAAGCATTATGATTATGCTTCCCTTATTTTTGAAGAACTCAAATCTGCTGTTTTGAAGAAGTCCACATTCAACTACATACCATTTCAAAGATTCTTTCAAACACTCATCAAAGGAGCAATGAAAGCAGTGCCAAAAATTCCTGTTCTAGCACTTGAGGTACATGTTCCTATCTTCTCTATGGACAGTTTAAGACCCCCAAATGCAAAGCTTACATTTCCAAATGCAGTTCCACTTCCTTCTCACATACTTGATCTTGTAAGTACACCAAATAGGATTGTGAGTGAGTATTTAGAATCTATGGGATTACCTCAACCAGTAGTCCCTTCCCCTGATTCAAACCAGAGTGGTGATAATGCAAGGGAGTCTAGACTTGTTAGAATGAGAGGGGAGGCTGTTCAAGGGGGAGAACAACCTCAAAGAGTAAAGAGGAAAAATGAAAATGAGACAATGGGTAGAAGAGTAAGAAAAAGAATTGAAGAGAGGAGAACACAGGTAAAAGAAAAACAAACCTGTGAACCACCTGTTACTAGCCGGGCACCCACATCTTCTATCATTCCACATTTTTTGGTGGATGATATTGAAAAAGCCAGTGAGCCCATGGCAAATTTGGTTATCCCCCCTAGACACTCACCCATCTCTCAATAGAAGGGTGTTTCATCAACACATATGGGGCAAACAACTTATAATCCATTAGGACCCCAATTGGAGGTTCCTTTTATTGAAAATGAAGGATATATGTCCCCCCTTCACCATTTTGAGCACATTGAGTCTGAGGGTCCCCTCAACTTTGAGCCTACTGAACCACTTAATGTGGAATCCATTCACACTAGCACACATCTTCTAGATGTCACTAAGCAAAGTGTTTGTCACATTGCATCAACAACTATAGATATTCCTATTTCTGGATATTAAGGATTAGTTGGAAGACCTGGTGGGGTGAACATCACAAAAGCCCCATTAACAGAATTAAATGTGGTTCATGATGTCTCTATGGCACATACATGCCAGCCTTCTTCTAAAGGACTGCAAACAAGACCATCTGTTGGTCTTGGAACCTTACCCACATCTTCTGAATTCACAGAATTCAAAGATTTCTGTACTTCTGAATTTGCAAAGATTCAGAAGGACATCAAAGAATTGACGGATACCACCAAAAAGGTGATGGAGGATAGGTTGGATCAACAAGGGGAGAGTATGATAAATAAGTTGACTGATTTTCAACTTCAATCATCTAATGATCTAAATTCTTTTAAACAAGCACTTCTGACTGCTTTTTCTGAAATGGCTTCATCAGTTTCTTCTCTGAAATCTTCTCAGCCTTCTCCTTCATCTGCTCAACCAGCTTTTGCAACAAAGGATGATATTACTCAGATTATGAATCAGTTTTCTTCTATTCAGAGTTCTCAGACAGATTTAAGCACAAGATTATCTGCTCTAGAGTGCAGGGTTCAATCAGACACTTCTAAAAGGGGTCTTGATGATCAGGATCCTGATAATCAAGAGGGGGAGAAAAGACAGAGAGTATCTGAACCAGAAAATGCTGAAAATGATCAAGTTCAAAGTTCTGAGAAAACTTCTGAAGATGCTCAGAATGTTGGTGAAGCATCTAATAGAGTTTTCAGAAGCTATAGAAGATATCTTATCAGCAGAACATGAGGGACAAGAGGTAAATGATCATACTTCTGAAGAAATGATAGAAGAAGGGTATGAAACAGATAAATTATCTTTTGATTCAGAAGGTAATAACTCCAGACTCAAATGAAGAAATGCTAAGGCAATATCTTGCATTTGAAGATGTCATTGGAGAGCCAAGTGACCTTTCTGATGTTATTATGTTTGAAGAAGACATGTCTGAAGCAAATATGGGAGAAAGCTCAGAATAGATAAAAGACTTAGTAATTTGGAAGCCTCAACAACTTCTGAGTGAAGAATTCAGAAGAGCTTCTGAAGGATTGTGGAATATTCTAAACCAATTTTGTTGGGTACATCTATTTCTGAATAATCCAAGAAGTCTGGAGTGTAGACTTTTGGATAACAGATTTTCAGTCTTCAGAGATTTTCTTAATCAACCAGTTGAATATGTTGAACTTGAAGTTGATCTAGGTCACATGGGAGGAACTGAACTTGCAGATGAAATTCTGATGGTCTACTCTGGAAAATTTGAAGTAAGAGTCAGATCCTGCATTACAATTCCCAAAATTGATATTCCTCTTCTTGAAGAACCTATTCTAGATCAGTTTAGAGTTTCCTGAAGTTACTCACTTTCATATGTATAAAACCAGTTTGAAGTTTGCAAACCTGGAGGATTTTATAAATGATGAGTGGTCTGAAGAACAAGTATCTCAAGTTAGAAACTTTGTTCAGAAGCATGATGTTCAGAATTTGAATGATTCCACTCTTATCAAGAAAATTAGATGTCTGACAAAGACTGTTGAAGATGATTTGGTAATATACAGATTTGGAGCAGAGAGAAGAAATGGATATCTGTGTGAATTCACTCAATATGATCTGTACAAATTAAGATTGCAAGACAAGTTGACAGTTCTTCAGTTTTGTGTTGCCAGAAGTGAAGTTTAACTTGTTTTTGAAGTTAGAAGAATTCTGGGAATCTACATAAGGAACATCATCAAGCATGATTTTCAATTAGCTCTGGAATTTGGTTTATCTAAAGTAAATCTGCTGGAACCTATAAACCTTGAAAATACAATGACTAGAGTGTTCACTAGTCCAGATCTTGGGTTCAGATACACAGCAGATGGAAATAAAACGTTTTTGATTTCGGATATTCCAAAATACTCTAACTCAACTCTGAATTGGTTTCTTACTTATGTAAAGGATTATATTGAAGATTCATATGTCAAAGAAGAAATCATATATCTGATCAAAGAAAGAATTCATTTCAGAGAAATTGTAAGAAAAAGTTATCTAGCTGGTCACAAAAGAGAAAACAAGATCAGAGGAGCTGATTATATACTTAGTGATTCTTATGATTTCCAAATTCACCCAAAGAAACAAGACGGAGGAAATTCTGAAGTTTTCTCTGAACATTGAAAGTTCTGAACCAAGTCAGAAGGATAAAGAGAAAGGGAAAGAAGTAATTTCTGAAGCTATTTCTAAACAGTTGGTTCCTGTAGAGCAAATATCTGAAGAGGAACAACTGCAAAAAATGTTCATGGAATATGAACAAAAGTTCAACTATATTGATTGCTGGATTCAAAATTCCTTTGGTTGGAAACAATGGTACTCAGATATCATTAGAAAGTTAAGGATCCCAATTAATGAAGCAAGAAAGGAAAGTCCAGTGGTAAAGGTAATTAATGCTGACTTGAAGACAAGACAAAATTACAAGTATGCATTCTTTACAGTTGAAAGACAAAATGGTGAGATTTCTACCTTTTCTGAAGCTGATTTCCAGAATGTGAATCTCAGAGATCTACTCAGAGTTTACAGAAGTCTTTATCCTTTTCATGATTCAATCACCAAGTTCAGAAAATCATTTCCAATCCTTAGAGATGGCTTGTACAGAGAATTTATATGGGCTGCAAAGACTGATTTTCAGGTTGCTTATGTTCTGAACAAGAAACAAGTACACTTGAGCAAACCAAATCTGAGCTTACCAGATATTCAGAATCTGAAGAAGAGTACTTTAGTAATTCAACCTCCAGGTTTCGTTTGCAAATGCTTTGAAGAATTATTATTTGTGAGATTTGAAGAAGTCCACAAATGTTGCAATGGGACTCTCATGGCAATCAGAGATCGTTTGGTAAAAAGACAAAATAGAAGACCAAAGAATCTGAGCAATGAAGATTGGGAGAAGCACAAGAAGCTTGCAAAAGAGATGGTGAGAATTGTTGAATCATTACTTGAATACAGAAGCTTAATTCTGAAAGATGTTAGAGAAATTCTGAACTTCTGGAAGTATGATCCGAAATTTTGAAGCTAAGGGGGAGATTGATAGAGATATCATAATAGCTTCAAAAGGCATTGGGTTCTGAAGATATAAAGATCTAAAGAATGAAGATTCATAACTCAGAAGAAAAGACAAAAGCCTAAGGCATAATTTCTGAAGTGTCAACTTCAGAATTTCTGAAGATATTCTGAAGAGGTTCTAAACAAGTTCTGAAGACACTTCTGAAGAAGTTCTGAAGAAGTTCAGAACGTGTTCTGAACTTGTCTGTCATATATGTACTGTTACTTTAGCCTTTCTCTTTCTTGTATAAATAGATAGTTTGTTAGATAGTTAGAACTAATGTTTCCATAAGCCTTGTAAAGATATATTTTGTAATACTGTTCATCCTATCAATACATACAACATTTGGCTATCATATTACTGTTCTAATCTTCCATATATTGATATCTTGATTGTTTGGGTCCTAACACCACGTGTATTTGGAATATTCATCAACTATCATAAGAGTATTATTTTTTCCAGAGAAAGATTGGACATTTACAGGTCCAAATAGATCCATATGGACAAGTTGGAGAGGTGAGGTCTCATTGAAGAGACTTGTTTAGATCTGAAAGAGACTTTTGTC
Organism: Silybum marianum; assembly: GCA_036898165.1. Lineage (NCBI taxonomy): Eukaryota > Viridiplantae > Streptophyta > Magnoliopsida > Asterales > Asteraceae > Silybum > Silybum marianum. The sequence goes on along the minus strand of CM072533.1, from coordinate 23,593,502 downwards.
AATTTTCCCTTTTCACAGGCTGAGCAAAGAGATTCCTTTGCAAATATATGATTTGGGAGATCCCTGACAAGTTCTTTTTGTGACAATTCATTGATTGTCTTAAAGTTTAGGTGAGAGAGTCTTTTGTGCCATAACCAGTTTATGTCTAAGGAGGCTCTGGAAATGAAACACATGTTTTCAAAGTGAGAGCTATTCATATTAATGACATACACATTTTTAACTCTTTTGCCTGTTAAGGAAAGTTTGTCATTTGAATCAGTGACAGCACATCTATTCATAAGAAATAGAACTTTGAAGTCTTTGTCACATAGCTGACTAACGCTCAACAGATTGTGCTTTAGTCCTTCAACGTAAGCGACTCGAGAAAATGAGGTGGCTCCATTGGATAGAATTCCATAACCTTTAGTGTATCCTTTGCCATTTCCAACAAAGGTCACTGAGGGACCGTGTTAGAACTCATTTTGGGAAAGTATGAAACAGAATTAAGCAACTACTAAGATCAGATGATGTGGCAAGAGCATCCTTCGCATATCTATTAGTTAGTTACTTCCTTGCTTACGTGTCTCATTGTAATAGGTCCAGTAGTTGACTTTTATTGTTGTATTCGTATAAATAGCTCTATTCACTGATTGTAAAACTATCGATTGAGAATACGAAATATAGAGCTGTTGTTGTTAGCATACTATTGTCGATCATTCAAGTATATTTCAATATCAATTACGACTGTTCTTCGTACTTACTGTTACTAATCTTACTGCTAATCTTAGATCTATTTGCTTCCGCTCATTATTACTTATTTGATCTATAGATTGCTTAATAGAAAGAGATTTGGGTTCAAACAATTGGTATCAGAGCCTGATAATCAATCTATTGATTATTAGATCTCTTCCACTTGGAGAAATCTCTTTTCTACAACAGTTTCTGATGAAGTCCCTGCTAGGAGTATTCCAAAATCAAGGGATAATTGGACGGAGCCAGAGAAAGCTAAGGTTGAATTGTCCAGAAAAGCTAAAAAACTGTTAATCATGGTTATTCCGAATGATATATTTCAATCTCTGGACTCCTGTTATAGTGCCAAGGAACTATGGGATCAATTGGAAAACATACCGGAAGGTGGGGCAAAGATGAAGAAAAATAGAAGAGCCCAAGCTCTAAATGAATACAACAGTTTCCAAGCCATCCCTAAAGAATCTCTGAAACAGACTTTTCATAGATTTAATACTCTGATAAATCTATGTAAAAGGTGTGACATCATCAGATCCAGAGAAGACAATAATGTCTTATTTCTCAAAAGACTAAATCCTGAATGGTCAAACCTCTCTCTGTCTTTACAAGCAAATCAGGATCTGGAACAATGGTTTGGAATTCTTACAAGGCTCTCATGTCAGAAGAAATCTTAGAAGATGATTCTGACTCTAATGACGATATCAAAGCTTTTGCTGATTCATTGGCACTTTTTACCAAACAATTTACAAAAAGATTTGGTAATAGAAATAGTCAAGGAAGCAAAAAGTTTGATCGCCCTGTTCCCAATTATGCATCTCGACAAGAGATCCAGAGGTCTGAAAAAACAGATGCAGAGAAGAAGGATGAAGAATTGAAGAGAAAGAAGGATGTGTGCTACAGATGTGGCAAGCTAGGGCACTACTCAAAGAACTGCAGAGGACCTCTGAACAAAGACAATCTGTACTACAAGAATAAATACAAGTACAATGTTGATGAAAAAGCTCACTTTGTAGAAAAGGAAAACTGGCTGGGAGATGAATCAAGTGGTGATGAAGCTATGTTATGTGGAATGGCCAGAATAAATGAATCAGAAGATCAGCCCTCTGAAACACCTGTATGTAATCTCTCTGACACATCTGAACTTGAAAACACCATTTTTGAAATATCAAAGAATTTTGAAGAACTTAAGCAAAATCTTACAGTCGAAAAGAAATTGAGAAAACAAATTGAAAAAATCTCGTCGAGACTCAAAGAGAGAGAGAGAGAGAGAGAGAGAGAGAGATTTATAAAAGAGAAATGAATCTTCTAACTGGAGAAAAACTGGAACTAAATATTGGAAATGAAAAGATTTCGGAAAACAAAGAGAATGAGATCAGTACTAAGGAAAGTGACTGATTAAATTTTGTTGCACTTAAAAATTATTTTTAGAAGGAAAGAGAGTTTTTGCATATTGAACTACAAAAGACAAAGCTACAGATTAAAACATATCTGGATGCTCAAAAAGTTCATGACAAGATAAATAGACAGGTAGGGAGATCTGGACTTGGTTTTGAGGATCTGGATCCCTACACATGTGAATTTTGAGGATCTGGATCCCTACACATGTATCAGAAGAAGGACGACATTTTCAGATTTGGATCAAAAGCTCATATTACTTTGAATCCAAAGGCAGATGTTTTTATACCTTTACATGCAGAAGAAGAGCCACGTCTAAGCTTTGAAAAAGATATTTTATCCACTCTGGATAAATGTTTTGAACTTGAAAATATTCATAAACGTTCTTCAGAAAATAAGTCTGAAATAGTTCCATGTTCCTTTGTAGACTTAAATACTTCTGAGTTTCAAGACTGTTTTGAAACTATTACATATCCTTGGGAGAACAATGATCAGGATGATGAGTTCTTTAACTCAGAAAAATATCTTTTAAATCTAGAAAATCATTTTCCCTCATAATACAAAAAGGTTCCAGAAGTAACTAAGAATAAGGAAGCTCCTTTCTTATTTACTAATGAATCTCTGGAAATCAAAGCTTCTGGTTTACATATCGAAAGACATCCTAGTGGAATACCTACTTTTTCTGTTTCCCCAACAGGACAAAGAAAACCTGTGATCATTCATCCAGATTTTATTGGTATGTGTCTTAAAGCCAAATCTTGTCTTGAACTTGAAAACGAAGAAAGTCTTAAAAAGAACTGTTCTGATCAGACAAAATCATCTCAATCTTGTTATCCAAAGTTTACTTCTGTTCAAAAAGTAAAATGGAAATCTAATCCTTCTACTTTTGTTTCAGTAAGATAGAAATCTCTAGAGAAGGTTTATCAGAGGAAGTCTCAACAGAAGAAAACTTATGATTCTAAGCATAAGTCTAGCCTAGCTAAGAAGTTCAACAGAACTACTGATACTAGTATAGACAGGAATAAGAAGAATTGTAATTATCATTATTCTAATGAAAATTCAATGAAATCTATTATGTCTCAGAATTCTGAATGCTTTTCTCTGTTTTTGAAACTAAAGAAATTTTTCTCGAGGTCCTCTGATCGTTCTTATAATTTCTAATTTAAAGCTAAACCAAAGAAAATCAACAGTACTACAAACAAAACTGTCAGATCTTTAAATTCTACAATATCCAGTCATGCACAAATTAAAAAGAATGAAAAGATTAAAACTAACACTAAAGGACCCATAATGAGATGCGTACCTAAAACAATCTGATTGTGATTGCAGAAGCAGCGTGTGCATATCTGGTATGTTGACTCTGGATGCTCGAGGCACATGACTGGCTCAAAAAACATACTCTCTTGTCACACCCCGCTAAAGTGGAAACATGGGGTAAGACAATTCAAGTTCACAGCAGTAGGAATATAAACACCAACCATACATTCATAAATAAAACATCAACGTTTACAGTTTAAAAGTTTATAATTCGACAACTTTGTCTTAACAAACAAATTACATCGAAATAAAAAGATACATATAAAATCTTGATTGGTGTTCCACAAAATAAGTTACCCTTGATCGGTTACCTCTATTTTCCTGTAAAGCATGATAAAACGGAAGGGTCAACTACAAAGAGTTGGTGAGTTCACGGGTTTTCGAATGCACAAAAATATTTTATATGCAAGGTATAAACATAGCGAAACGGATGTTCGCATCAATATTAAACATTTCAATTATTGAGCGAAACGGATGTTGCAAATTACTTTTACACATGATATTTAATTATTGAGCCACTACTAAGCCTAAACGACATTCTACGCCCCACAAACTACCTCAGCGATGGACCTAAAGTCCACATGTGTAGAGCCTTCTTAATTGATAAAGTGCACCCCTACTTGCCAGTTAGGTGGGTATGTCAACCAAATAGCGCTATACACAAATATCATCGGCTCAAATAAACAGAGTTAAATAGTAGTGTAACACGGGGACTTCACATAACTCAACATATCATTTGTAAATTATCAATTTGCTCATCATAACAATTTATATAATTTTCATTCAATCATATAAATCAACTCACTTTCTTTTAAATCAACATGCTTTACACCCCAAAACGCAATAAACATTTAAAAGAGGGGCCGTGAATACTCACCTTTGTGCAAAGCTCTGCTACTCCGAAGCACGATAAGGACCCCACCCAAAGGCCTACCGATTCCCTAACAAAGAGAAATGCCCAAAAACCATCACTTATGGATCTAAAACTACTTATGGAGGTGAATAAGTCTTAAGTTTATAAATGTCCACATGCATCCAACTTGATTGTCTATAGTCCAATTATACATAATGCACCTATGCTCGTTAATATAGTAATTTATACCGTAAGTTGTGTTATAAACCATCAAATGATCAATAATTGTTAAAATCAAGAAATTCCAGAATTTCACTTCTGGACAGAAACTTATAGTACTCAAAATGTTCAAAATGTAGAGACTTCCAAAATGACATAATTTCCCATATTTTTATATGTGATATGGTACTGGGTTATGGTCATTGTGACCAAATTTAAGGCATTTTGGACATGTAAAAATGATTCAAATAATTTATGCAATGCAAAGGGTCACAACTAGTATGGCAGATTACACCATGTTAGTAAATCCCTCCTTTGAGGAGTTCTACTCAGTGTTTTCTAGAAATTCCAGTTGGATTGGAATTGTAACTCATAAAGGAAACGTTTGAGATTAGAATCACTGATTTTGAAGACGTTATGAAGAATATATGACACCTCAAGTGGTATGTACCATTATGTCATTTCTTGACAGAGTACACACCTAATTTGAATAAATTGGTTAGTGCCTCATATCTTCATATTTTTGAGTGAAGCCGGATTCATAAGAACCCTAACTCAATAAAAAAAGTTTTAGAAGAAGAATCATGCATTAAAAACAAATAACAAAGGAGATACTAAGACACAAAGTAGAGTTTAGCTGCTGGTGGTTTCACAGATTGCACACCTAAAGTATTTTAGGTGTTTGGAGGGTCAAAACTCCATATTTTTAAGTGATTCCACTTGCAAACTGAATATAACTCATAAAACTAACTCTCAAAAGAAAAATCATTCTTTTTCATTGAGTTTTGAAAGAGATATGGCCATTTGAACATGCATGCACAAATCTGTCATTGTTTGACAGTTTGCACACTCATTTTGGTTTTATCAGTTGGAACCTCAAATCACCATATTTTTGAATGCAATCAGTGGCATATGAAAGGTAACACATTAAATAAACTTTCAGAAGAAAAATCAAGTGATTTGGATAAATATTCAAAGAGTTATGGTCGTTCAAAGTAGGGTTTACCAACTGTTGAACTTCCAGATGCACATGGATCTTGTTATGAGTATTTGGGGGGGTCAAATCTCAATGTTTTTGAGTGAGACCACTTGGATTAGAACCCAAACTTACTAAACTTGTAAAAAGAAGATTCATGATTTTTGAGCATATTATTTGCATGAATTGGACGATTTATGCACATGCATAGAATCTGTCAGCACCAAAAGTCTCCATTGTTGTTCAAAAACACATAAAATCATGATTTTTACCCATTTTCTTGAGTTTTATTGTTTGGGTCATAGATTACCACCATTATATGAACATTTTTACATGTTTTTGGTGTGTAATCTCTCCATAAACTCAGAAAATTCAAAGGTTTAGAAGAAGAATGCTTATATGTGCAAGAAAAGTGGGGTTTTCACCCAAAAATGATAAGAAACTATGAAGATGATATTGTTACCTTGTTTTGATGATGAAATTGATGCAAGATCTTCAACAATCTTGCTATTTTGATGGGGTTTTGATGCTAATATGGCTGGAAATGGAGAGGGAATGAGAGCTTCTTGAATATGACCCTTGGTTTTAGAGAGAGAGATCTTGATTCAAATATTGAATTGCAAAATGAAGTGTTTGGAGAAAAAAAAGATTATATATGGGGTAGGAGAGGGGGGTGGGGGGCGGCCATAAATGGGCCCAACCCAAGTTTTAAACTTTTTTTATTTATATAAATTAAGCCCAAAATAATACAATTATAAGCCCATTTTCTCAATTTTGGCCCCTTTTTCCTTCAAATACAAGCCCAAAAGTGTTTAAACTATATAAAAATAAAAGTTTTATAAATAACATACTAAAAATATATATTTTATCTAAATTGGGTATAAATTATAGCATTTGGCACTATTTTAGACGTTTCAGACAGTCACGGGTCGGAACCGAGCTTTATAAGCATCTACCGGAAATTCTAAATTTTTTTGGTTAATCTAATTTATCTAACTCTTAATTCTTATAACTAATCTATAATAATACTAATAAACTTAATAGAAGCTAATCTGAAAGCTCGAATTTTGACAGTTGTCACATCTTCCAATTCAAAGACAAATCTGGTGGAGCTGTAACGTTTGGAGACAACGGTAAGGGTCAAATAAAAGGCTACGGTACTTTACAAGAAGGTAATATTATCTTATCAAAAGTAGCTCATGTTTCTGGACTGAAACATAATCTATTAAGTGTAAGTCAACTTTGTGATTCTAAGATACTTGTTGTATTTGATGAAAAGCACTGTTACTTATTTTCTAATGCAGGAGAAGAACTCTGGAGAGCAGACAGAAAAGGTAATCTAGATATGATGAACTTCACATCAAAGGACGGTAAAGAATCCCTCTGTCTTATCTCCAAAAAGAGTGAGATTGCTTGGGTATGACATCATAAAATGTCTCACTTAAATTTCGAAAATCTTGAGATGCTTGTTAAACATAAACTAGTGACTGGCCTTCCAGAAGTCCAATTTCAAAAAGATCACCTCTGCCCCGCATGTGAAATGGGAAAAATAAAGCGAGCATCTCATAAAACAAAAAGTGATCATTCTTGTATATAACCTCTCCAACTATTACATGTTGATCTCTGTGGTCCTATCTCAACTCAAAGCTTGTCTGGCAAAAAGTATATATTGGTACTCATTGATGATTTTCCAGGTATACATGGCTTGCATTTGTCAGACAGAAATCAGAGGTACCCATCGTACTGCAAAATATGATGACCAGAATTCAAGTTCTTCTAAATCAACAGATTCAAAAACTAAGGAGTGACAATGGTACTGAATTCAAGAATGCCAAGCTTGAAGCATACCTTGTTGAAAATGGAATTACACAGAACTTCTCTGCTGTACGAACTCCTCAGCAAAATGGGGTTGTCGAGCGGCGCAACAGACCCTTGGTCGAAGCTGCCAGAACAATGCTTGCTGCCTCTGGACTACCCATCCACTTCTGGGCTGAAGCTATTGCCACTGCCTGTTTCTCCCAGAATCGTTCGATAATTGTCAAGAGGCATCTCAAAACCTCTTATGAGCTAATTAATAATCGAAAACCCTGTGTTAAATTCTTTCACATTTTTGGATGCAGGTGTTTTATTTTAAATGACAGAGACACACCTGGCAAGTTTGACAAGAAATCAGATGAAGCTAAATTCTTGGGATATTCGTTAAATTCAAGGGCTTTTCGAGTTTTTAATTTACGTACTAAGACTGTTATGGAAAGCATTAACATCGATTTTGATAATCAAACTCAATTAACTTATGAGTATTCTACTTCTGAACTTAAGCTTAACACAGTTACTTCTGACTATCTTTCAGGAAGCAGAGAATCTGAAATAGATGCTATTTTTCAAAATTTTATGGGTGAAGAGATATTCACAGACCCAAGTTCAATCCCTCAATCTCCAAGTATTACAGTACTTCTTCAATCTTCTAGCGTTTCCCTGTCTGGCCATGAATCGACTGCTGAGAGCACTACAGAACCCTCTGTTCTTCCTGATTTCACAAGTGAATGTCTAGAAGCTACTCATATGCCTTCTGTTTCTAACTCTCTTCCAGCAGATGCAATTCCATCCTCTGAAACAGAAGTACATGCTCAACCAGTAACACAATCTCGGATGACAAAATGGACCAAGTCTCACACTCCAGACCTCATTATTGGCAATCCTTTTGAAGGTGTTAAGACTAGATCTGCTACTGCAAATGAAGAATTATTTGTAAATTTTCTTAGCATGATCGAACCAAAACATGTTCATGAAGCTTTACAAGAACCTAGTTGGGTATCCCCTATGCAAGAAGAATTGCTACAATTTGAAAGAAACAAAGTCTGGAATCTTGTTCCTCTGCCAAAGAACAAAGTTGCTATTGGAACTAAATGCGTTTTCCGAAACAAGAAAGATGAATATGGCATCGTGATCAGAAATAAAGCTCGGCTGGTTGCCAAGGGATATTGTCAAGAAGAAGGGATCGATTACGATGAAACTTTTGCCCCTATAGCAATACTTGAGGCGATAAGACTATTTCTGGCTTTTTCTAGTTACAAAAACTTTAAAGTCTATCAAATGGATGTTAAATGTGCATTTCTAAATGGATATCTAAAAGAAGAAGTGTATGTTGCACAGCCTGCTGGATTTAAAGATGCTAAACATCCAGGATATGTCTATCTCTTTGATAAAGCTTTATATGGTCTAAAACAAGCACCCAAAGCATGGTACGAACGCCTATCTACGTTTTCGATCAGTAAAGGCTATGAGAAAGGTAAAATTGATACAACTCTGTTCATCAAAAGAGACAAAGGTATGTTAACTGTGGTTCAAATTTATGTGGATGACATAATATTTGGTTCTACTCATCATTCAGAAGTTGATCTGTTTTCTAAGTTAATGGAACAAGAATTTGAAATGCGTATGATGGGAGAACTAACGTTCTTTCTAGGACTCCAGGTTAAACAAAATACCTCTGGCATTTTCATAAATCAAGCTAAATATGTGTCTGATATGCTTAAAAAATTTCATCTTCAAAATTCCTCTCCAATGAAAACTCCTATCTATAATAGCGCGAAACTAGGTCCTGATCCTTCTGGAAATTCAGTGGATGTTAAGAGTTATCAAGGTATGATTGGATCACTTCTGTACTTAACTTCCAGTAGACCAGATATTATGTTTGCCACTTGCCTATGTGCTCGCTATTAAGCAATTCCCAAAGAGTCTCATTTGGCTACTGTTAAACGAATTTTTCGATACCTCAAGGGATCTCCATCACTCGGTCTCTGGTATCCAAAAAATTCTGCATTTGATTTAATGGCATATACAGATTCTGATCATGCAGGTTGCAAATTGGATCGCAAAAGCACCTCTGGAAGCTGTCAACTTTTGGGTAAAAGACTTATAAGCTGGACTTCTAAGAAGCAGAACTGTGTGTCAACATCCACAACATAAGTTGAGTATGTTTCCGCTGCCAGTTGCTGCTCACAAGTTATCTGGATGAAAACTCAGCTCAGAGATTATGGACTCATATACGACAAAATTCCAATTTTGGGTAACTCAGAAACTGCCATTGCCATTACTGAAAATCCAGTTCAGCACTCCAAAACAAAACACATTGATGTCAGGTATCATTTCATCAAAGATCATGTAGAGAAAGGCACAATTGAGATGTATTTTGTCCCTACTGATTTTTAGCTGGCTGATATCTTCACGAAAGCCTTGGATGAAACTCGTTTTAATTTCTTAATTAGCAAATTGGGCATGATTAATATGTAATTTTACTCAATTCTTTGCTTCTCTTAGAATTTTGTCAAATTATATATTTTTGTCTGTCTTAATTTTTTGTTCGATATATCTCAGAACCAGCAAGAAGTCTCTGGTTGCTTCTGTAGATTTCTCAGAGGCACATAGAAGGCTCTGAACACCTCTGTATGAATTTTTACCTTGTTTGATCCAAGTGATTACAGAAAGGTCCAACTCTTACACTTGCGAGGGGGAGAAAAGTGCTATCTTAAAGGGGGAGCAATATGCAATTTTTGAGGAGGAGCACATCTTACAAACTCCAGGGGGAGCTTATCAAGTCTAACTTTTGTTAGCTGTCTTCTGAAGCTCTCTTTACTCAACAATTTTATTTGAATTTGCTTCTTCTGACAAACTCTTGTCGTCAAGGTTACAAAGATATTTTAGATTCAACTTAAATTCTTCTGAAAAGATGTTCTTTGACATTATGGTCAAAAATCTTTCCGTGACCAGATATTCTTTATCTCTGTGTTTCTTTTTGAAAAACGTTCTTTAATAAACCTATTTTATTTAACTCTTGCCTTCAAGGTTACTTAAAATTTTCTTATTAATGTTTCATTTTTCAAATAAATACTTGGTTTCGAATATTAAACTTTCATTTGGTAAAAATCGATTTCTATCCAAATGTCTGATTTTTAAATACAATTTTAATTGGAATTAATTACTCTAAAGTCTTTTTTGATCAACAGATTATCTGTCTTAAAAATTGATTTTATTTTAATTAATTTCCTTTTTTAATTTTCTTTTTGAGGGAACACTTAATCGTCGTTGAGCGCCAAAACCTTTCACTTGTCAGTTCTACTTTACACGTGTCACTCATCGTGCCCTTGCATGTTGACACGCCTGCGCGCACTCCTCTAACCCGAACCGTTTTATTTTGGTTATCCCCAAATTAAAACCCTTCCCATTCAAAAATCACTCAAGTGCTCTTTCTCTCTCATATATAACCCTCGATTTTGAACCTTCATACTGTTGTGCGTTATCTTTCCTCTCAAGATTCCTCATATTTCCTAATTGGCGTTTGCATATCCACAAGCTTTCTTCATCAATGGCGTCTCCACAACTCAAAGATGGGACTTTGGTTGCTTCCACAGCTGATAGTGCTCCTGTTATCAAGCTACCATTGAAGTCAAACAATGTTCAGGTTCTACTTATCTCTCAGAGTTCCGAATCATGATTGAATTTCTACAAAACCACTCACTGAACCGAGCCCTAACTCTGACAAACCCAAATGTCCCTGAAATTTATGTTTAAGAGGTATGGCAAACAATGTTTATAAAGGATGAATACACCCTAATTGGAGTTTTTGGGCACCCTAATGAATCTGAATCTGCAGTCCAAATACCAATCACCCGCAGGAAAATTGCTAAATATTTCCATCTTTCTCAATCATTCATTGAAACTAAAGGCCAAACCATTCCAAACCCTGCCCTTGAACCCAATCCCACTCCTGAAGCTCTGTTGGACTTTATTCTTTTTTTGGGCTACAATGAACATATCCATCGGCTATCCGAGTTCAAAAGAAAGCAGCTACCCTCGATGTGGAACGACCTAGTTTCGATACTGAATAAATGTCTTACTTGCAAGATTGGGTCTCTCGATCAAGCCAGTAAGAACATTCTCACCATTATGTATGGGATGTTCTTTAACAAACCTCTGGATTACGCCAGTCTCCTCTTCGTGGAAATGAAAGTTGCCATTCAGACTAAGACCTCTCTACAAAGCCAAGGGAAACCATTACCTGCACTGATGTTCCCACCCTTTTTATCACTCTTCATTTTAACAGCGATTGGTGCTCTAAAAGCTCCTCTGGTTCAACCCTTCTGCAAAATCGCCTCGATGAGCTCTCACAAGCCAACCATCGACGACAACGGTTATCCTGCCGCCAGAGAACTTTCCAGGTACATGCTTGACCTTATACCTTCAACCTCTCTTATTCTCATTTCTTATAGATGCTCTATGGTATTCTCAAAACAGAGAGTACCTACCCCAGAGCAGTTAGAGCCTAGAATAGAAAGTGAGGGGTCAGGTGAGACTGAGTCTGAAAAGAATTCGCATGCCAATCAGAGAGCTTTTACCCATCCCGGCCTCTTAATACAAGAGGGTACAGAAGATATCCATAGAGACACATTTGAGCGATTCTCTCCAAGATCCCCAAGGGTACCCACATCTCCTGAGGTAGTTGTCACCGCATCTACACTCATTGAAAAAGGACAACCCAGTCCAAACCACCAGAGCCAAACCGATCAGAAGGAATTCTTTGCACCTCTGACTCAAGTACCACAGGGGAATCCACATCTTCATCATCCTCTCAAAAGGGTGATGATGAAAATATAAGAGTTCATTCGCCCCAGAACTCGCCACCACCCACACAGAATGTTGATGTCTTTGTGACAAACGATGTCATAGGGCAACCAGAGGGTTCGTCCATGCCCTATGATAGTTTAGATGCTGATGAAATCCCATTAGAGGGGTTACAGCCACAAGATGCACCTCTTACCGGAGTATTTACACTTCATCAAGGTAAGAACATTGTGTTCAGCTCCCCATCCTCTGATGATCGGGATAAAGCTAAATCTTTCAGAACAACCGAAGAGGTGTTTGTGAATAACAGCCCTCGACGACAGGTTGGAAGTCCCTCCACACTCAACGTCAATACAGGTTTGAAAGAGGGCCTCTCTGAACGTGAGAGACAAGGGGCTCCATTTGTTGGAGATACACTGGTTACCCCTTCTGACTTTGTCACCAATGCAACGTTCAAGGCATTTGGTGATCAAATTCAGAGATCTGTGGAAGATCTAAAATTATCCCTGGTTTCCCAGCAACAACTTCTCACCGTTATTCAAACTCAGCAGGTAACACAAAATCAATCATTGGAGGCAATCAGAAAGCTTCTTTCTGACAATGCAGAGGCTCAACAAATCTCTGCTCATTCTTACTTTCAAGCTCTAGACGCCAGCGTCAAATCCAATGCAGAGGCCATTTTCAATCTTCCTTCGGAGCTACCTACTCTTGAAGTCACCATCACAGCTGAAGAATATGGGTCTTTCGTTGCTGACATCGACAAAATTATCAAGGTTGTCTTCCCTTCAGAAGATGCGTCTACTTCTGCTTCGTCTTTGGTCAAGAAGTCGGATATGGCCCAGTTTCAGAAGGCAATGATTGATTGCAATAATTCTCTGACCTCCAAATATGCCTCTAAAACCAATTCCAGCAATGCTCATATGGATCAGAAGCTTTCCACTTTGGAAACCATAGTGTCCAAGCTTTCTTCTCTGGTAAGTGCTCTGTCCTCATCCTTTGAAGAAAAAAAGAAAGCTAAAGAAGCACGGGCTTGAAAGAAGGCAGAGCTAAAGGGAAAAAGGTATGAGGATCTGAATCCTGATTCTCAGAAGGGGAAGAACATGGAGAAAATCCAGAAAATGAAAGCTGAAACGGGTCAAAAGATGGACCAAGAAAAAGGTAAAGCATCATCCTCCTCACCTTCTGCACCTCCTCCCACAAAGAAATCTCCATTAACTCCCACTCCTCTAGCTACTCAAAAGGGTCCTCTGCCCAAGGATCCAAAATCATCCATCCAAAGCAAATGCTGCCAGAACAGAGGCAGCTAAAGCCGAAGCCAGAGAACAAGCAAAAAGAACAGAAGGAGCTAGAGCTAAGACAGCGAGAGCCGAGGCAGTCAGAAAAGAAGAAGAAATTCGATTAAAAGCTGAGGCTGAACAAAAGGCTAAATATGAAGCTGAAAAAGCTAAGGAAGAGGCCCTAAAAGCTAAAGCTGAAATAGAGCATGCCTTGGCTCAGGCAGAAAAGGAAAGAGCAGAAGCTGAGAAGGCAAAAGAAGCTGCTGAAAGGGCTCGTGAAAACTTTGAAGAACAGAAAAGGAAAGAATCTGCAAGATTCATAGCTGCAAATGAAGAAAGACTGCAAAAGTTGGGAAGAATTGAGTTATCCGTCTTGGAAATCAAGAATAAGCATCTGTATGCTCCTGTAGATCAGAAAATATATTTGATGATGCCAAACTTTTCAAACGAGTATCAACTCAGTGATGAAGTCAAAGATAAGTTTATAACTCAGAGGCTATCAAGAAAAGAGGCTTATTCCATAATCCCAATCAAAACTATCTCCATCAGGCATACTCAATTCGAACAAACTCCAATTTGGTTTACAATTTATAAGGTGGTCAGAGAAGATAACAAGACATCATTTTTCTGTGATAATGATCTTCTGTCAATAAATCCTTCTAATTTGCTTACTCTGGAGAAATTCATGAAGACTCAGATGAACAGAGAAAGTGAAGATCAAAACAGAATTGTTTACCTTCGTATCATTGAATGTATGAAGTCGTTCCTCAGATATCGAAGGCAAGTAGACCTTCAAGCTGGCTTAAATTACAATGTTGATATCTTGTGTATCGCTTCACCTGAAGGGGATTAATATGCAGAGGATTGGGAAAGTAATAACCAAACAAGAAGTTGGAGTTGTATTCAAAAGGCCTAACAGAAAAAGTTTCTTCAGAATCCAAGATGCTCACAGATACTCTACAGAGGTTGTCTACATCGCAAAATGTTTTGCTTCTGCAACAAATGACAATCAAGATGAAGAAATCAGAGACAAAATTGTTAAGAGACTTGACAAACTCATGAAGCCCAGAGAAGTTACTGATGCTATCTACAAAGTCATTTCTCATACAGCTCCCTCCTGATACACGTGCAACATTCTGTTTTTCATACTTAGGGGGAGATTGTTAGAACTCATTTTGGGAAAGTATAAAACAGAATTAAGCAACTACTAAGATCAGATGATGTGGCAAGAGCATCCTTTGCATGTCTCATTGTAATAGGTCCAGTAGTTGACTTTTATTGTTGTATTCGAATAAATAGCTCTATTCACTGATTGTAAAACTATCGGTTGAGAATGCGAAATATAGAGCTGTTGTTGTGAGCATACTATTGTCGATCATTCAAGTATATTTCAATATCAATTACGACTTTTCTTCGTACTTACTGTTACTAATCTTATAGTTAATCTTAGATCTATTTGCTTCTACTCATTATTACTTATTTGATCTATAGATTGCTTAATAGAAAGAGATCTGGGTTCCAACAGACCGACTTCTTCCTTGTATTCACAGAGCAGAGATTTTATGCCAGTCATGTGCCTTGAGCATCCGCTATCAAGATACTAGATATCTTTGGCACTTTGCATACAACAAAAGGATTAATTTTTCATAGGTACCCATATTATTGTGGGTCCTGCTGAGTCTGGAAGGAGTGGCGGAAGAGCTACTAGCTGAAGAATTCTCTTAAGTGGATATCTTCGCCTTGGAAGGTTTCCCAACCTTTGTATTAGTCATTTTAAAATAGTTTTGTTCAAAGATATTTTAAAGATAAGTGAGAAACAATGCTCTGATACCACTTGTTGGTCCCAAAGGAGTCTACAAGAGTTCAAGGATATAGAAACAGTTTGTAGAAGGGGGAGGGGGTTGAATACAAACAATCAGATTTTTGTTTGTAAATTTGTTTATATTGAATAAACAAATTTACAGTTAAAAGCGAAATTAGAACAAGTAAACCTATTCTATTGTAACTTAAGAAATCACACAGATTGATGGACAAGGAAATGAGACAAAAAAGAGACAGAGGTTTTAGGAATTAGAAAGTAGTATGCATAAAGATGAAGAAGATATCTTCATCTTATTTATACCCGTTTGCATTTAATGCAAGACAAAAGGTATATTCCACGTGTCAAGCTTTCATAGGAGCTTGTCCTTTGTTCAAAAGCAACCATGCTTTTGGCCGCGTGTGAACAGTACCATATCAGATATGATGGGGACATGAGATACAATGCGTACGTCCTTCTTTGACATAGTATAAGGTTTGACTTTTGTGCATCGAGGATAAGATCGACACTTATCTTGTTTGAGAAGCTTCACTTGATCGCTGAACTTGAAACTTCAAGGATTAACTTTCAGAGTATCGCTAAGGCTTGACAAGACTTCACACTTTGATTAAGATAATCATTGCTATCACTGAACCGCTTCAGATCATAAGCTGACTATCTTTTTCTTCAGCTTGATCTTCGACTTTTGCTGAATGTTCTTTTGGTGTGATGGTTGATCTTCAGAGCTTTAGAGGTAGACTTTAGGCTTCTGATTCTCAGCGATCGCTGATAACAATCAGCCTATGCTATCGCTGAATTTAAGCATAAGTTTACAAATGGAATTTCACTAAGTATACAGAGGAATTATATTCAAATCACTGAGAGGAGTTATGATCAACAAACTTCAACCTCTTTATCCTTAGCCAACATAAGTTTATTTAGCTTATTGATTTTATCTTTTAAAGTACTTTCTGAAGATGTTTTGAGATTTGAAATCTTTTGATTTTCTACAAAAAGTTCTTGTTTTTCTTCTGTAAGAATTTTATTTCTCGTTTAAAAATGTTTCTTTCTTTTTCGCTAAGAGAAAAAGATTTTTCAAGATCTTTTCTTATTTTCTTCTCATACAGAAGCTTCTGTTTCAGATTTTCAAAATCAAACTTTAAGTTTAAAATTGTTTGCTCAAATTTAGAAGGTTCAGAAGTAGTGCAAACCGGGGTTTTATAAGGTTGTTCCTCTGCATCACTGGTCATAGCCATTCCATAGAACATGGCTTCTGCATCGCTTGATTGGTCAGATAGCCAGTTCTCATGTTCAACATATTTGGCTCTTATATCTTGATTGTACTTGCAATTATATTTGTAGTACAAGTTATCTTTAACGATAGCTCCTTTGCAGTCTTTGGAATAATGGCCCGATTTGCCACTTCTGTAGCATACATCCTTCTTCTTTTTAAACTTCTCTTCCTTCGTCTCATCTTCTGTATTTTCAACTTTTGGACCTTCCTGTATTTGTACAAAACTTTGAGTTGGGTGTTCATTTCTGTTTTCATACCTGCCTTTGTTCTGAAATGAACGATTACCAAACATCATTGTAAATTGTTTAGGAACAAGAGCCAAAGACTCAACAAATGAATTGATCTCATCATCTTCTGAACAAGAGAATCCAGCTTCTGTATCAGTTTCTGAGATCAAGGCTTTGATCTTCCCTTTCTTCTCAGCTTCTCTATTTCTCCTCCCTGACCCTCTGGATTTAGAAGTAAGGGCCAAGGGACCACCAACACTCACTTTCTTCAACATCACTTCCTTCTCATGAGTCTAAAGAGTTCCAAACAAATCATGCAGAGACCACTGCTCCAGATCTTGGTTTGCTTGTAGTGACATTGACAAATTTGACTATTCAGGATTCAGACGTTTGAGGAACAGAATATTGTTATCTTCCTATGATCTTATGATGTCACATCATTTACATTGATTGATCAATGTATTAAATCTGTGATAAGTCTGCTCAATAGTTTCTTCTGGAAGGGCTTGAAAGTTGTTATACTCATTCAGTGCTTGAGCTCTTCTATTCTTCTTCATCTTGGAACCTCCTTCAAGTTGATTTGCTAACTGATCCCATAGATCTTTAGCAGAATCACACTGATCTAGAGATTGAAAGATTTCATTTGGAAGTGCCATTATGAGCAGTCTTTTCACCTTTTGATCAATTTAATTTTTCTTCTTATCTTCCTCATTCCAGTCCTTTCTTTCTTTTAGGACCTGCCTTGCTGGAATTTCTTCAGTAGTGGCAGTTTCAGGTATTCGGGGAATGGTGGTAACTGGAATAAAGGGACCATTCAATACAGAAGCGTATAGATCAAGGTCTAGACCTTCAAAGAAGTTGCTCATTTTAATTTTCCATTGGGGATATTCATCCCTTAATAGGGTGGGTGGTTTTGCGAGAGAGCCGGAGCAGTACATGGCATTTAGTGTTGGATTTGCCATTTTTGGGAAAAATAGAGTATAAGAGTTTTGAAAAGAAATTAAAGGTTTAAGAACGATTTCTAATAACTGAACTTGAAGATGTTTGTCGATGAACAATAAAACTCAGATTTAAGCTAGAATTACCACTTAATTTTAGAGTGAAGAACAATAGCTTAAAAACTCGAGAAATTCTAGTTGAGTAGGGATTTCTCCAAATTGGACTAGATCGAATAATCGATAGATTGATTATCTTGCTCTGATACCAATTGTTGGAACCTAGATCTTTTGAAAACACAAATAAAGTTGATTAAACGCGAATAATAATAGTATAGAGCGGAAGCAGGTTAATCAACTATAAACTAGAATTGCAAATAGTAAAGGAAGAACAATATGAAGATCAATAGTAATTTGTATTTCACTCAATATGACGATGATTACAATAATACAAATTACTCTCTATGAATCTCTCCAATACAATCGACCCTTGATAAAGTGAAGGCTATCTCTATTTATACTATTACAATGGAAAAGTCAACAATCTAGCCTATCACGTATTGACACGTAAGCAAGACATCTAACAAATTCAGTTATGCACAAGATGCATGACTTGCCACGTCATTAAAGCGCGTGTGTAGTTCATAAAGTGAAATCCAGAAGATGCTCAATCTTTTGGATTGTCATTGTTGCTTCTGAACAATAACTTCCGAAGTGAAGATCTTCTGAAGATGTTTGCCTCTGGAGAGTTCAACTTGTTTCTTCAAGAGAAGTTCTGATTCATACTTTCAAATAAGTTCTAACAGTTAGATCTGAAAATATTGTATCCGAGATTACAATTATAGAAGACATGAAGGGTCAAAGTGCAAAGTCATCAAAAGAGAATATGAAATTGATTTTATTGTAAATAAGGCAAGTGTATAATGCCTTAGTTTCTAGTTTCCCTATTGTAATTTCTCTACATATAAATACAACGTTAGGGCTATCATAGAAGGAGAGACATTAATTAGAGACATTAGACGTTAGACATAATTAAGAGATCGTAAGCTTTATTCATAACTCCATACTTTGTAGCCACGATATTATACAAGTTAGATATATGAAAAAGTGAAGTTATTCATCGTGTTATTGTCAATATTACATTGTTACATGATAATCTAGGATCCACAAAGGGAGTTTCAGGGATCTGAGAGATTGCTCTAGTAGAGGAACCAAAATTTAGTAGTTGTCTCTTCTCCCCCTCATGGCATTGATCATCATCATCGTCATGCTCATCCTACCGGTGTATGTTGCAGCCAGCCTGAGATTTGCAAGATTCTTCATGAATCCGGAAGACCTCCAAAATACTAGACACGACTTCTCGTAGGTCGGTTCTTGTCGAGTTGGTGACATCGACGACAAGATCAAATTTTCTCTTAACGTCTATTTTGAATTCATTGAACTCCGTGCGAGTAACATAAGAAGACTGATGTTCTGGACGTAGAAGATCGTAGTGATCAGCTTCAACTGGACCATCTTCTGCAGATTGTGACAACAACTGGGCAAAAAGTTCGGATTTAATTTCCTCCGTTGAGATAGGGCGACAAATAGGCGAAGGCGGAGCTGGTCGTGGTGGAGATGGCAGTGCAGTAAAGATATGCTCGACTACGGATTTTCCCTTGACAAATCTTTTGAATTGTTCGAGTTGAGTCTATAGCATAAACTGAGCTTCAAGAATAGATGCCATAGATGCGGAGTTAGTAACACCTGGCTCAAGAATAGATGCCATAGATGGTTGAATCAACGGTGTTACCCATGTTCATTGTTGGCAAAATGTTAGCACTGATGGCATTTCCATCCGATCCTCATAGGGACGAAGCTTGTTGCCCTAGTACAGATGTTCCGGAGGGATCACGAAGACCCGCAGTTTAAGCACTTGAGGTGCCGAACAATGGTGTACCTAAAAGTATATTTGGTGCTAGTGCAAATGGTGCACTGAAAATGTAGAACAACGGGGAGGTGTCACACCCCGCTAAAGCGGAAACACGAGGGGTGATAGTTAAAGATTTCAAAGCAATAGGACAAAAATAACACCAATCGTCCATTCAAATACATAACAATTTAAACCCGAAATTTACATCATACAAGTCCATAGTTTGAAACAAAATAAAAGGAAATAAGTGTTCAGATAAAACGATTTAAATTGTAAAACATGATTGATGTTGACGTACCCAATTAATAAGCATTTTAGTTCATCATTCTTACCCCTGAAAAGCATGAATAAAACAACGTCAACTACAAAGAGTTGGTGAGTTCACAGGTTTTCAATATTATAAACATCTTTTGCATAAATGAATATTTAGAAAAATAACTTTTATGGCACTTGGTAAATCTTTAAATCCTAAGACGTTCAAGGCATTTTGTACCCTAATTAATAGTAAGTAATGATCCACCACTAAACCTTTCGACCACAAAACTCTTTTTAAATTCTACCTTAGGGGTAGGACTAAAATCCCACATATGTATAACCTTTATTTTAAGTATAGTGCACCTCTACCTGTAGTTTTTAGATGGGATTGCTATCCGCACCCCTACTTGTCGGTTTTTAGGTGGGATTGTCCATCCAATAGCGCTATCCACAAATACACTTGGCTCCTCACTTGAGTTAATAGTAGTATACAAACTTTTATGGAACATTGTGACAACTGTCAAATTTGAACCGCAGGTTAACATTTTATTAAATTTATTAGTAGTAATATAGATTAAATATAAGAATAGGAGTTAGTTGGCTTAGAATGGCCGAAAAATTTCTAGGGTTTCTGGTAGTCGCTTAAAAAGTCCGGTTCCGACCCATAACTGTCTAAAATGTCCTACATAGTGCCAAATGCTCTAATTTATACATAATTTATATAAAATATATAGTTTAGAATGCTAAACATACACTTTTTGGCTCATATTTTGAAGGAAAAAGGCCAAAATTTGAGAAAATGGACTTCTAATCTCACATTTTTGGGCTTAAAATAATTTTAAAAGTGGGGCCCATCTCCATGGCCGCCCCCCCCCCCCCTTTGTTCCACATATAAATATTGTTTTTTTTTCATATTCCCTCATTTGCAACATTCAAACTCAAAAGAACTCTCTCTCTCTCTCTCTCTCTCTAGAAACTAAGGGACATAAACCCCTTCATTCTTTTCCCTCTCTTTCCTTTTCTCTCTCAGCCACATTTCAATCAGAATCACCAACATTTGGCAAGGATTATTGAAGAAAAATGATTTCTTAATCATCCAAGTAAGTACAAACAATATCTCCTTCATTTTCTTAACATTTTTGGGTGAAAAACCCACTATTTCTTGCATTTTAAGTATTCTTCTTCTAAACCTCTGAATTTTCTGAGTTTATGGAGAGATTACACACTAAAAACATGTAAAATGTTCATATAATGGTGGTAATCTATGACCCAAACAATAAAACTCAAGAAAAAAAGGTGAAAATCATGATTTTATGTGTTTTTGAACAACAATGGTGATTTGTGGTGCTGACAGATTTATTGCATATGCATAAATCGTTCATTTCTTGCAAATAATATGTTCAAATATCATGAATCTTCTTTCTAAAAGTTTATTTTGTAAGTTGGGGTTCTAATCCAAGTGGTCTCACTCAAAAACATTGAGTTTTGACCCCCAAATGCTCATAACAAGATAAATGTGCATCTCGAAGTTCAACAGTAGGTAATCCCTATTTTGAACGACCATAATTCTTTGAATATTTATCCAAATCACTTGATTTTTCTTCTGGAATTTAATTTAATGAGTTATCTTTCAAATTCCACTGATTTCTATCAATGATATGGTGATTTGAGGTTTGAATTAATCAAAACAAAATGAGTGTGCAATCTGTCCAAATCCGACAGATTTGTGCATGCATGTTCAAATGGCCATATCTCCTCCAAAACTCAATGACAAAGGATGATTTTTTCTTTGAGAGTCCCTTTTATGAGTTATCTTTTGTTTGCAAGTGGAATCACATGAAAATATGGAGTTTTGACCCTCCAAACCCCTAAAACAATTTAGATGTGCGAACTGTGAAACCACCAGTAAGTAAACCCTACTTTGCATGTTAATATCTCTTTGAATATTTGTCCATAATTCATAATTCTTTTTCTGGAGTTTTCTTTTATGAGTTAGAGGTCATATGAATCCAGTTAGATTCAAAAATACGAAATTTTGAGGTATTAACCAATTTATTAAAGTTAAGTTTGAAATCTGTCAACTAATGACAGAAGTGTGCATGCAACTTTGTGGTGCCATATCTCCTTCATAACTCATTCAAAATGAGTGATTCTTATTTCAAAGGTTTTCTTTATGTGTTATGCTTATAATCCAACTGAAATTTCTGAAAAACATTAAGTAAAACTCCTCAAATGATTGTTTTACTAACAATGTGTAATCTGCCATGCTTGCTGCGACTCCGTGTTTGATATAAATTATTTGAACCCTTTTTATATTTCTAAAATGCATGAACTTAGGTCACAATGACCTTAACTCAGTAATGTATCATATATAAAAAGATGGAAAATTTTATCATTTTGGATGTTACATTAAATTGATCATTTTTAGGACTTATAGTTTCTGTCAGAAAATGAAATTCTGAAACTCTTTGATTTCAAAAATTAGGATCACTTGAAAGACTATACATTACATTTTTGGTATAAATTATTTCTTTAAAGAGCATATGTGCATTATGTATAACGGGACAATAGTAGACCAAGTTGGAAATATAAGGACTTATAAGTATTCTCTTGGTAATCATTGGACATATAAGTGTTAATTTGGGTACGTTGCTTTGTTAGGCAAGCGTTAGGCCTTCAAGCGGACATCTGGGGTATCTTTTTGGTAGCTTTGCTTTAAGGTGAGTATTCAGGGGCCCTCTTTTTTTAATGTTTATCCGTTTTGGGGTGTAAAGCATGTCGTTTAAAAGGAAATTGAATTGATTTATATTGAAAAACAAAAAGTATATAGGTCATTGTGATGAGTAACTTTATATTACACAAAATGATATGTAGAGTTATGTAAAGTCCCTGTGGTACACTACTATTTAACTCTAAATGAGCCAATGATATTTGTGGATAGCGCTATTTGGTTGACATACCCACCTTACTGGCAAGTAGGGGTGCACTTTATCAATTAAGAATGCTCTACACATGTGGACTTTAGGTCCACCGCTGAGGTAGTTCGTGGGGCGTAGAATGTCGTTTAGGCTTAGTAGTGGCTCAATACTTTAATATCATGTGTAATCATAATATGTATTTTGCTCATAAAAATTTAAAATATTAAAGTTGATGCGATCATTTGATTCGCTATGATTTGTGCATTTGAAAACCTGTGAACTCACCAACTCTTTGTAGTTTACTCTTTTGTTTTATCATGCTTTACAGGAAATCAGAAGGTAACTGATCAAGTGTTTTATGTTTTTGTGGAACACCAATCAAGATTTTGTACATGTTAATTTTGTTGTAATTTGCTTATTTTAGACAAGTAGTCAAGTTGTAAACTATTAAACTTTGAACTTGACGTTCTAGTTATTTATGTAAGGTTGGTGTTTATATTCCTATTGCTGTGAAACTTTGAACTGTTGTACCTCGTGTTTCCGCTTTAGCGGGGTGTGACAAACATTTTACTCAGTACAATCTATTAGTGTACATGTCTTAGTGCCCAAAAACAACAATTTCATAATGTTTCACATTCGGTAATGGAAATAGCTCAAATATTACATTTAATCATGATTTTCAACCCACAACGTATAAAATACTTTAAAAGTGGGGCTATGAATACTCACCTTATAGCAAAAGCTTCAAATTAGATCCCCGAGACGCTCGTTTACCGGCCTAGCGCTTTCCTTTCAAGACAAAGTACTCAAATGATTACTATAAGTCCAATGGTTACCAAGAGAATACTTATAAGTCTTTACATGTCCAACTTGATTATCTATAGTCCCGTTATACATAATACACATATGCTCTTTAATATGATAAATTACACCGAAAATGTAATGTTATAGTCCTTCAAGTGATCAAAATTCATGAAATCAAACAATTTCAATGTTTCACCTTCTGACAGAAACTTTAAGTCCTAAAAATGATTGGATTAATGTAAAATCCAAACTGACAACCTTTCCCATCTTTTTATATGTGATACATTACTGAGTTAAGGTCATTGTGACCAAATTTAAGGCATTTTGGACATATAAAAAGGGTTCAAATAATTCATACAAAACTGTGTGTCACAACAAATATGGCAGATTACACCCATTTGAGGAGTTCTACTTAGTATTTTTCATAAATTCCAGTTGGATTATAAGCATAACACATAAAGGAACCTTTTAAGAGAAGAATCACTCATTTTAAATGAGCTATGAGGAAGATATGGCACCACAAAGTTGCATGCACACATCTGTCTTTAGTTGACAGATTGCACACTTAAATTAAATAAATTGATTAATGCCTCAAAACTTCATATTTTTGTATGAAACTGGATTCATATGAACCCTAACTCATGAAAGAAATTTCCAGAAGAAAAATTATGCATTATGGACTAATAATCAAAGGGATATTATCACACAAAGTTGGGTTTACCTTCTGGTGGATTCACAGTTTGCATACCCAAAAGATTTTAGGTGTTTGGAGGGTCAAAACTCCATATTTTCATGTGATTAAACATGCAAACAAAAGATAACTCATAAAATTGACTCTGAAAGGAAAAATCTTCCTTTTTCATTTAGTTTTGAAGGAGATATGGCAATTTGTACATACATGCACAAATCTGTCAGCTTTGGACAGAATGCACACTCATTTTGTTTTGAATAATTGAAACCTCAAATCACCATATCTTTGAGTGAAACTAGTGGCATTTGAAAGGTAACTCATTAAAATAAATTCCAAAAAAGAAAAATAAAGTAACTTAGACGATTATTTTGTGAATTATGGTTGTTCAAAGTAGGGTTTACCTACTGTTGAACTTCCAGATGCACATCCAACTTGTTTTGAGCACTTGGGGGGTCAAAACTCAATGTTTTTGAGTGAGACAACTTGGATTAGAACCCGAACTCTTAAAATAAACTTTTAGTAGAAGATTCATACCATTTGGACATGTTATTTGCAAGAAATGGACGACACAAGCACAGGTATACATTCTGTCAGCACCAAAATATTCTTTTCAATGATTAAAAACCATCATCCAACATGATTTTTACCTACTTTCTTGAGTACAAATGTTTGGGTCATAGATTACCACCACTATATGAACATTTTTACATGTTTTTGGTGTATAATTTCTCCATAAACTCAGAAAATTTCAGTGGTTAGAAAAAGAAGACTTACAATGCAAGAACAAGTGGGGTTTTCACCCAAAAATGGTAAGAAAATGAATAAGATGATGTTATTACTTACTTGGATGATGAAGGAGGCTCAAAATCATCAAAAATCTTGTTAAAATGTTGGATTTGTTGGTGAATGTTGGCTAGAATTTTTGAGAGAAAAAAAATAAAGAAAGAGAGGGAAAAGAGAAAGGTAATTATGTCCCTTTATTTCTATAGAAAGAGATTTGAAATTGAGTTTGAAAATGAAGATTTTAGAAAAAAAAAAGTTTATATATGGGGGAAAAAGAGGGGGGGGGGGGGTGGCCAAGCTTATGGCCACTCCCAAATCCATTTTATAAAAAAAAAAACAAACTTAAGCCCAAAACACACTTAAAAATGTCATTTTTCTCAATTTTGGCCTTTTACCTCAAAATGTAAGCCCAAAAGTGGTTGAATTCTATAAAAATAAAAATTTTATACTTGACACATCAAAAGTTCATATTTTATATAATTCGAGTATAAATTAGAGCATTTGGCACTATATAGGACGTTTCAGATAGTTACGGGTCGGAACCGGACTTTCTTAGCAATTAACACTAGAAATTTTTGGCCAATCTAATCTAACTAACTCTTATTTTTATATCTTATCAAAAACAACACTAATAAACTTAATAAGGACTAACCTGGAAGCTCAAATTTGACAGTTGTCACAGTCTCCCCCTGTTAGAGAAATTTCTTCCTGAAATTTAAGAACTAGCTCTCTCCGGGGCGTTCGCGAACAGGCGAGGATACTTATGCTTCATTAAATCTTCTCGTTCCCAAGTATACTCTGGGCCATGCTTCGCATTCCAGCGAACTTAAATAATAGGGATTTTACTGCGCCTCAACCGTTTAACTTCTCGGTCAAGTATTTCGATTGGTTCTTCAATGAAGTGTAACCGATCGCTAACTTGAACGTCGTCCAGGGGTAGCACCAATGTTTCATCCGGTAAGCATCTCTTTAAGTTTGACACATGAAAGGTGTCATGGATGGCGCTTAACTCCTGTGGCAACTTTAGTTTGTACGCTACTGGTCCAATTCTTTCGGTTATTTCAAATGGACCCACATATCTAGGACCCAACTTGCTTCTTTTCCTGAAGCGTACGAGTCCCTTCCATGGTGATACCTTCAAAAGTACCTTATCACCCACTTGAAATTCTAACGGCTTCCTCCGATTATCGGCATAACTTTTCTGAGGATCTCTTGCTGCCTTGAGTCTTTCTTTGATAATTGAGATCTTGTCAGTGGTTTCCTGGATAATGTCGGGCGTGGTCACTTGTCTATCTTTGATTTCTAACCAGATAAGTGGTGATCTACATTTTCCTCCGTATACGGCTTCATATGGCGCACACTGAATACTGGTGTGATAGTTGTTGTTATATAAGAATTCAACAAGTGGTAGGTGGGTATCCCAACTCCCACCAAAATCTATCGCACACGCACGCAACATATCCTCTAGCGTTTGAATAGCTCTTTTCGATTGTCCATCCGTTTGAGGATGATAGGAAGTGCTATAATCCAAACGCGTACCCAATTCCTTTTAAAGAGACTGCCAAAATCGTGATATAAAACGAGTGTCTCTATCTGAAATAATGGAAATAGGCACACCATGATGTGTAACTATTTTATTGATGTAAATTTGTGCACGTCATTCCATACTGAAATCTTCGCGGATGGGAATCAAATGAGCTGATTTTGTAAGTCAATCAACTATAACCCATATAGAATCGTGGTTACGAAATCCATGGTTATTGGCTCCTACTTCCATTGAGGAATTTCAGGCTGCTGAAGTAGACCGGATGGTTTCTGATGTTCAGCCTTGACTTGCGCACAGGTTAAACACTTACTTACGTATAAAGCAATATCTTTCTTCATTTCTGGCCACCAATAGTATTCCTTCAGATCCTTGTACAACTTATCCGCTCCTGGGTGAACCGAATATTTTGGTCGATGGGCTTCATCCAAGATGGTTGATCGTAGATTTCCAACCTTTGGTTCCTATACTTTATTTTTAAAGTAATGCACTCCATCTGATTGTAACTCAAATTCTTTCCCTAAGTGATGCAAGATCTCATTCTTCAAATTCTCTTCTTTTAAAGCTTCTCTTTGCGCTTCCAAAATCTGAGTCTTTAAACTCGTTTGAACCATCATTCCCATAGCACGTGCTCTCGTTGGTTTCACTCTTTCCTTTCTGCTGAATCCGTCAGCTACTACGTTAGCCTTGCCAGGATGGTACTTTATTTCACAATCGTAGTCACTAAGTAGCTCGACCCATCTTCTTTGCCTCATATTGAACATTTTCTCGTCAAGAATGTGCTGAAGGCTTTTATGATCACTGAAAATGGTGCACTTAGTACCATAGAAATAGTGTCTCTAGATTTTGAGTGCGAACACCACTGCCCATAACTCCAAGTCATGGGTGGTGTAATTCTTCTAATGAATCTTTAATTGCTCGATGCGTATGCGATAACTTTGTCTTTTTATATCAATACGCATCCCATCCCTTGATGTGAAGTGTCAAAGTAGACTACAAAGTTATCCACTCCCTCTGGTAAAGCCAAAATCGGTGTGTTGTATAACTTGTGTTTGAGTGTCTGAAATGCTTCCTCTTGTTTCTCTCCCCAAATGAACTTCTTATCTTTTTGGGTTAGAGTTGTTAGTGGTTGTGCGATGTAACACCCCGCCTTACCACGACACAATATTGTCCGCTTTGCCCCACTAGGTCATGGCTTTGTTTTTGGCGACCTGGTGAGGACTTCCCAGGGGGTCACCCATCCTAGTACTACTCCCACCCAACCACGCTTAACCACAAAGTTCCAAAAACTTGCGTTGCGTGTGGCCCCAAAACGCGTTGTGTTTAGGAAGGCCAAGGTTTACTTATGAACCCAGCATCACTCCTGTCCACGGCCGATATGTGATATGCCTAAGGTGTTACAAACACCTCCCCTTAGGGACTCATCGTCCTCGATGAGGTTTGCCCCATATCCCGAACGGCACAGGAGCGACTCTGATACCATTTGTAACACCCCGCCTTACCACGACACAATATTGTCCGCTTTGCCCCATTGGCTCACGGCTTTGTTTTTGGCGACCTGGTGAGGACTTCCCAGGGGGTCACCCATCCTAGTACTACTCCCACCCAAGCACGCTTAACCACAGAGTTCCAAGAACTTGCGTTGCGTGTGGCCCCAAAATGCGCTGTGTTTAGGAAGGCCAAGGTTTACTTATGAACCCAACATCACTCCTGTCCACGGTCGATATGTGATTTGCCTAAGGTGTTACATGCGATCTTGGAGAAATTTTCGATAAATCGCCGATAATAGCGTGCCAATCCAAGAAAATTGTCGGATCTAAGTTGGTGTCTTCAGGGCTTCCCATTTCTTAATGACCTCGACCTTAGCTGGATCACCATGTATCACTTTTTCATTTACTACGTGGCCAAGAAAGTGCACTTCGCGAATCCAGAATTCGCATTTGGAGAACTTGGCGTACAACTTTTCGTTTCTGAGCAATTCTAGTATCAGCTTTAAATGCTGCTCATGCTCCTTCTTGTCTCGAGAATAAATGGGTATATCATCCATAAACACGATCACGAACTTGTATAGGTACGGTCGACATACTCTATTCATTAAATCCATGAAGACTACTGGTGCGTTTGTTAGCCCGAAAGGCATAACTAGGAAATCATAATGACCATAACGAGTTCTAAATGCTGTCTTAGGAATGTCTTCTTCACAAACTCTCATTTGATGATATCCCGATCGAAGATCGATCTTTAAGAAATACGTTGCACCTTGAAGTTGATCAAATAAGTCATCAATTCGAGGAAGGGGGTATCGGTTCTTGATAGTCAATCTATTGAGTTCCCTATAATCGATACACATTTGGAAAGATCCATCATTCTTTTTAACAAATAAAACTGGAGCTCCCCAAGGTGAAGAGCTGGGTCTGATGAATCCGTTATTGAGTATCTCCTGAAATTGTTCTGACAGTTCCTGCATTTCCGATGGTGCTAACCGGTATGGTGATTTCGCCACGGACGCAGCTCCAGGAATTAAATATATGTGAAACTCAACTTATAATTTTTGGCTGATATAGGATCAAATGGTATAATTTGTTGGTAGCTTGGAGGATTAAAAGCATGACTCTTGCTTTCCAAGAGGGCATGGGGACGTAAATCGATTTATGGATGGAATCAGGTATGCAGTATTTACAGACAAAAGTATTCGGTTACGTAAATTATAAGTAGAAAAGCAGTAGGAACTAAAATGAAGAACGTCAAGAACGTAGAGGAGGTAGGATGGGCAGTTGGTCAGATCTTGGCGGGGGTATTCCAGGCAATTCGTTTGGAAATACTTCGGGAAAATCCAAAACTATAGGGATATCTTGAATACGTTTTTCTTTGACCTTCTTATCCATAACATGAGCTGAAAATGCAATGCAGTCCTTTCTCAAATATTTTCGCATCTTCATACATGTCACCATTTTAATACTCCTCCTTGGTTTCTCTCAGTGTAATTTGAGTATTCCTCCGTCGGGTAGTGGAACTCGAACGATCTTCTCGGAACAACATATTTCAGCTCGGTTCTTGGACAACCAATCCATGCCTACAATTATGTCGAAACTTCCTAATTTAATCGGGATTAGATCTATACTAAAATCCCTACTGCCCAAGTTTAAGGTGTAGTGCATTATTCTGTCTTTAGCCCTACTTTCCTGTCCCTTAGCATATTCAATGATATATATTTCCTTCAATTTTTGCGGTCTAAGATTTATCTTTGGCCTAAAATCTGTCGACACATAACTCCTATCTGCTCCAGAATCAAAGAGTACAGATGCATAATGATTTTTCAATAGAAACGTACCTGTAACTACATCCGAATTCGGCCTTGCTTCTTGCAGCTCCAATCTCGAACACTTGACCTCTTGCCGGACCTCCTTGATTTCCTTGGTTGACTGGTCGCACTTGATTAGTGTTCGGTCTCTGGTTCAATCTTGGATATGCGTTCCGGAAGTGATCCGGGCTTCCACACTCGAAACATGTCCGTCTTCCTGTACTCTTACAATATTTGGCATAATGACCTCCTTTGTTGCATTTCTGGTAGATAATACATCGTCCAACATGTTGTCTGTTGCACTTATGACACTTACGATATGTTCTTTTCTATTTCTCTGCTGGTTGAGTCTGAATCCCATAGTTCCCTATTTTCTTAAGATTTTTACCCATTCTTCCCCCAAATTGCCTTCTTGAGGGTTCCTCCATCTTTCTCTTTCCTTGAGCCTTGTCTTTTGCAAACATTCCCGAACGATTAGCATTATTGGTGAGCCTGGTTGCCGAACTCACTGCTTCTTGTAGGGTTTTCGGGTTTGCCGAACTAACATCTCCTCGTATTTCAGGAGATAAACCCCAACCATATCTATCAGCTCGGTTTCTTCAGGTGTTACCAGATGTGGTACCATTTTTGCCAGCTCATGAAAACGAGCAGTGTAAGAGTCTATATCATTGACTTTCAACTCGTGGTTCCATAACTCTTCTTCCAACTTTTGAATTTCGCTCCTTGGGAAGTATTCTTCTTTCAACACTCTCTTGAAATCTTCCCACGTAAGACTATTAGTAGCTTCTCGACCACGGGTTTGTACTTGTGTGTTCTACCATGTTAATGCTCGTCCTTGTAATAGATAGGCAGAAAATTCCACTTTCTTTCCCTCGGTACATTTGCTAATATGGAGAAAAGAATCCATGCTTTCTATCAAAGTCAATAATCCCACGGCTCCCTCAGTTCCATAAAATTCTTTAGGATTGCAAGACCTGAAAGTTTTGTATGTGCATTCCCTGTTCCTATTTGCATCGGGTTCTGGGTTGTGTTGTTTCTTTGATTAGTATTCAGACCGGCCGCCACTTGGCTAACGATATTTGGAAGTGCTGCCATGAGTTATTCCAACACAAGTCGTGCAATTTCAGGGTTTTCTCTCCTTGGAGGCCTTGTTCTAAAACACGCAATTTCAAATTGAGTTATGGTCAAATTTCTATTACTATAGCCGTAATAAGTCTACTTATTTAATTATACGTATCGTATAACATTCATCTAGTACCATTCATGAAAACAAATACTCAAAGAAACATACGATAGACAGATAACATGCATAACATTTCATAATAAACAAAATATTCCAAACATGAGTCTCAAAATTACAATCCCAAAAAGACATTAAATTGTTTGTAATTTAAACATGTAGGCTATAAGCCTCAAAAGAAAGTATTATCAACCCAAAAGCTTCATAACAACGGAGTTTCACTAATGCATCATCACCCAAACCAGTAGTCCTATCACCACCATCAAAGCTCCTATCGCCCAAGCTAAGTATGAGTACAACCTCCTGTTTGCCCTCCTAGTCTCAAAGGTGACCTCCATGACTCTACCAGTAATTTCATCCTGCGAGTTCAGGATTGTCAATATGGCGTCTAGAGAGTGCTGAAAATGGTCCAACCTAAGTCGGTGAGTCTATACTTCATTAGCCATGCCCGAGACCCAAAATTTCTCCGCTGCGGTCATGCCCTGAGGCTGCGGCACGGGAACTCCAACTGTTGGGGGAGGAAAGGTCGCGCTTCGCGATCGGGTTCGTGATCTCGATGGCTCATCCGAAGGCTCGAAGGGGACCGTGATAGTCACCCTCCTAAGAGGGAGAACACGCTTTCGGGAGGTTCTCATCGTTCTAGGCCCTCGCGATGGACCTGCCACATCGGCTAGTGGTGGCATTGGAACAGGAGATTCAACGGAAGTCTCCCGAGTGGCCACGTCACTATCTTCAGATGGGTCACTCTCCTCATGAATAGGTGGATTTCTTCTAGGGCAGCTAGTAAAATAACCGGATTTGTCGGGGGAATATCCTTGGTAGGAGGATGAGTGAGACATTTTAAACTGCTATCGTAACAAACTTAAATACTAAATGTACTTTAGTAAACAATAAATCATAAAAATGCTTATGCAAACTCGTACTTATGACCATGCTTTCCATTTAGGCAAGAAGTTCCCAATATAATTGTTCCATGTCTCCATTATACACATTAAATTAGACATAGGTGATCAGGCTCTGCCTAATTTCAATATGCTAAGTCGACACTTATTCCAATTATACTAGTACTAAGCCTTTTATTAACTTTTTTTAAATTAAAGTTAGTTTAAGAAATTAGTTTTCGAAAACTTTTGGTTATAGTATTTGGTTTTTATAGAAAAACTAGTGTTCTCTATAACCTATGGCTCTGATACCAAGTCTGTCACACCCCGCTAAAGCGGAAACACGAGGCGTGATAGTTCAAGATTTCATAGCAATAGGGCAAAAATAACACCAATCGTCCATTCAAATACATAACAATTTAAACCCGAAATTTACATCATACAAGTCCATAGTTTAAAACAAAATAAAAGGAAACAAAGGTTCAGACAAAACGATTTAAATTGTAAAACATGATCGATGTTCACTCGCCCAATTAATAAGCATTTTAGTTCATCATTCTTACCCCTGAAAAACATGAATAAAAACAAGGTCAACTACAAAGAGTTGGTGAGTTCACAGGTTTTCAATATTATAAACATCTTTTGCATAAATGAATATTGAGCAAAATAACTTTTATGGAACTTGGTAAATATTTAAATATTTAGACGTTCAAGGCATTTTGTACCCTAATTAATAGTAAGTAATAAGCCACCACTAATCCTTTCGACCACAAAACTCTTTTTAAATTCTACCTTAGCGGTAGGATTTACCTACTATTGAACTTCCAGATGCACATCCAACTTGTTTTGAGCATTTGGGGGGTCAAAACTCAACGTTTTTTAGTGAGACCACTTGGAATAGAACCCCAATTCTTAAAATAAACCTTTAGAAGAAGATTCATACCATTTGGACATGTTATTTGCAAGAAATGGACGACACAAGCATAGGTATACATTCTGTTAGCACCAAAATATTATTTTCAATGATTAAAAACCATCGTGCAACATGATTTTTACCTACTTTGTTGAGTACAAATGTTTGGGTCATAGATTCCCACGACTATATGAACATTTTTACGTGTTTTTGGTGTATAATCTCTCCATAAACTCAGAAAATTTCAGAGGTTAGAAGAAGAAGACTTAAAATGCAAGAACAAGTGGGTTTTTCACCCAAAAATGGTAAGAGAATGAAGAAGATGATGTTATTACTTACTTGGATGATGAAGGAGGCTCAAAATCTTCAAAAATCTTGTTAAAATGTTGGATTTGTTGGTGAATGTTGGCTGGAATTTTTGAGAGAAAAAAAAAAGAGAGGGAAAAGAGAGAGGTAATTAAGTCCCTTTAGTTCTAGAAAGAGAGAGAGATTTGAAATTGAGTTTATATATGGGGGAAAGAGAGGGGGGGGGGGGGCGGCCAAGCATATGGGCCCCACTCCCAAACCCAATTATTTTTAAAAACCAAACTTAAGCCCAAAACACACTTAAAAATGTCTTTTTTTCTCAATTTTGGCCTTTTTCCTCAAAATGTAAGCCCATGTAGGAACCGAGCTCTCATATTGAATCAATGATCTAACGAAAATATGTAAAGCGGAAGCAATTTAGATCAAACAATTTATAAATGGAAGAACGATTAATCAAAATGAAGAACAATATGAAGATAGAAGCATAGTCATATGATTAACCGTGATCATATATCTTACATGATTGGAATGAGGGTATTTGGAGATGGAGAGTTTCAAAGAAACAATCTCACATTCACAATTACAAATGGGGAAGGGGATTCTTATTTATAGCCTAAAATAAGAAAAGTCAAAGTATCCTCCAATGTAGAAGCTCCACGTGTAAAGGTGGAATGACAACTACTAGATGAGGTGTCGGACTATGACAGGGTGATCAACCATTTGAAAATCTGACAAGGCTGAACCTCTTGATGGTTGAACCAGAGGCTGAACCTCTTGTTGGGTTGAACCAGAGGCTGAACCTCTTGATGTATAGTCCAGAGGCTGAACCGGAGGCTGAACCTTTTGATGTATAGTCCAAAGGCTGAACCTCTTGATGTATAGTCAAGAGGTTGAACCTCTTGATGGATGAACTAGAGGCTGAACCTCTTGATGTATAGTCCAGAGGCTGAACCTCTTGATATATAGTCCAAAGGTTGGACCTCTTGAACATTCAGCATGCTATACTGCCGTCTCTTGATCTTTACACACGGGCTCTGGTAATGACTTCTGGTCGCGGCTCTTGCATAACGATCTCTAGTCTACATAGTTTCAGCACATGTTTTTCTTTTGACACTTTCAACATTTAAATTAGGGCTAGCAATCTCCCCCAAAGTGTTAAAAGGAAAACAATTAAAGGAAAACTATTGAAAGTCATTAGCCGTCTTCCCATCAAGCTTTTGAAGCTTGGATATCCCCTCAGATAAACATGTAGCTCCCCCTTAATGTAACACCCTCGTTCCGATAAATTCCAAGCTCCCCCTTGAATTAAGCTCTTATCCTTCATTTTCAACTTTATAATCAGATTCAATGTGCCATAAAAACCAGTGATTGCACCAAATACAGCTTTAACCTGTAGAAACTCAACACAACTGTTAGCCTCAGAATCTCAGCCAACCCCATAGCATATTGATTCATCCAAACATGGATAGATAAAGTGTGTGTTACGTGACAATGTCGTGCAGAATCAGTCTAATAACAAAGAATTTGTCTCTAAACCATGAGTTGAGTGGACATTCAGCACAAGAACTTGTTCAAATAATCTTCATAAGATGAAGAACCTAGAATGAATATCATCCAGAAATATTTGTTCCAAAAATAAACCTAGAAACCACCAAGAGTAACTCTAAAAACCCCGATGTGAGATCAAAGGATGAAAATTAGACTCGGTAGTTCTTTGATCATTGACAGGTTTCAACAGTCTATCTCTGGTTGCAAGAAGAAATTTCTGATGAAGTGTTGGTTCTGAACTATACTTCTTAATTTCTTTTTCTTTATTGTTCAGAGACAATTATGGTTATGAGCGGGTCCAGAACTGAGATGAACTGAAGTCGTGGCTAACTGAAACTTCAACGAACAAATTTCTGAAGTTTGACATGATATAGAACAAGCCACAATACCACTCATCAATACATAAGATATAAAATCAGCAAAGAAAGTTTCTGTCCAGCAGCATTGCACTGACTTCTACGCTACTTCTGGTCATGAAATATTTGGAGTTTGGAAAAACTCAAAACATGATCATTGTAGAGAAGTTTGTTAGCTTTCCATAGAAACTAGATTGACTTTCTTTGGAGTTCGGACGCATGAGATATGATCGTTTTCGTACGGTCGCGTAGATCTGTCCAACAACTTTGCTTCAGCACACTACCTTCAACTTCATCGATTTACTGGGCCTTCTACAGATCGAATCACTGAAAACTCTAAATGTGAAACTTGTAGAACCGTCTGTTTTCTATCCAGGGACGTTTGAATCGCTTGAATTGGTGGTGTGATGAGAGAGATATGATCGATATAGCACAACATCGCAAATCTGCCAGCATCCTGATTTTTATTCAATCGCCATAAAAATTGATCTCAACTTGCACAACCAAATTACAATCAAGGTGATGATTTCAAACATTGGTTCTTGACATCGAAAATGATTCTCCTTCACATCATATTAAGAAACCAACTGTCTTATAAACATTTTATCAAACACCTTGTTTGCATAATCAATTTTTTACTCAATTGGCAATGAATTTTCTTCCTAAAAACCATCCACATTTCATATCTAATGAGAATTACTTTGTAGAATCAAATAAAAATGAAATCAAAACTGAATTTGAATATAAATAAATTCAAATACTGATTTGAATGATATTTTCGAGAACAATTCGAAAACAATGTATAAAAAGATGAATATTATAGATCTAGAAATGAGATGAAATAAACTGGATTCAATGAGATAAAATCAACATATTGGATTGTTTGATTTGAGAAAATCAATAGGCTCTGATACCAATTGTAGGAACCCAGATCTCATATTGAATCAATGATCTAATGAAAATACGTAAAGCGGAAGCAATTTAGATCAAACAACTTATAAATGGAAGAACGATTAATCAAAATGAAGAACAATATGAAAATAGAAGCATAGTCATATGATTAATCGTGATCATATATCTTACATGATTGGAATGAGGGTATTTGGAGATGGAGAGTTTCAAAGAAACAATCTCACGTTCACAATTACAAATGTGGAAGGGGATTCCTATTTATAGCCTAAAATAAGAAAAGTCAAAGTATCCTCCAATATAGAAGCTCCACGTGTAAAGGTGGAATGACAACTACTAGATGAGGTGTCGGACTATGATAGGGAGATCAACCATTTGAAAATCTGACAAGGCTGAACCTCTTGATGGTTGAACAAGAGGCTGAACCTCTTGATGTATAGTCCAGAGGCTGAATTAGAGGCTGAACCTCTTGATATATAGTCCAGAGGCTGAACCTCATGAACATTCAGCATGCTATACTTCCGTCTCTTGATCTTTACACACGGGCTCTGGTAATGACTTCTGGTCGCGGCTCTTGGATAACGATCTCTGGTCTACATAGTTTCAGCACATGTTTTTCTTTTGACACTTTCAACACTTAAATTAGGGCTAACAGCCCAAAAGTGGTTGAATTCTATAAAAATAAAATTTTTATACTTGACACGTTAAAAGTTCATATTTTATATAATTCAGGTATAAATTAGAGCATTTGGCACTATATAGGACGTTTCAGATAGTTACGGGTTGGAACCGGACTTTCTAAGCAATTACCGGTAACTCTAGAAATTTTTGGTCAATATAATCTAACTAACTCTTATTCTTATATCTTATCTAAAATAAACTGATAAACTTAATAAGGACTAACCTGGAAGCTCAAATTTGACAGTTGTCACAGGAGGCGTGTGTTTTGTTTCAGTATTCGGAATCTCCAAGTGAGATCCAAATACATCTTGTGATGAATCCCCATGATGAGGAGGAATAACTACTAGATGATATCGATTGGATGCATGTTGAACTTGTTGTGATCATTAATGTAGCTGTCGTTTGCAGTTGCAATGCCTGATTTGGTACCAGGTGAAGAACCCACAGTTGTGGAAGTAGTGGTACGCGCAGCTGTGAGATCGTCGAGTGTTGTTCGTACCGTGACATTTTCTGTAGACGTCGGAAGAGGTTGAAATCGATGGGGTAGGAGAAGTTTGCGTACCATGGCACTGCCCATTCTAGACCCCCTCACATGTTGTTTCTCTAGGCGCACCCCGTGTAGGTACCCAGTAGCCTGGACCTACTCTCTAGGAATCCTAACACGCGGACCCTGGCGCCTAGGGGGACGTGCTCCTTGGGAGGTCCAACCAGTGTTGGTTGAGCCATCGGAGACGTGAATCCTAATCTAAGTCTATAAGCTAACACACTCCATGTCTTAGGGTTTACATAGGCTAGAAGTTCTTCGGATAAGTTCATGGCGACCACTCTTTCGATATTTTGTATGTTGGCTAGATGGTGCATGGCGTATTCACGACACACATCATGGTGAGATCGGGGACGGATGTCATGGTTGTGTCTCATCTCGCGATGAATCAATAGTTGAAGAAATGGCATGTAGGGAACGGAGATCTGCTCTTTGGGTATCCGTTTCTCTAGACCGTTTTGTTCGAGCTCGTTCAACAGAACACTAATATGGTCAACATGGCAGTTGTATGCTACGCCATGCAACAATTATAAAAAGTTTGAGTTGCACTTGTCGATCCCTTTGTCTTGGAAGACTGGACATCGATTAAGAATGGTGAACAGGGTGTAGTAGATAGGCATGAGATATCTATGTTAGAAAGCGGACACCTAGGGAAGGAGTTGAGAGTACACAAGCGCAAGAACTTCTGTGAGGAGTTCAGCCTCTTGTACATTTATATCATAGTATATTGCATCCCTGTTTGAACCCAGAGCCCTTTAAACTCAATTAATCAATAGATTTGATGAACAATATATGAGCAGAAGCAATATAAATCTATGATTGTAACTAGAGCAGTAATTAAATCAGTAAGAACAGTATGAAGATCAAATGAGAATTAGTATTGAATAATCTGAAGATTGATTACAATACGTCGAATGAAAAACCCTGTTTCTCTCTCAGATCATCGATCACATCACAGTGATAACTAACTATATTTATACTATTACAAAATAGAAAGTCAACGAGCTAGCCTATCACTGAGTGGCACGTCACCTGTACTACTAACATAATTTGTTACGCATGGAAAGTGTGACTGCCACGTCATCTAAAGCTCGTGTATAATGACAGTTGAAATCCAGAGGGTCTTCAAGTCTCTGGGCGCTTCTGACTGAGAGAGATCAGAAGATGAACTTCTGGTTTGTCTTCTGAAGTTAAGGACTTAGAGGATTCTTGTTCATACTTCCATAAAATAAGTTCTAACAATCTCCCCCTAAGTATGAATTCCAGAATCATGAATTGTAAAACAAAAACAGAAGTTCATTTCTTAATAAACAAACAGATACATCAAAAATTACAATGTAAAGATTTAAAACGGAGCCTCAGGATGGCCACTGATAATCTTGTAGAATTGATCTGTAAGGTTCCTTAGCTTTACAGTTATCCAGCTGTTTATCCAATCTATTCGCTGCAATCCTGATGTGAGCCTCTTTGCTTCTGTCATCCTTCTCAAGAGATGCATAACTTTTGACTATTTCCACTATTGCAGCGGAATACTTGTAAGCTTCTCTTATTCTAAAGAAACTCTTTTTGGTTCTGTTAGTATTTGCCCAACTGGGAGATGTTCAACGCCTTCTCTTTCTTCGTTAGGTGCAGTGATGCTCAAGACAGTCACTTTATGATCTAGCCCGGTTTGAAAATCTACCTGCATTTTGTATTTCACGAAGGCTTCCATACAGTTTATGATTCTTGAGAAGGCAATTTTGTCTTGACTATCTTCAAGTGATTTCATCTTGTTCTTCATAAACCTTCCCAGTGGTATTAAGTCAGATGGATTGATTGACAGAAGATCATTATCACAGAAGTAATGTTTCTCATTGTCGGCCCTTTCAACTTCATATATGGTATAAATCAGTTATGTGTTCTCAAATCTCACATGCTTGACCCCGATTACCCTTTTGATTGGGGAGGTTGTCTAGGCATCTTTCCTCATTTTCTGGTGACTCATGAACGTTGTCTTAACATCATCGCTCACTTGGTAATTATTGGAAAAATTTGGAAGCATCAAATAGACCATGTTTTCAGTTGTTGCGTACAAGCACCTATGTTCAGTTTCCATTAAAGTAGGTCGTAAAAATGCTTTATTTTTCTCTATTTCCTGTCGTATGCTCGCCTTCCTTTTATCTAATATCTATTTCTTCAGTCTTTCAGCTTGGGCTTTATGTTCTGATTGATCTTTTTTTGGTTCAGAGATAGGCACTTGTGAGCTTGATTCAGAGACAGGTGGCCTTGTGATAGGAATTTGAGGGATAGTTGTCGAGGGTACTGGATATACTCTGGTTTTTGCACTGGTGGATATGGGTTCGGTTGTTTGAGTTTGAGGTTTTGGAGGTTGTGCCTTGGTAATATTTGCTGAAGTTGTTTGAACAGAAGGTTTAGATGTGGGCGTTTGAGCTTGGGATTGGTTGGGCTTCTGAGTCCGACCTTCTGGCTTTCTCTTGTTTCCTAGAAGTTCAAGTATGAATTTTGCCATGTCTGGATCCTTGGGAGGCGTACCAGAATTAACGGCCAGAGGTGTTGGCGAAAGGGCTTGTTTCGTTGATGGTGGGGTAGAGGGTGTAGATGCCGAGGCTTCACTTTTGTTCTGAGCTTGAGCTTTTTCAAAATATTGAATCATTATCTTTTTAGCTGCATTCTCCCCCTTCTGAGAATCATGATCCTGATCCTCAAGCCTTTTCAACTCAGCCTTCTTGCAGGCTTTGGCTTCCTTGGCCTTTTTCTGTCTCTCTAAATCTGCAGAAATTGAGCTAACTAAAGAAGTTAGCCTTAAGTCAGAGGTATCTAAGGTAGATACCTTCTGAGCTAAGTCATTTGAGCTCGAGTTGTTCTTTGATACGAACTTAGCATTAAAGGCATTGAATCTGTCCATTATAGCCTTTTGGAAGGATGCTATGTCTGATTGGCGTATAAAAGTAGAGGTATTTAAGGTGGAGGCTTCTGAGGGCACAACAGCGTTGATCAACTTCTGAATATCTGCGACTAACGATCCATACTCCGAGACAGAAATGGTAACTTTTTGTGAAGGGATATCATCTGGAATATGGAAGATGGCTTCTACATTAGCTTTGATTCCAACATCCAATTTGTTGAAGTGGTCATATGCAGAATTCTTCTGTGCCTCTGTAGTATCAGTTATCAGCTTTTTAAGGGCATCCACAGCTTGAGAGTGTTCTTTTTGAGTGTTGTGTACTTGGCAGATGAGGAAATTTTGAGCAGTGATCTCTGATCGAAGATTTGACTCAGCTGTTTGAATGGTTTGTTTTAGATCCCCCATAGATCCCTGAATTTGATCAACAAATGCCTTTAATGCTGCATTTGTGACAAATTCTAGAGTGGTAACCGGTGCATCTCCAACACATGGAGCCCCTTGTCTCTCGCGTTCAGAGAGGCCGTCGTTCACGCCTGTTTGGAAGTTGAGTGTAGAATGACTTCCATCCTATCTTCGAGGGCTCCTAAGAGACACCTCTTCGGATGTTCTAACATCATTGACTTTATCTCCAACATCAGAGGGTGGAGAGTCAATAAACGTGTGCTTACCATTGAAAAGTCCGAAGACTCCAGTAAGTGGTGCATCCTTTTGCTGTAACCCCTCTGATAGGATTTCATCAGCTTCTACTCTAGGAGACAATATGGACGTACCCTCTATATTTCCTAAGTTTTCATTGGTCACAAAGTCTTCAACGTGTGTGGGAGGTGGCGAGTTCTGGGGCGACTGAACTCTTATAATTTCATCATCATCCTCGTGGTTTCCCCTGTTGTGCTTGATGTGGAGAGATGAAGAATTCCTTCCACATGGTTAGTTTGAGGATTAGGGTTTGGACTGAGCAGTCATGTTTCAATGAGTGAAGATGTGTTGGCATGTACCTCAGTATATGTGGTTGCTCTGGTTGGACTTGGCGAGATTCGCTCATATGTGTCTCTATGGACATCTTCTTCACTTTCTCTTAAAAGTCTCTCGGCATGGGTGGAGCACTCGGTTGTTCACTCTGATTATTTTCATCCTATGGCTCACTTAACTCTCACTTTCTATTCTAGGCTCTAAATGCTCTGGGTAGGTATTCTATCTTCTGAGAATACCCTAGAGCTCCTATAAGAAATAAGATTGGGAGCGGTTGGAGTTA
The DNA here is from genome assembly GCA_036898165.1 of Silybum marianum. Taxonomy (NCBI): domain Eukaryota; kingdom Viridiplantae; phylum Streptophyta; class Magnoliopsida; order Asterales; family Asteraceae; genus Silybum; species Silybum marianum. The sequence goes on along the minus strand of CM072533.1, from coordinate 23,552,122 downwards.
TAAGGTATAGAATATACCTGGATAATTCGCGCTGAACTAGATATCCGTCATTATCAATTGTTGGTTTGTGGGAGCTCACCGTTGATATCTTGTAGAATGGTTGAAGGGATGGTACATTTGGATGTGATAGTGTTGGACGAATGAACAGGGCCAGAAAATGAGGAAACATGAGTGATGGGAGAGCTTTTTCATTGCTTTGGTTTAGAACCTTTAGGTTTACTGCAGCACTCATTTCTATAAAATTTAGGCTTGCTAGTCCAGAGGGTGATTAAAGTACATCCCATACATGATAGTGAGGATGTTTCTGCTTGCTTGGTCCAGAGACCCAATTTTACAAGCGAGGCTCTTGTTAAGTATGGACACCAAAACGTTCCACATTGGGGGTAACTTCTTTGTTTTGAAATCTGATAGCTTCGTGAGTCGTTCATTGTAACCCAAAAAATTGTTTCTGTTGAGGGATTCAGAGCGAGATCTGGATTGGATACCTTTTCGCCTTCAACTTCAACAATGGGCTATGGTAAGTGAAAGATTCTGGCGATCTTCTTTTTTGTTACAGGAACCTCGACGGCTCGCTCAGCATCGTTTGGTAGGCCAAAGCTACCCGAGAGTGTATTATCATCCTTGATGTACATGGTTTGCCAGACTTCCTGGATATACATTTTAGGGACATTTGGGTTGGTGAGGGTTAGGGCTCAGCTTAGGGTGTGGTGTTGTAGAAACTCTATCATCACTCGATAGTCATTGATATCGGTATTTGGATCAAGAAGTACTTGGACATTGTTTGGTTTCGGGGGTAGTCGGAGAACAGGAGCACTGTCAGCAGTGGGATCGATGATTCTTCCTTCTTCTTCTTGTACATTCATGATTGGGTTTTTATCTGCAATTTGAGAATTTGGGGATTTTGAAATTCGAAGTAGCAGGTTTGCAGGTGCACAGTAAAATCGAGAGGTTGAAGACGATGAAAGCTGAATTTGGGATATCCTTGAGTTTATACTGTAAGAGTGAAAATGAACTCGAGTGTTTTTGAATATCAAGATTTATTTGATTTGGGGATTGTGAACGGTTTTTAGGTGCTGACGTAAAAAATTGAGCGTGCACTCATGCAAACGGTCGATTAATGACACGTGAAGGAACTTTCTAGAGTGTATTAGTGGATTAATGACACGCGTGATGTTTGATGAGTCACTCAATGGTTTCTCGTTGGTTTTTGATGAGAACCAGTTCCGCTTTCTTTATTTTGAATATTCCGTCCAAAAAAAAATCAATCAATTAATCAACAAAAAAATTGTGGATTAAACAGAGTTTTTATAAATTATTTTCAAGGAAAAAATATGTTTAAAGACAGTGAATTGATCAAATAAAACATTTTTGGATCAGAAGAGACTTTTGTGTCCTATGAACAGTATTTCAGAAGAAATTTTATTGAATAAAAGAATTTTAGATAACCTTGACGGCAAGAGTTATTCCAAAAGTAACTTATTAAAAAAATCTAAGGAAAAACAAATTCATAGAATAGCTAACATGAGTTAGTCTTAAAAATTGATCAATTCTCCTCGTTGAATGAATCAGTATTCTGTGCTCCCCCTTGAATCATGTATGTAATGCTCCCCCTTGACCTATACTTGGATCATAGAGTGTGAAAACAAGTTTTCTTTTTGCGAATAGAGTCATTCAGAGACTTCTGAGTGTCTCTGATTCATTTTCTTTTGACAGAGGTATCCAGAGACTTTTGGGTGTCTCTGGTTTATTTAAACACAATTTTACTAAGTTGTAAGACAAAGATATATTAAATAAGTAACTAATCATAGATTATAAAAGACTTTTAAAATCTAAGTTTATTTACATGTTTAGCATACCCAACTTGCTAATTAGAAAAATAAATCTTTTCTCATCCAGAGCTTTTGAAAAAATATCAGCAAGTTGGTAGTCAGTGGAGACAAAATACATTTCAATTGTCCCTTTCTCCACATGATCCTTTATAAAATGATACCTGACATCAATGTGCTTGGTCTTTGAATGCTGTATCGGATTTCCTGTGATGGCAATAGCATTTTCTGAGTCATAGATGTTGGTCCCAAAAAGGATCTACAAGAGTTAAATACTAAGTAAACAGTTTGTAGAAGGGGGGGGGGGGGTTGAATACAAACACACAAATTTTGGTTTTTAAATGAGTTTATTTGAAATAAACAAATTTACAGTTTCAAGCGGAATTAGAACAAGTTAAGAACCTATTCTATTGTAACTAAGGAAACACACAGATTGATGCACAAGAAGATGAAAGAAAGAAATGCAGAAGGTAGAGGCTAGAAGGAAGCATGCATAAAGATGAATAAGATATCTTCATCTATTTATACCCGCTTGCATTTAATGCAAGACCAAAGGTACATGCCACGTGTCAAGCTTGGATAGGAAGCCTGTCCTTGTAAATAAGATAGCCATGCTTTTGGCCGAATATTTACAGTACCGTATCAGATATGATGGGGACATAAGAGACAAGTCATACGTCCTTTTCTGACATGGTTCTAGGTTTGACTTTTGTGCATCGAGGATAAGATCAAACTTTAATCTTGCAGAGGAAGCTTCATTTGATCGCTGACACTGAATGTTCAAGGATAAACTTCAGTGTTGCTGAGGCTTCACAAGACTTCACACTTTGAGTAGATAGTCGCTGCTATCGCGGAACCGCTTCAGGTCACTTAGCTGATTATCTCTTTCTTCAGCTTTGGTCTTCGGCATTTATTCTTTGAATGGTCTTTTGGTGTGATAGCTGATCTTCAGGTCTTCAGAGATAAGCTTGTTGATCCTTGATCTTCAGCGATCGCTGATAGCAATCAGCGTATGCTATTGCTGAATTTGAACATAAGCTTATCTAAGGAATTTCACTAAGTATAGCAAAGGAATCATATTTAAATCACTGAGAGGAGTTATGATCAACAATCTCCCCCTATTTGACTATGATTAAGCAACATAGGAAAATTGATTTTAAAAGATTAGTAGGGACTTATAAAATTTAAAATACATTTTCTAAGTACTAATCTGTAAAATATTTTTCAGCTAAACTATTATCTGGATTGAGTTTCATTTATAAGGATATGAAATCACAATTTTTACAAGTAAAAGAGCTTAAAGTACATTCACTGATTGAACTTTCAGAGTGAAAGATCAGTGAGTATAAGATAGTGTATCGAAAATAGAACTCTTATGTTCATTGTCCCTTTTACTATTTTCAGGGATCTTTTCAGTACTAGGGTGGAGTAAAGTACTTTGAATTTTATTAATTAGAATCTGAAGAATTACAGCGAAATGAAATTACAATGATAAAGATAAAGTACTTGTACACTGAAGAAATATTACAAAGGAAATAGAAAACTATGACTAGTCAGAGATGTTCTCGTTTCTTCTTTGTAGCTCATTCTCATAAAGAGTCTTCTGTCTGTTCATTAGAGGAGTGTCTGACCAGCAGCGCCAAAGCATGATCTTTATGAGAGAGGATGGTGCCCTGTGAATATCTTGGTTTCTGAAGAGTCCTAAGAACCCCTCATTATCCAAGAATACCATACCAGGTTCAGGTAGTGTGATGATTTCCTCTTCTTGATATCTTCGGTCTTGAGGAAGAGAGGTGCGAAGCATTGATATATCAGGGAGCTCAAGATGACCAAGAATGCTTTGATAATCAAACTTAGTTTCATGCTCATTCTTCGAACTTGAGCCACCTTCAGCAACTGATCTTTTCTTCTTTGATGGTTCAGGGAGAGGGGGAACTTGTACATGTTGAGACATTCTTTGCAGCAACTGATTCAACTCATCTTCTACCACATACTTGAACTTGGATTTGGAACCCTGAATGGCATCTCTGATTTCGAGCCATTCAGTGTATCCATATAACCTTAAGAATTTTGCTTCTTCTCTCTTTGTTCTGGATGGCCTCGTCATTCTTACATATACTTTTGGACCACCTCTGTTAGAGTGTCGCCCTTGGATAGTTACGTGAATGATTTTGTCATCAGATCTTCGAAAGTTCAGCATCTCTGTGCACCAATCCAGTTCTTTGTCTTTCTGAGTTGTGGCTTCAGTGGTTAGTGCAGTGAGAATCTTCTGTTGAGGGAGAATGGGATCTACATTCAGGTTTTCCTGTACAAGTTCTTTCTGAGCTAGAGCTGCAGCGAGCCGTTCACTCTTTTCTAATTGCTCTTTGGCTGCTTTGTCTCTTGCTGAGTCTTCCCTGAGAAGCTTTCTTGCTAAAGCAAGATCATTCTCAGTTTGCTTTATTTCTTCGTCTCTGATCCTCTTAGCTATCAGAGCTTGTTCTCTCTCTTCCTTGGATAAGAAGTAAAATTCATCTACTATTCTGATTGGTACAGCGTTTATTGGGTCTTCTTGGGGCACCCTTATTCTTTTTGCTTCGAATTCCCTTAGGAATTTTATTCGCCTTTCTTCCTCTTCAGGCTCGCTTATTATCTGCTTCTGAATGCGACGCCGAGGGATGAGGCCTTCTTCTTCCTTAGAGTCAGTTTCCTCTATGTACATAAACTGCTCATTGGAAGAAGGTTCCTTCCTTGTGGATGAGTCCTTTAGGGGACGGGGATCACTGAGGGAAGGAGAGGAGGAAATAGTTTTGTCAGAGGGAATTTCAGTGGGTGAAGAGGAGTGTATGGGAGTTTCAGAGAGAGGAGTAAAATAAGGGATAAGCTGAAGTGATACCTTATCAGCGGTCTCCCCCTCTTATATTAGGATGGTGGCCTCAAGATTGACCACTCTGGCTGAGGGTCCAGCTTCGTCCCCCAAGGGCTCTAGCTGAGATGTACTTGGTCTGGATAGTCTGAAATGCTCCAGTGCAAAACCCAAGTCATCATCATCATCATCAACCTCATAGTAAGGGATGCGTTCCTCTTCTTCTTCATCATCCTCTTCCTCATCATCATCATCATCATCATCAACTCTTGCAGTTGAGGAAGGTTCTGGTCGTTGGATGTAGGGAGAGATCCTTTCATCTGGAAACCGACGATTATGCTCGCCGATAAGTTCGTCAGCGAACTCTTTGGCCACCTTCTCCCCCTCAATGTTATCATGGGGCAAGACGTGGACCATCAGAGTGCGTACATTTGTATGCACAGCTTCCAGCATGGTCCGATCAGCAGCAGCAAAGGAGGGACCAGTCCCACTGAGCCTTGAGAGAGCCTGCAGGATGTCAGACTGAGTCTTTTGAATAGACTCGAGGACAGTGGCCTGAGCATCAACCTTCTGCTCAATGTTGAGGAGGGATTGGTGAAGGTCCTTGTGATCGTCCTTCAGAGTCTGAACATCAGACACCAAGTTGCTGACATTCGTCTTTATCCCTGGAGTGCCAGCGACCTGCCAGAAGATCAACTCTGTAGAAGTCTGCAGGGTGTCCAGCCGGGCTCTGGTGAGAGCACACTCATTGACCAGATGGTCAATGGCAGGGAAAGTGGGAGCTGGCAGAGACACAGGAGGCAACTCAGTGATCCTGGGAGGAAGCTTGGGGGCAAGGTGCTCCATCTTGACATCCCTGAGCTTTCTGGCACTAGGAGGGCGCTGAGGAGATTTCACTGTTGGCTTCGAAGAGGTGGTGGTGGTCGTTGTTGCTGAGTAGACAGGAGCAGTAGCAGCAGCTGATGACATTGACAAAGAGGCGAGAAAAGAATCTGGATCAGATGACGGATGTAAAATAGAATTATTTTCCTTGAGAGTATCGTGAGGATTACTCTCAGGGACTACTTTTGCAGAGGCAGTGTCCTGAGGATCACTGACCAGTGTCTTAGAGTATCTGAAAGAGATACTCTGAGGTCCTTTTAAATTGGCTTTCCAAAACTCAGATTGCCTAAACAATTTAGAGGTTTGGACTGCGTGCATTTCAGCATTATCAGAGATAGGGACAACTATCACTGAGTCATTTGCTGATGTGAGGACCAAAGAAGTAGAGATGGAAGAGGTAGAGAAGGCAGTAAAAGTAATACCTGATCCAGCTTCAGCAGAGCTGGCTATAACACCTTCAGAGACCTTAGTCACTGATGGTGGTGGTAGTGCTGATGAAGCTTCAACGGCAGTAGAAACCGTTGGAGTGGCTATGGATGAGGGTGGTGATTGAAGTGCACCAGAATCAGAGAGGATGGTCTGTTGAGAGACCACCTTCTTGGGTTTCTTTGATGGGATGGTCTTTTTATGACCATCAGCGGGGGTTTTCCTCTTTGCAGCAGCAGTGCCTTGGGTACTCGCTGAGGGGATGGGCAGCGAGGAAGACACTGAAAGAGGTGCTCCTATAATTTGGAGCATATAGGGAGTGAGAGGAGCATCACCTGGACGTTCTTCCAGGTCCAGAGATTTGTTCCCTACCATGGAGAAGGCGAAGTCACCAACCTTCGGGTAGCTTTCCCCGAAAGCTTCTTCAAGGATGATTGAGAAGAAACGTGGGTAAGGGATAACGTGATTTCTGGTGGAGGCGTTGAGGCGGCTGCACATATCGCTGAAAATGTAATCAGGATAGTTCAGAGGGTGACCAGTGCAGAGAGAGAAGGCAAGGTCCTGAAAATGCTTGCTCGCCTGATCGTGGGAGCCAACTTTTGACCCCAGGCACTGAATGACCTTGGTGAGAACATATTGCCAGCGAGCAGGGAGTCTCTTCTTCTCCAGCTTAGAACCCACCGTCTTCACTAAGGGGTTCTCCCACTAGTAGCCAATGGAGTCCAAGAAAGCATCAATCTGCTGCTTTGTTGGTTCAGCACCCCATTGTTCATTTTTCTTTCCCTGAGGGAGTCTGAGCGCCTTTCGTACAAACCCTGCTGTGAACGCGAAGTAACCAAGGTCAGGGATTGTGAAGGAGATAGAAGGGAGGACATTGCCTTGTCTGTCTTCAACGTAGTACATTGCGCCGTGTACCAGAGAGCCTGTAGGTGAGACGCAATACCCACTGGGTTGTGGACGAAGGCATACATCAGCGGGCATGCCTTTAGGAAGCTTGCAGCATCCTTGAACTGAGGGCGTTCAGAGGGAATGTCTACCAATGCAATGTAATTGCATGGCTTGAAGGTTGATTTCTCCATCTGAAAGTGACAAGTTGGTGCAGCAACCAACTGGTTAGCAGCAGCGGTTTCAGCAACGTTGGAAGCAGAGGCCATTTCTGTAGGAAAAATGGCAACACCGAAGAGATAAATCATGGTTTTAATACATGAATGTATAAACCAGAGGTTTGGTATTTAAAACTACCAAATGTAAGGTCAAAGAAACAAGTGTTTTGATGAACAATATCAAAATGCTTGTTGGCAATTAAAAAAATTTAAAGATAAATAAAATAGTATAAAACGTACCAAAAAAAAATTTGTTCTTAGAACAGGGTTTTGTAAATGAAAAACTTTTCAAAAACAAGATTTTATAGATTTTAAGAAAGAAAAGAGATTAGAAAGGTGAAACGAGTTGTTTCCAATTCTTGATATAAGGTTTAGATCAAACCTTAACCGTGTGAAGAAGAAAAACGCACAAGTGCGTGTTCTTGGTGTTCTTGCAGAAAGCTTGAAGATTCGAAGTTTATCCTTTGCCTTTAGAGAAGTTATGAAAGCGGAAGGAATAAAGTGAGACAAAAGGAATGCTTAAATAGCAAGAGGAGAGAGAAAAAGAGAGGATAACTAAATGACGGTTTTAGCTTTTTGAAAAAGAAATGATGACCTGGCGCACGTTCCAAGAAAGGAGTTGGAATGAAAACGTCGCGGTCCGTCGTGTGTCAGAAAAAGGTCTGACGTGTCCTTTTCTTAAATATTTGAAAAGATTATAAAGATAATTATCCATAAGGAAGGTTTATCCTTTATAATTTTAGAAAATTCATCACTAATAATAAAGGATTGTCAGTGAGGAGTTTTTATTTAAGAGAGACATTCTTTGATGAGAAAAAAAATATCAAAGAGTGTTAAGGATTAGAAGATAATACCTGAGGAGATGGCCTAGATATCGCTGAATCAGAGTTCAGTGAATGGAAAGTTTGAAGGCTTTATTTGTAATCCGTTGTTGGTCACTGATTAATGAGTTATTCAGCGTTCAACATACCAAGTTCGCTGATAAGTAGATTGAATCTTGTTTTATCAAGAGGCTTGGTGAAAAGATCAACGAGCTGATATTCGATAGAAACAAAATGAAGCTCAACTTCACCATTCATCACATAATCTCTGATAAAGTGATATCGGATCTCAATGTGCTTGGTTTTGGAGTGAAGTACAGGGTTGTTAGCAATTGCTATAGCACTTGTGCTATCACAATAAATAGGAATTTTAGAGAGCTTTAGATCGTAGTCTCTGAGTTGATTTCTGATCCAAAGGATTTGAGCACAACAACTACCAGTTGCTACGTATTCAGCTTCAGCAGTGGAAGTGAACACTGAGTTTTGCTTTTTACTTGTCCAACTTATTAACTTACCACCTAGTAGCTGACACCCACCAGTGGTGCTTTTTCTATCAATCTTACAACCTGCAAAGTCATTGTCAGAATAACCGATAAGTTCAAATCCTGAGCCTTTGGGATACCAGAGACCAAGATTTGGAGTTCCTTTCAGATATCTGAAGATTCGCTTTACAGCGATTAGATGGGATTCCTTCGGTTCAGCTTGATACCGAGCACAGAGACAGGTAGCGTACATGATGTCTGGTCTACTCGCTGTAAGATACAGCAGAGACCCAATCATTCCTCGATAGGCAGTGACATTTACTGGTTTCCCATTGGGATCCTTGTTTAACGTCAGAGGAGGGGCCATAGGACTCTTCATCGCTGAGCATTGATTCATGTCAAATTTATTCAGCATGTCTTTAACATATTTGCTTTGACAAATAAAAATTCCTTTGTCAGATTGCTTAATCTGCAAACCTAGAAAATATGTTAGTTCACCCATCATACTCATTTTATATTGTTTCTGCATTCTTGCAGCGAAACGAGTGCATAATTTGGGTCTTATGGAACCAAAGATAATGTCATCAACATATATCTGAGCGAGAATCGTATGACCTTTATATTTTCTTAAAAACAGAGTTTGGTCAATTTTTCCACGAACAAATTTCTCTTTAAGAAGAAATTTAGAGAGGGTGTCATACCAAGCTCTAGGAGCTTGTTTTAACCCGTAAAGAGCTTTTTCAAGTTTAAAGACATAACCAGGGTGGTTTGGGTCTGAGAAACCAGGGGGTTGTTCAACATAAACTTCCTCGCTGAGTTTTCCATTTAGAAAAGCACTTTTAACATCCATTTGAAAAACTTTGAAGTCTTTATGGGCAGCATAAGCTAAAAAGAGTCTTATGGCTTCTAAACGAGCTACATGGGCAAAGGTTTCATCATAATCAATTCCTTCTTCCTGTCTATAACCTTGAGCAACAGGTCTAGCCTTATTACGAATTATAGTCCCGTTTTCATCTAGCTTATTTCTGAAAACCCATTTGGTTCCTATGACGGTTTTATCAGAGGGTCTAGGAACAAGATTCCAAACTTTATTTCTACGAAATTCAGTCAGTTCTTCTTGCATAGCTGAAACCCAGCTAGGGTCAGAGATAGCTTCATCTATCTTCTTAGGTTCAGAGAGAGAAATGAAGTTTACATAAAGACATATATTACCTGTACCCTTACATGTTTTGATACCTGCAGTGGGATCGCCAATAATCTGATTTATTGGGTGATTTGCAGTCCATCGCTGAGCTGGTGGTTGAGGAGAGAGATCAACAGCAGACTCAGCGACCTGTTCTTGAGATTCTGGAATAGGACGTGTTTCAGCAACAGGTACTTCATTTAGAATCAATTCAGGGGATTGATTTTCAGAGAAGGTTTGGTTATTCACAGAGGAATTTCCAAGAGATGAATCAGTAACAGGAATCTGATTTAAAGGAGTAACATTTCTCCCTGAAGATGGATTGTTGTTACTTGTTAAGTTTACAGGGATTTCATCATCACATACATCAGCTGGAGTTTGTTTGCTGAAGTATGTTTCAGGTTCCCCATAATGAGATTCCATCCAAGCATTCAATTCTTCATCATCATCACGATTATGAGAAGGATGAATGGGACGAGATTCATCAAAGTTGACATGCATAGATTCTTCGACGTGTTGTCTTCTTTTGTTGAATACTCTGAAAGACTTGGACACAGAGGAGTATCCAAGAAATATACCATCATCAGCTTTGGGATCAAATTTACCCAAATGATCTCTGTCATTCAGAATGTAACATGTACATCCAAAAATGTGAAGATAATTCAGAGTGGGTCTTCTCCCATGAAATAATTCATAGGAAGTTTTCTTGAAGCGCTTAACAATCAGGGATCGATTCTGAGTAAAGCATGCTGTATTGATGCCCTCGGCCCTAATTGAGTTGGAAGACGTGATTCACTGAGCATTGAGCGAGCTGCTTCGATTATAGTTCGATTTCTTCTTTCAGCGACACCATTTTGCTGAGGAGTTCTTACTGATGAGAAGTTGTGAGATTCAGTACTATTTTTGGATTCAGTACCATGATCACTTCTTATGGAGCGAACAAGTAAGGAGTTTAGCACTTCCATTCTTTTGATAAAAGAGATTATCATTTCAGGGGTATCACTTTTGGATCGAAGGAAGAACACCCATGTGTATCTGGAGTATTCATCAACAATCACTAAAGTGTATTTCTTTCCAGAGATTGATTGGACATTGACAGGTCCAAAAAGATCCATGTGGAGTAGCTGAAGAGGAGTGGTCACTGAAGAAACTTGCTTTGATCTGAAGGAGGCTTTTGTCAGCTTTCCCTTTTCACAAGCTGAACATAGAGATTCCTTTGTAAAGGTGTGATTAGGGAGGTCTCTGACTAAGTCTTTTTGAGACAACTCATTTATTGTCTTAAAGTTGAGATGAGAAAGTATTTTATGCCATAACCAGTTTATATCAGTGGATGCTTTAGAGATAAAGCACATGTTCTCAGAGTGAGAACTATTCATGTATACGACGTATACGTTTTCAACTCTTTTGCCAGAGAGAGCAAGCTTATCAGTTCCGTCAGTGACAGCACATCTATTCTTCAGGAATAGAACCTTGAAGTCGTTGTCACACAACTGACTAACGCTCAAGAGATTGTGCTTTAGTCCCTCAACGTAAGCAACACGAGAGAAGGATGTGGCTCCGTTGGGCAGAATTCCATAACCTTTAGTATATCCTTTGCCATTTCCACCAAAGGTCACTGATGGACCAACTTCTTCTTTGTAGTCAGAGAGCAGAGATTTTCTGCCAGTCATATGCCTCGAGCATCCGCTATCAAGATACCAGATACCTTTGGCACTCTGCATACAACAAAAGATTAATTGTTTAAAGGTACCCATATTACTATGGGTCCTGTTTGGTTAGATACAGGATTGGCGGATGTACTACTAGCTGAGGAACTCTCTTCAGTGGATGTCTTCACCTTAGTTGGTTTAGCAACTTTGGTGGATTACACTCTCGCTGATTTATCAGCTCTAGTAGCATTTGGACACTTGCTTGCAATGTGAGTTGTTTCACCACAGTGAAAGCATTTCCTATACTTAAAAGGTTTGGAGAAAAGAGAGGGAACAGGAAGTTTCTCAGGGATAGGTCCAAGAATTCCTTTATCCATGGTCCTTTGAGGTATTACAACCTTTTCAGGGGTAGGATTGAGATCGATTTTAATCTTGGGAGTTGGTCTCTGAGAATAATCAGGGACCTTTTTCCCTGATTTAGAAATCTTCTCAGAGGACTTTTTGTTCTTATCTAGAGACTTTTTATTCTTAGAAACATGGTCAAGAACTTTGTTCTTGATCATCTTCTTAGAATGATCCACAGGAAGCTTCTCTTTAGAGGAAGTGGAAGAAGAGGTTGAAGAGGAAGGATCAGGGATAGAAGAGATAAACATTCCAAATTTGAGCATGGAACGATCATTCTCTGATTCTTCCTTTTCAGGGTTATAGCCTAACCCACTTCTCACTTTCATAGGTATTTGGGCATTGATAATCTTATTGACTTTATCATAAGCCTTACACCATCCTTCGATGGTTGCCTTTTCAGACTTGAGATCAGCAATAGCCTTTTCCCTATCAGCGATAGCTTGTTGTTTCTCAATGCCTTATTGTTTGATTTTCAAAAACTTGGTCTTTGAGAGAATCCTCAAGTTTGGAAAGTTCTTTGATTCTTATGTGGCAATTTTTTAATTGTTCAGATAAGTCAGTGTTAATTTTCTCAGCTTTTATCTTTCCATTCAAAGCGTTGTAAAAATCAACAGTCATTGCATCGAGAGCCGACAAGCTATCTTTTTCAGAGAGTAAGGAGTCAGAGGGAATGTTTACCTGAGTAGACGGAGACTCAGAGGAAGAAGTTTCAGAGACTTCTTCAGCATCCTCTATTCTTGCCATTAGACAGAGAAAGGCAAGATCTTCTTCATCTGAACCGTACTCTTCGCAGGTCTTGGCCCACTCATCTTCGCATCCCGCTCAACTTCTTCGCCGACAAGGCCTTTGCCTTTTTGCTGGTTTTTCTTCATATCTCTGTATTTGTTTTTCATTTTCAAATACTTCTCCTGTTTATCAGAGGTATGGGAGGTAGTGGAAGCAGCAACTTTCTTCGACCTGCATTCACTTGCAAAATGGCCCTTTTTCTGACAATTGAAACAGATCGCTGAGGCTTTTTTAGCAGGCAACTTTTTCTGTTTTTCAGAGTCAGAGAGGTTAGAAGATTTTCGAAAATTGCTCTTTCTAGCAAATCTTTTAAAGTTGTTGGTTAAAAGAGCTAGAGAGTTATCAAACTCAGAGATGTCAGCATCAGTGAGTTGATCTTCTGAATCAGTTTGACCTAATTCAGTTATTGAGGTGATAGTAGAAGAAGAACCATTTTTACAAGAAGTTCCTTCAGAAGTCACAAGTGCTAAAGAAGTACTTTTAGCACCCTTGAGTTCATTAAGAAGATTTTTCCTTAAAAACTGGGATTGTTCCTCATTTAAGAGCATACCATATAATGCACTTAATGACAAGGTTTCAAGATTCTTTGACAGTTTTATGCATGTTGTGTACACTGCCCATTGATCGGGCAATGCCTCCATGAATTTTGTCAGAATTTCAGCGTTTGAATATACCCTATCGACTGATTTGAGATCAATCAACAGACAGTTAAATCGCTGGTGAATTTGAGAAAGAGATTCACCTTTTTTATACATAAAACTCTAATATTTTCTTACAAGGTTTATGCATCTAGTTACTTTAACCTCAGAAGTTCCTTCATATTGGAAACATAGAGTATCCCACATGGCTTTTGATAGTTCTCATTTTCATTACAGAATGATATACTTCATCAGGCAAAGACATTGCTATTATAGATCGTGCTTTAGCATCAATAGCAACTTCTTTCTTCTCTTCCTCAGTCCATCGATCTGGAGTTTTTACAATACTCCTTTCTGCGACGGCTAGGGTAGTAGCAGTGGCAGGAACAGCTGCTACTATGGTTGTAGGAACGAAAGGTCCATTTTCTACATAGTATGGGATCTTAGGATCAGATCCTTCTAGAAAAAGTGACATTCTTTCTTTCCATAAAAGGAAATTATCATCGCTGAACCTTGGAGGTTTAGCTAAAGATCCGTTATCGTTGTACTTTGTATTAGGGTCTGTCATTTTAAAATATGATTTAAATAAGAATATTTTAAAGAGAAAGATTACAACACTGCTCTGATACCACTTGTTGGTCCCAAAAAGGATCTACAAGAGTTAAATACTAAGTAAACAGTTTGTAGAAGGGAGGGGGGAGTTGAATACAAACATACAAGTTTTGGTTTTTAAATGAGTTTATTTGAAATAAACAAATTTACAGTTACAAGCGGAATTAGAACAAGTTAAGAACCTATTCTATTGTAACTAAGGAAACACACAGATTGATGCACAAGAAGATGAAAGAAAGAAATGCAGAAGGTAGAGGCTAGAAGGAAGCATGCATGAAGATGAAGAAGATATCTTCATCTATTTATACCCGCTTGCATTTAATGCAAGACCAAAGGTACATGCCACGTGTCAAGCTTGGATAGGAAGCCTGTCCTTGTAAATAAGACAACCATGCTTTTGGCCGAAAATGAACAATACCGTATCAGATATGATGGGGACATAAGAGACAAGTCGTACGTCCTTTTCTGACATGGTTCTAGGTTTGACTTTTGTGCATCGAGGATAAGATCAAACTTTAATCTTGCAGAGGAAGCTTCATTTGATCGCTGACACTGAATGTTCAAGGATGAACTTCAGTGTTGCTGAGGCTTCACAAGACTTCACACTTTGAGTAGATAGTCGCTGCTATCGCGGAACCGCTTCAGGTCACTTAGCTGATTATCTCTTTCTTCAGCTTTGGTCTTCGACTGTTGCTGAATGGTCTTTTGGTGTGATAGCTGATCTTCAGGTCTTCAGAGATAAGCTTGTTGATCCTTGATCTTCAGCGATCGCTGATAGCAATCAGCGTATGCTATTGCTGAATTTGAACAGAAGCTTATCTAAGGAATTTCACTAAGTATAGCAAATGAATCATATTCAAATCACTGAGAGGAGTTATGATCAACAATAGAAGACGGGAATTTTATCATATATCAGACCATAGTCTCTGAGTTGTGTCTTAATCCAAATAACTTGTGAACAACAACTAGCAGCAGCAACATATTCTGCTTTTGCTATGGAAGTTGAAACACAATTCTGCTTTTTGGATGTCCAACTTATCAGCCTATTTACCAGAAGTTGACAGCTACCAGAAGTGCTTTTCCTATCTAACTTACATTCTGCATGATCAAAGTCAGTGTATGCAATTAAATCAAATCCAAAAATTTTAGGATACCATAGACCTAGTGAGGGTGTTCCTTTTAGGTACCTAAAAATTCTTTTTACAGCAACCAAATGAGATTCTTTTGGATTTGCTTAAATTCTCGCACAGACACAGGTGGCAAACATTATATCTAGTCTACTCGCAGTCAGATATAGAAGAGATCCAATCATACCTCTATAGTTTGTAACATCAACTGATTTCCCAGAGAGGTTAGGGTCAAGTTTCGTACTAGGAGAGATAGGTGTTTTCATAGTAGTGGAATTTTGAAGTTTGAATTTATTTAGCATGTCAGAAACATACTTGGCTTGATTTATTAAAATGCCAGAGGTAGTTTGTTTGACTTGGAGCCCTAAGAAGAATGTTAGTTCTCCCATCATGCTCTTTTCAAATTCACTTTCCATTAACTTTGAAAATAAATCAACTTCTGCTTGATAAGTAGAGCCAAATATACTGTCCTCCACATAAATTTGAACCACAGTTAACGTACCTTTGCCTCTTTTGATGAATAAGGTAGTATCAATCTTACCTTTCTCGTATGAGTGATTGATCAGATATTTTGATAAGCGTTCATACCAGGCTCTGGGAGCTTGCTTTATGCGTTCATATTTTTTTGGTTATCGCATCATTGAGTTCGTCGAAATATGTGTTTAATTTTTTTTCCCGCTTCCGTTTGATTTTTGGTTAGGAAATTATCTTTATTAAGTAACTTTAAGCTTGCGATTTGATCTGTGTGGTTTGATTTAAATATCCTTTTTTTCTCAACCTTCAAAGTTCTCGGACCCTTTAGATCCGAGAACGTAAGTTATCGGATCAGACATGTCGAGAACAGTACTTCTCGAATTTCTCTCATCCGACAATTTTTTTTACAACTTTTTATCGCATTCTTAGTTTCGATTAAAACTTTAAATTACTGTCGTTTACTTTGAGTACTTAAGACCTTCTTGTCCATAGAAAACTCAAGAACTTTGTTCCTTGCAGATTTTCAAGACAAGAGTCTTTAAATAACCATTATAAACTTTGGTAACTGATTGTCAAAATTCATACTTGGTTGATTAGTCCTTCTTGATTAGAAAACTCAATGGCTTTGCTACTTGCAGATTTTTCTAGTCAAGAATACTATTTCAACTATTTTGAATACTTGATGAATCCTGATAGTCTCAAAAGATTAAAACTTGACTGTTTTGGAAACTCGAAAACCTTGCTTTTCTTGTCCGTAAAAAGACTCGAGAACTATGTTCCTCCAAATCTTTTTAGTCAATAAATCATTGTTTTAAATTCATCCAAGTTACCCGTTCTCAACAAAGTTTCATTGAGGAAACTTTGTTGTCGGACCATATTGATCTGACAAGTTCATATATCGGACCCCTTTGATCTGACAAACTTCGATAATCGGATTACTTTCATCCGACATAATTCAATTCTAGAACCCATTTGGTCCGAGAAAACAAGATCTCACACCTTCTAGATCCGACAAACTCAATCCTCGAACCAATTGACCCTCATTGCATTATGATATTCTTCCTTGTTTTGTTCATCTCAATCAATTAGAGTGGAACTACCCTCATTCCATTTTATTTCTTGCATTTTATTTGTTGCACCTTTTCATTCTTGCACATTTCAAGCAATTAGTGCGGTTTTACCCACATTGCTCTTCTCTTTTATTTCGATTGTTCTTAGGATTCCCATGCATGTGGGTCAAAAATAACCCATTGCATGTGCCAAGATCAAGTTTAAGCTTGGATTGCTTTAAAAATCCAAGAAAAAACTTGATCCAGATTTTATGTGAACTAACCATTATTATAACCAACATGCATGTAAGGTTTCTCTTTAAAAAAGGTTTTTATTTCACTAACAAATCAGTTGGGGATTTGATGGCAATGATTTCCAACAAATAAAAAACAAAATGGTAGAATAATAACGGAAAAATTATGAATCTTGAACCAAATTCGTTCATAAAAATCTGTCAGATTTTTATACTGACTTTGGGAACCCACAACTTGGTCATATTTTGTCTAAAAGAGATCATTCTTTTTTTTTAAAAGAACTTCAGTGAGTTAGCTTTCAAACCCCACTGACCTCTCTTAAACATACCGAGATTTGGACCCGTAAACAGCCTATGCAAAACAAGTGCGCAATCAGCTCAACCTACTGTCCTGACTTTAAATCAAAAATAAAATGCAAGACTTAGACAACACCAAATTTTATGATTCTTGTGCGAAAATTTCCCTAACTCAGTGAAACAAAATATATAAAAATTTGCAGACATAAAGATGCGGGGAAGTTACCCAAAAAGGTAACCAATGACAAATTTTTTCTCTTTTTCATTTTCTACCGGGATGTGATCGGCGGTAACTTTCCGGTGACAACTTGATAAAAACATTTGTCAACTCCACCCTTTTTTACATTATTTTAAACTTATTACAAGACTTTTAAAAATTCTATCACATGCATAAAATGCATGGGTTGGTGATAAAATCATACATGCAAAGGTACAAGGAAAATCAATGTTTATTTTTTTTTGAAACATCTCTTCCATCATTTGTTTAACAATTTCGTCTTTCGTTTATTATATAATTTTGTGTGTGTATATATATATATACTGATAGATCCCAAACAATCAAGATATAGAAAGATAACAAGAAATAGATCACTGAATATTGTATATTGTAATGATCAGATGAACTGTATTACAAAATGTGTCTTTACAAGCTTATGAAAACGTTAGTTCTAACTATCTAACAAACTATCTATTTATACAAGAAATAGAAATGCTAAAGTTATAGTACAAAAATGACAAGCATGTTCAGAACTACTTCTGAACTTCTTCAGAACTTTTTCAGAAGTGTCTTCAGAATCTTCAGAACTTCTGAAGTTGCCATTTCAGAAGTTATGACTTAGGGTTTTATCTGCTTGTCTTCTGAGTTCTGAGTCTTTCTTTCTTCAGATCTTTCTTACTCTTCAGAACCCAGTACCTTTTGAAGCTATCTTTGTATCTCTATCAATCTCCCCCTTAGTTTCAAAAGTTCAAATCATAATTCCAAAAATTCAAGATTTGTCTAACATCCTTCAAAATTAGATTTCTGTATTCCAACAAAGATTCTGCAATTCTGATCATCTCTTTTGCAAGCTTCTTGTACTTCTCCCATTCTTCATCATTCAGATTTTTGGTCTTATGTTTTGTCTTTTAACCAAACGATCTCTGATAGCCATTAAAGTTCCATTGCAGCATTTGTGGAGTTCTTCAAATCTCACAAAGAGTAATTCTTGAAAGCACTTGCATACAAAATCTGGGGGTTGAATTACCAGAGTACTTTTCTTCAGATTTTGAATATCTGGTAGAGTCAAGTTTGGTTTACTCAGATGAACTTGTTTGTTATTCAGCACATATGCAACTTGAAAATCAGTCTTTGCAGCCCAGATGAATTCTCTATACAAACCATCTCTGAGAACTGGAAATGATTTTCTGAACTTTGTAATGGAATCATGAAACGGATAAAGACTACTGTAAACTCTGAGCATATCTCTTAAGTAGACATTCTGAAAGTCAGCTTCTGAAAAAGTAGATATCTCACCATTTCTTCTTTCAAAAGAAAAAATGCACAACTATAATTTTTTCTTGTCTTTAATTCTGCATTAATCACTTTGATGACAGGACTTTCTTTTCTTGCTTCATTAACAGGAATCCTTATCTTTCTTATGATATCAGAATACCATTGTTTCCATCCAAAGGATTTGTGGATCCAATAATCAATATAATTAAACTTCTGTTCATGTTCCATGAACATTTCTGGATGAAAATATTCAAGAAACATAGTAAATGCACTCTCTTCAATCCTTTGTTCTTGTAGTTGTTCATCTTCAGAAATTTTCTTTATAGGAACCAACTCTTCAGAAATATTTTCAGAAATTTTCTTTTTTTCGTTTTCCTTTTCCTTTGGAATTACTTCTGAACTTTCAAGATTCAAAGTGAACTTCTGAATTTCTTCCATGTCTTGCTTCTTTATATGGATCTTGAAATCATAAGCATCACTTAGCAAATAGTCAGCTCCTCTGATTTTGTTTACTTTCTTGTGACCAGCCAGATAACTCTTTCTTACAAATTCTCTGAAATGTATTCTTTCTTTGATCAAATAGACTATTTCTTCTTTGATATCAGATTCTTCAATAAAATCTGCCATATAGTTCAGAAACCAATTGAGAGTAGATATAGAATACTTTGGAATGTCAGATGCAATGAATGTCTTAGTGACTCCTTCCACAAAGTATATAAAGCCAATATCTGGACTAGTGAATAATCTTTTCAGCCCTGACCTTTCAATAAAAACAGGCTCTAACAAGTTTACTTTGTTTAGTTTGTATTCTAAAGCCAACTGAAAGTCATGCTCAATGAGATTCCTTATATAAATTCCCAAGATTCTTCTAATCTCTTGAGACTAGTTTAGATTCACCTTTGTTAACACAAAAAGATAAAGTTGACAGCTTATCTTGTAATCTTAGCTTGTACGTATCGAACTGAGTAGACTCACATAAAGTACCATCCCTTCTTTATGCTCCAAATCTGTTTATGAACAAATCATCTTGTATTAACTTTGATAAACATCTGATCTTCTTTATTAAAGTTGAATCATGGAAGTTCTGAACACCATGATTCTGAATATAGTTTTTCACTTGAGCAATATGATCTTCAGTCCATTCATCATTCAAAAAGTCTTCCAATGTTGCAAATTTCATGCTTCTTCTCTACATAAAGCAGTAAATGTCTTCAGGAAACATCAAGCTACTTTCTCCAGGAATAAACACATTTTCCTTTTCAAAAACTTGATCTAAAACAGGTTCTTCAAGTGCTGGAAGATCTATTTCAGGAATAACAATGCAAGGTCTGAACCTAACTTCAAACTTTTCTGAGAAGACAATCAGAATTTCATCTACAATTTCAACTCCTTCCATGTGATTCAGATCAAATTCTATTTCAAATCTTTCATCTGGTTGGTTAAGAAAGTCTTCAAACATTGACAATCTATTATCCAAAAATCTACACTCCAGATTTCTTGGATTGTTCAGAAATACATGAACCCAACAAAAAATTCTTAATAAACCCCATAATTCTACAGAAATTTCACTATAAACCTCATTCAGATTTTGTTGTGGCTTCCAAATTACCAGATCTCTGACTTCATTCACTTCTGAGGTTTCTTCCATGTTGACATCAAATTCTTCTTCAAACATGATCACATCTGAGAGATCACTTGGTTCACCAATTACATCTTCAAATGCAAGATATTCTCTTAACATTTCTTCATTGGAATCTGGAATTACATCTGTTTTATCTGAACTCAAGTTTCCTTCAGAATCAAAAGACAGTTTTTCTGTTTCATAACCTTCATCAATAAATTCTTCAGAATGGACAGCATCAACCTCTTGATCATCATGTTCTGCAAGAATATCTTCTATGGCTTCTGAAACTCTATTTGAACGTTCTATATTATGAGCTTCTTCAGAATCTTTTTCAGAAGATTGACCTTGAGAATTTTCAACATTTGCAGGTTCAGATACTTTCTATCTTTTCTCCCCCTCTTGATTATCAGGACCCTGATCATCAAGATTCCTTTTGGAAGTATCTGCCTGAGGTCTACACTCCAAAGCAGATAATCTGTTATTTAATGCTGTCTGAGAAGTTTGAATAGCAGATAATTGATTCAGAATTTGATTAATGTCATCTTTAGTAGCAAACTCAGAAGTATGAGATTGAGAACTTGAAGAAGAATGTTGAGATGCTTTTAGAGAAGATACAGAAGAAATCACTTCAGAGAAAGCATTCAGAAGTGCATCTTTAAATGTGTTGAGATCATTTGAAGAAGAAACATGAAAATCATTCAATTTGTTCACCATTGTCACCTCCTGTTTTTCCAACCTATCCTCCATCACCTTGTTTGATTTGTTCGTCAATTCCTTTAAGTCCTTCTGAATCTTTTCAAATT
Source organism: Silybum marianum (assembly GCA_036898165.1). Classification (NCBI taxonomy): domain Eukaryota; kingdom Viridiplantae; phylum Streptophyta; class Magnoliopsida; order Asterales; family Asteraceae; genus Silybum; species Silybum marianum. Next base: position 23,531,344 of record CM072533.1, on the reverse strand, counting down.
CAGAAGTACAAAAATCCTTGAATTCTAAAAATTCAGAAGATGTGGGTAAATTTCCAAGACCAATAGATGGTCTTGTTTGCAGTCCTTCAGAAGAAGGCTGGCCTGTAGATGCCACAGCATCATGAATCATAAATGACTCTGTGAATGGAGCTATAGTAATGTTCACTCCACCAGGGCTTCCAACTAATCCTTGATACCCAATATTAGGAATATCTATAGTTGTTGAGGCAATGTGACACACACTTTGCTTAATTACATCTGAAAGATGTGTGCTGGTGTGAAGGAATTCCACATTTAGTGGTTCTGTAGGCTCAAGATTGAGTGGACTCTCAGACCCTATGTGCTCGAAACAGTGAAGGAGGGACATAGGTCATTCTTTTTCAACAAAAGGATCCTCCAAATGGGGTCCTAATGGTATATGAGCTGCTTGCCCCAATTGTGTTGATGAAACACCTTTCTGTTGAGAGATGGATGAGTGGCTGGGGGGGTTAACAAGTGTTGCCATAGGCTCACTGGCCTTTTCAATATTACCCACCAAAGAATGTGGAGTAATAGATGATGTGGGTGCCCGGGTAGTAACATTTGGTTCACAAGTTTCTTTATTTTGTACTTGTGTTCTCCCCTCATCAATTCTTTTTCTCACCCTTCTACCAAATCTCTCATTTACATTTTTCCTCTTCAGACTTTGAGGTTGTTCTCCCCATTGAACAACCTCCCCACACTTCCTAGATAATCTAGACTCCTTATCATGCTCACCACTCTTGCAGGAATCAGGGGAAGAGACTACTGGTTTTGGTAGTCCCATTGATTGATTCATAATACTCAGTCACAATCCTATTTTCTGAACTTACAAATTCAAGTAGGTAAGCAGGTAATGGAATGGCATTAGGAAATTTTAATTTTGTAGTTGGTTCTCGAAGATTATCCATGGTAAAAATAGGAACATGTACCTCATGGGGAAGATCAGGAATAACAGGAACAACCTTCATTGCACTTTTGATAAATGTTTGAAAGAATCGTTGGAAGGGAATGTAGTTGTATGTGGATTTCTTCAGAACAGGAGTCTTCATATCTTCAAATATTAGTGAAGCATAGTCATAGTGTTTGTTGAAAACCACTCCATGAAATATAATCCTTCCATTTATAGATGATTGGTCTAAGCTAGAACTTTTTCCAGAGAGGCAAGTGTTTAAAATGGAGAATAGGCAATACCAAATTGGGTGTAGACACTTCCTTTTGAATGAACTTAAGGCATTTAGTTGTTCAGAATATCCCAAGCGCATAAAATCTGAAATCATCTCAGAAGATGATGGAATTTGATCATATGAAGTTTTCCCAAGAACTTCATCTGCCTTGGGAAGATAATGTATACTTCTGACATCTTCCACAGAAACAAAAACCCTGTAGCCATGAATATATGAGGAAATATCATCTGCAGCATCATCGACCTCAACATAATACCACGATTGTTGTAAGTAAGAAGCAGGAACTGAAAATTTCCTTGAGAGCAAGACACGATGTTTCTTCAGAATTTCTATCAAAACCAGTTGATCATCAGCAAAATCTGTCCATTTGAAGTTCAGAGCACAGTTATTCCTTTTAATTTCGAGCAATTTTTCTTCAGGAACATACAACTTGGACAAATCAGGGCCATCACTGCTCTCAGCACGAGATTGAGACTCACTTTCACCAGCATTTGATTCAGATACCACCTCAATGGGTTTGAGTTGAGTTTCCCCAATTGTAGCAAAACTAGGGTTAGGGTTAGGTTTGGAAATTGGATTTGAAGGACCGGCTTCATCAATAGCAGTTGTGGCAGTGTCTTGTACTACTTGATCATCATTCAGAGGGATCTCCATGGATCCAATCACTATTTTGTTAGGAACAATTTTGAACGATGCTTCACTAGATGAGTCATTGTTGTTGCTGAAACTCTAAGAAGCAGAAACCATCACATTCGAAGTTGACACCACTGGAAGTGAACAAGGATACACACTTGATTGAAAATGAATAAGCACAGAGAGATTTTGGAGGGAAAAAGCACTAGAAAATGAAGAAGAAGGTGATTCCATCTGTGTTATATGACTAAATAAGCATAGATGGAAACGTGGCCAAAAATTAAACGAGATTAAAAGAGTAATTATCATTTATTTGGATTAATGAACCGTTTAATCGACGTGGGTTAAGGATTTTCCAACGAATTTAAAACACGTGGCACACGCTTAAAATGAATAACGGGAAGTAAAGTTCTGAGAACAGGTTCAAAAACTTCAGAAGAAATTCAGAACTTCTGAGAAGAAATTCAGAAGTCGAAATGAAAACTTTCAGAAATACTTCAGAACTTGCAAGAAAAGTTCAGAACCAAACTTATATTCCTCCAAAATGACAAAAATCATTTAAAAAGACATACTTCTGAAACATATAAATCGTTTGAACTGTTTAGAAGTAGGTTTGAACAATAACAAAAATATTTTATCTATAGTAGCTTGTCCATACTACATAGATTTGAAATTCAAGACTTTTAACAGCATCTCAGATCTGATTGATAGAAAGGAGTATTTAAGATTTAGAATTTCTAGCAACACTCCCCCTTGAATCATAAACAGGTATGATTCTTCCCTTTTAACAATGCTATTTATCAGAGAAAAAAATTGTTTGAGAAATGAGAAAAAAATGAAAGTATTTGAGAAATAATCATCTTTGAGGAAGAAATTATTACTTCTGAAATTTACAAAGACAGAATTTCTGAAAACAGAACTTTAGAAAATCTGAAGTTCAAAATATTCAGAATTTGGAAAAATTAATCTCAGAATATAATTTCTAAATACTTACAGAGACATATTCATCATGCCTAAATTAAATCGTTTCTCATCAAGTGTTTTGGTAAATAAATCACCCAATTGATAATCTGTCTGAACAAAAAATATTTCAATATTACCTTTTTCCACATGATCTTTGATAAAATGATATCTTACATCAATATGCTTTGTTTTTTAATGTTGAACAGGATTAGCTGTTATAGATATGGCACTCTTTGAGTCACAATATAAAGGAATCTTTTTGAAAGAGTAACCATAGTCCTTGAGTTGTGTTTGCATCCAGATCACTTGTGAACAACAGATTGCTGCTGCAACATACTCAGCTTCTGCAGTAGAAGTGGAAAAACAATTTTGTTTCTTTGAAGACCAACTTACAAGTCTGTCACCTAAAAATTGACATGAATCAGATGTGCTTTTCATGTCCAATTTGCAACCACCATGGTCTGCATCTGTGAAAGCTGTTAGTTCAAAACTAGAATCCTTAGGATACCAAAGTCCCAATGAAGGAGAACCTTTGAGATATCTAAGGATTCTTTTAGCAGCAAGAAGATGAGATTCCTTAGAATTAGCTTAATATCTAGCACAAATACATGTAGCAAACATTATATCTGGTCTACTAGCTATTAAGTAAAGCAAAGATCCAATGATACCCCTATATTTCTTTTGATCAACAGATATGCCATTTAGATCAGGAGATAATTTTGTTGCAGTGGCCATTGGAGTTTGAATACTAGAACAGTCAGAATGTCAAACTTCTTAAGTAAGTCAAAGACATACTTAGATTGATTAATGAATATGCCAGTGGGAAGTTTTTTAACTTGAAGACCAAGAAAAAATGTTAACTCTCCCATCATACTCATTTCAAATTCAGTTTGCATAATTTTCTCAAAATTTCTACAAAATTTTGGATTAGTAGAAGGAAATATACTATCTTCTACATATATTTGTATTAATATCATATCATCACCTTCCTTTTTCAGAAATAAAGTGGTATAAACAGTACCTCTTTTGAATTTGGAGTTCAGAAGAAAAGTTGTGAGAGTGTCATACCATGCTCTTGGTGCTTGTTTAAATCCATATAAGGCTTTGTCCAAAATATAGACATGTTCTGGGAATTCTTTGCTAACAAATCCTTCTGGTTGTTCAACATACACTTCTTCATGTAGAATACCATTCAGAAATGCACACTTGACATCCATTTGAAATACCTTCATATTTTTATGAGCTGAATATGCCAGAAACATTATGATAGCTTCAAGTCTTGCAACAGGGGAAAACTTTTCATCATAATCAATTCCTTCTTGTTGACAATACCCCTTAGCAACAAGCCTTGCTTTGTTTCTCACAACAATTCCATTTTCATCCTTTTTATTTCTGAATACCCATTTTGTGCCAATTATTGATTTACCATTTGGTTTAGGAATTAATCTCCAAACTTTGTTCCTTTCAAATTGATTTAGCTCATCTTGCATAGCTAAAATCCAATCTGGATCTTGAAGAGCTTCAACTGGCTTCTTGGGTTCCAGGCTGCTTAAGAAATTCACATACAAACACTCATTAGTTGTTGCTGATCTTGTTTGAACACCTTTTGATGCATCACCAATGATTTGATGAATAGGATGATTAGATGTCCATTTGTTCACATTTGGTAATGGTTTAACAGATGATACATTGTTGAAAGAATCATAATCATTGTTGATCCCATTATAACAAGCACAATGACAATAAACAGTTAATAGTAAATTAATAAGACACGAACAATGATTTAAAGAACTTACGTAGTCATATATCTCTTTGAAAGTATATATGTCGATTACAATCAGATTCACGGTTTCAGCTCTCTCTCTAAATTAATATCTGAATCGACTTCTTGAAAGTAAAACCCTAAGCGTAAAACCCTAAGCTTGTATTTATATTGCTAGGTCTAGTCTAATTAAAGAAACAAGAGTTTAAGTAATTATAAACTTCCTTTTACAATAAAGCATATCCTTTTCTTATTTTGTCACAATTAAAATAATAATAGACCTAACAATCTCCCCCTTTGTGGCAAAATGAGTTTTCATCTTCTAAGCTCGAACATGCCTTCAAATCTTCGTAGGGTTTGTCGATAAATAATTCTGTCGTCGATTATCTTGATCGCTTCTAAGAGAGAGTTTCTTTTGTCATTGCTCATTCGTGTTGCGCTCTTTCTATCTGTAGCAAGTTCTGAAGCAAGCCTTTTCCGAATTCCCCATAATGTACCGTCAGAATATGCAGCCACTTCATGAAATCTGAGAAACCGCTTTTCTCTAGAAGGATGCATCCAAGAAACACCATGTACAGGACGAGTGATGACAGTGGCGACCAAAGTACTGTCAGGTACAGGCAAAGATTGATCAGGCTTAGTAACGTGTATCTTCTTTTGCTCGCTTTCGATTCCTCGTTGAAGATCATGAAGATAACTGTACCTAAGCTCTTTCTGAACATGTCTAACCACTGCCCTTAAAGCCCTTTGCTCGTGTATGTTTCGGTTGCCCTTATCTCTCAGATCATTGTAGATGATCTCCAAGTCCATAATATCGAGATTAGCAAAATCGGCTTCAGAGAAGGAATACGTTTTACCGTCTTCTCTTTGAACAGTGAAAATCGGATATTCGACTTGGAAGATCCTTGCAGTGTCTATCTTCAAAATCCCGACAACCCTGTGCCTAGAGACCACTTCAGCTTGAGGTAAAGCTCTCATCCTCAGGATATGGAGATACTCTCTAACTTGAGCAGGATCCATTTCCATCACTAGATGAATGTGTGCCAGATCATCAGGTTTTGCTTCTTTGCGGAAGATCTTCTCCATGGTTTCCTCAAGATGTGGCACACGGATCTGCTGATTCACCCATTTGGACTTACTGTCCATTAACAATCGTTGCCACCGAATTTGATGAGGTAGGAGTCTTGGTTCGTTTTGATCCCTTAAGGCATAGTTTCTTGCTGTGTGCCTCAAGTTCTCATAGTCTTGTTCTTGAAGTACTGGTTCACATGGATCTCGGAACCAGTTTCGAAGTGAGTTGCGCAGACGTTGAACATCGACTCGTTCTTCATTTTGTTCTGTTTCGGCAGGTTCGGCTGCTGTACTCTCGAATTCGATATCCGCAGGCTTTTCAAACGTTGGTGTATCGTCCTCTTGAGTCGTTCAAGTGCGTTGCCGTTGTTCTGTGGATTGAGCATGTGGTCTTGAAGCTGAGGCAGCAGATGCTCTAGATCGTGATCTTGCCATTTGGCGTGTCTCCCCCTCAGGACGAGTTGGAGCGGAATCCGGGTCGTCCTGATGAGGTCTGGAAGTAGAAGGACGAACTGCCGGACGACAAGACTCTTGGATTTCCGTTCGAAGAGCAGTAATAGCACCCAGGATGTCTTCCGTTTGGCGCTGTTGGGCATTTTTCATGTCGGCGAGCTCTTGGTCTATGTGTGCGCGGAATACATCGAACTCGTGACGAGTTACGGTGGGGATTTGGAGATTGCGGCAAAGAAGACCTTCAAGTGAATCCTCCGGTTGGCCGGTGACATTGGATTCAGCGAGCAGATTAGCATACAACATCGACATGAGTTCATCGGTGTTATACTTCAGGTTTTCAAAACCTAAACCGGCTTTGGAGCTTAAATCTTTCAGTGCATTTAAGTGAATTGTGTGTTCAGTTTGACCAAGCTTGTAAAGTTTTAATTCCAATGCTTCTAGTTTTTCTAATAAATCTTGTCTTTGAAAACTGACAAAGTCAAACTTAGATGAAAATTTGGCAGTCTCATTCCTAGATTTTTGAAGTTGGAGTGTGAGATCAGATATTTGTTTTTGGAAAAGTTCATTTTCTTCCATTAAAACCATTTTCTCCGTTTCGAGATTTTGTGTTATACTTTGAGTAGTAACAAGGTCGGTTTGCATAAGAAGCAATTGTTTATGGTTATTTTCAAGACTTGCTTCTAAATTGGAAACCAAGAGTTTCTCGGCTTTCAATTTGGAGTGTAATTCCTTTAATTGACACATTAAATCATGCATTTGAGATACAAAAGAGTCATAGTCAGAAGGGCTTACCTCGGGTGTGTAGTCGGAAGCGTTAGAAGGAGTGTCATCAGAGTAAGCCATTAAGCTGAAATGTGCTTGAGTATCCCCGTCCATGTCATCTTCATCATCTTGATTAAGCCATTGTTCATCTTCAGCTAGAAGGACTTTACCGGCTTCTTTTTGTTTGGACAGCATTAGTTTGTAAGTGAAGTAGTTAGAGTCCTTTACTACTGGCTTCTTGCATTCCCTTGCGTAGTGACCAGTTTTGCCGCAGTTATAGCACAAACTTCTTTCACTCTTGAACTTGTCTTCAGGCTTGGGTGTAGGGCGAGGTTCTTCTTTTCTAGTTTTGGGTTCAAACATTGCCTTTCGCTTATGGTTATTCGATCCCGAGGCATACCTTTGTTGATTGGGATTCGAGCGACGTGAGAAATTTTGTTGAAAAGATTTTGTAAGGAAGGCCAGTTGATGTTGAAGTTTGGCAATTTCTGGATCATAGTCAAAGTCTTCGTCTTCTAATTCGGGAAACATTTCTTGAGGAACGGAAGAGGACTCTTTTGCCATTAATACGATTGGATCTGGGTTCTTCTTGGAATTTAACCCCATAAGTTCGAGAACCTCCTCTTCATCTTGTTGAAGGGTTTCATAGACTTCATGAAGGTCAAGGTCAGCAAGATATTTGTTGTGTTTGATTTGATTAGCAAACCGACGCCATTCCGGTTGAAGATTGCTAACAAATTTGACATTGTTTTCGATCTTTGTCTTACGAATTTCGTTTTTGCTAAGTTCGTTCACTAGTTGTACAAATCGAGTATATGTGTTCGTAAGACTTTCTCCATCTTTAGCTTTGAATTCTTCATATTGAGAAATGCAGTTGGTGATTTTGAGTTGTGTACCAATCTTTGTTCCAAGCATGAATTTCTCTATGACTTCCCACATTTCTTTAGTCGTCTTCTTGTGGCTATCAATGCTCATGTAGATCTCATTGGGAAGGCTCATAAGTAGATAAGAACGGGCAAGTTGGTCACCTCTCATTATCCTCTTCTCGTTTGCATCCCAAGAACTTTTGAGTTTAACTTCCCTTCGTGCGGGTGTAGGAGGAGTGTTGTTTGGCATAGCAGGATACTCCTGATAAAAAAGCGGAGGAGGACCCTCTTTGATTGAACTCATGATCTCATCGGCAAAGTCATGACGTTCAATGAAATCAAGGAATCTATCCTTCCATTGAGAATATTCTCCCAGAAAGAGAATTGGAGGCTTGGTGTCTGATCCAATGGTCATTGCTTCTCGGGTGGTCATTGTACTGTTTGGTTGGACCTCGATCAATGAGTTTTTAAAAAATTCTGAGTTGTCGCTGGAAACAGTAGGTTATTATCGAGTGACTAAAGAAAATCGATTGAAGGATTTTATCGGGCGTGAAGTGTTCGATGAAAATTGTTGTCGGATGACTAAGGATCGATAATAATTGTTATCGAGTGAATAAGACGAGATAAAAATTGTTATCGAGTGAACAAGACTCGATAAAAATTGTTATCGAATTGAGTGGGACTCGATATAAAAAGTTATCGAGTGAACAAGACTCGATAAAAATTGTTATCGAATTGAGTGGGACTCGATATAAAAAGTTATCGAGTGAACAAGACTCGATAACAAATGTTGAATTAAAAAATATTTTTTTTAAAGAAATTCGAGTGAACAATACTAGAGAAACAGATTGATTTAAAGAGTTTTATCGAATACTGACTTACTCGAAAAAAAAATTCTCGATTCAATAGAACTCGATAAAAATTCTTAATTCTGAGTTTTCTGTTTATTGAAAAACCAGAAAACAAAAACACGGTGTTCTTGACTAAAAAGAACTCGTCTTTTTATGGACAAGACTATCTGGGTTTTCGAGTTTCTTATTTGTTCAATCACAGAAAATATCGAATATACGAGAGTTTATGATTTTTACTAAGGAAATCTTTAGTAAGAAAAGCTGCAGGAGTCACAAGTTCCTGAGTTTTCTTATGTAAAGATATTCAAAAGTAAATAAAATAAACTAAAGTAATTTTAACTAAACAGAATTAACTATTTTATAGAGGAGTCGATAAAAATTCAAGATTTAAGCAGTTTGTATCGATAAAAATTCAATCAACAGAAGGGATATTCGATAAAAAAAAATAATAAGTCGAGAAAAAATTTAAATCGAAAAGAACACAGATATACCTAATCGAGAATAACACACAGAAACTGATATGATGATCGAGAAAAATTCATTGAACAGATATGTGTTAGTCGAGAAAAAAATAAGAAGTTTTATCGGGTAAAGCTTGACACTGTATGACTCGACAAAAATCAATGAACAGCAGAAATATAATTTTACTTTCTGTTTCGTGGTTTGCTCAGAAAATCGTAAAAACTCGTGATCTCAGGCTCTGATACCACTTGTTGATCCCATTATAACAAGCACAATAACAATAAACAATTAATAGTAAATTAATATGACACGAACAATGATTTAAAGAACTTACGTAGTCATATATCTCTTTGAAAGTGTATATGTCGATTACAATCAGATTCACGGTTTCAGCTCTCTCTCTAAATTAATATCTGAATCGACTTCTTGAAAGTAAAACCCTAAGCGTAAAACCCTAAGCTTGTATTTATATTGCTAGGTCTAGTCTAATTAAGGAAACAAGAGTTTAAGGAATTATAAACTTCCTTTTACAATAAAGCATATCCTTTCCTTATTTTGTCACAATTAAAATATATAATAGACCTAACAATCATCAATAATTGCTTGTGTTTCAGTATCATGGTTGATAACTGAATGTAGATCTGAATTCTCCTCCTCAAATGGTGTATTCTATACTGGTTCAGCAGTTATAGGAACGGTTTTAGAAACAGGAATATTCTGTACTGTTTCAGAAACAATAGTATGCTGAACTGATTCAGAAGGCATGTGTACAGATTCAGAAATAGGAATTTCTGAATTTGAGGTTGAGACTGGTGGTGCTGTGATGTTTGATACTTGAATTTCTGAAATTTCTTGATCTGTTATGTTTCTGAGGAGAGAGGGATTCTGATAATCTGCAGAGACATCAACAGAAATATCAAATAAATCTTGACATAAGATATCTAAGTTTGATTTAAGTAAAGTTTGAGATTCAGAAGATTGATTTGTCTTGCTATGTTCTGAATCCAAGCTTTTAGAAAGAAGGTTAAGTGTGAGTTCTGAACTGTCATGTTCAGAAGTCAATGTGGGCTCATGAAAACGAATATTTGTAGTCTCAATGATCCTTTGGGTTCCTTTGATCAATACTCTGTATGCCTTGGACCTTTGAGAGTAGCCAACAAAGATACCAACTACACCTTTTGGTGCAAATTTATCCAAATGCTGTGTATCATTTCTGAGAAAACACCTGCAACCAAAAATTTTAAAGTAATCAATAGAGGGTTTTCTTTGTTTAATAATTTCATAAGGAGTTTTAAGTAGTTTTCTGTTACGAATTGTCCTGTTCTGAGTGAAACATGCAGTAGCTATAGCTTCTGCCCAAAGAGACAAAGGAAGTTCAGAATAAGCAAGCATGGTCCTTGCAGCTTCTACCAAAGTTCTATTCTTTCTCTCAACTACTCCATTCTGTTGAGGAGTTCTTGCAGCGGAAAAGTTATGTGAGATACCAACAGATTCCAAAAAGTTCTGAAGTGTAGAATTTGTAAATTCTGTCCCATTATCACTTCTGATCTTTTGGATTGTTAGTTGAAGAAGAACTTGAATTTTCTTCAGAAAATGAATGAGCCTTTCAGAAGTGTCAGATTTGAGTCTAAGAAATTCAACACAAGTATATCTTGAATATTCATCTACAATGACAAGAATATACTTCTTTCCACCTATACTTTGAGTCTTCATTGGTCCACACAAATCCATGTGAAGCATTTCAAGTGGAGCTTTGCATGATGATAGCATTTTTAGAGGATGGGAGCTTCTCTTGATCTTCCCTATTTCACAAGCAGAACATAAGGAATTCTTATCAAATCTGATCTTTGGTAGTCCTCTGACAGAGTGATGTTTTTCCAGTTCAGAAATAGCTTTGAAGTTCAGATGTGACATTTTTCTGTGCCAAAGCCAACTATCGTTCCTCATTGTGTTGGAAATGTAACATACTCCTTTTAATTGACCAGTTGATGTAAAGGTAGCAGTGTAGATGTCTCCATCTCTATAGGCAGTTAATTCCTTCTTGTTTTCTGAACTCGGAACATGGCAGTAGTCTATATCAAAATTGACTTTCCAATATTTGTCACAGAATTGACTGATACTGAAGAGATTATGTTTAAGACCTTCAACATAGAAAACTTTCATTACTGTAACTTCTCCTTTGATAAAAGTACCATAATCTCTTACATAACCTTTTGCATTATTTCCAAAGCTAATTGTTCCTCTATATCTTTCATGATAATCAGTTAGTAGTTCTTTGAATGGTGTCATGTGTCTTGAACAACCAGAATCTAAGACCCACACATGACATATCTGCAAAAATGATTATTGAGATTTAGGTACCCATTTGAGAATAGGTCCTTTGAGATTAGTAATAAATTTTGAAGTTCTGAACTTTGACTTCAGATTTTTCAGTTCAGAAGTTTGTTCAGAACTTTGAGATTTGTCAGTCTTAGATGTATTCTTATTTTTCTTTTTATTTTGATTTTTACTTGCCAATTTAGCTAAATAGTTCTGAATAGATTTCTTAAGATTATTCTTCTTTGATTTGGAGTTTATTTGAAAATCATGATTACCACAATTAATACAGTGAATATGATTCTCCAGAATATTTAATAACGCAATAGAAGAACAAGAATCAACATTATTGAATTTATCAACTTGCATTTCTTTTTTTCACTTTATTAATTTTGGGTACATCATGTTTCTTTGAAACGGAAAAACTATCTAATTTGGCACTCTTTGATAGTATTTCACCTTTTTTTCTCCAAACTAAAGAGGAAAGCTTTGTAAAAGATAAGAAATGAGGATTAGTATAAGTAGTCTTTTTATCACTTTTAGATTATGTGGATTTATATTCTTTATAATGAACTTCAGAAGAAGACTGTCCTTTTTCAAAAAACTTGACTCTATTTATAAAGTCAGATGATGATATTGAAGATTTTTAGGAGTTAAAGATGTTTTTGGAGAAATAGAAGTATGATTAGATAATGTGGAAGAAATATCAGTTTTCAGAAACTCTTGTTTCAGAAAAACAGTGTTAAACATTTCTGAAGACAACTTTGGTGCTTCAGATTTTAAGATGTCCCCATTAACCATAGATGATTGTAATTTGTACACCAAATAACCATATTTATCTATAACCTGAACCATATGATCATCATGATCATCTAAATCTGATGCATTCATTAAATCTGAGAACTTATCTTGAGTCACGCTAGAAGAAAAGAATTTTTGATTTACAATATTTTCAGACTCATCATCAGAATCATCAAAAATAATTTCTGAATTCTCATTATTATTTTGTAAAGATTCAATATTTGAGAATTCATCATATTTTTCATCATGTTCTGAATTAAGATCAACATTATCTTCTAATTCAACAGTTTGTTCAGAAGATAATTCAGAAATTTGTTCAGTAGTTTTCTCGGATTTAACAGATGATTCAGATTTTTCTTCAGAAATAATTTTAGATTCAGAAGTAATTTCAAAAGGTTTTAAAACATTATTACTTATTACTTCTGATTCAGAAATTATCTCAGTTTTATCAGAATCAAACGATTTTTCTTCAGAAAACAGAGTTTCTGATTTGACAAAGGGAATCCTTTCAGGCAAGGAGTAGTTAACAGGTTTGGATATAATACCTATGTTGGTTTCATTAAAAATTTTCATTTTAGAATAGTCATAAAGATTTGCAGGTGTCTTTTTCAGTATTTGACTATCATTATATCACAAACCTGCTTTAACATTGTAAAATTTTGAATTCTGAGCCTTGAAACACCTTGCTGGTTCAAATGACTCATTTTGACCAGTATCTTGACTTTTCTTAGGTCCAACTTTAGACCTTGGTTTATTCTGATATTTTTGATTATATCTTTGAGTGAATTGCCTTGTCATAAAAGCAATATTATCATAAATTCTTTTAAGTTCTTCATCTGATTCATCCCATCACACAGAGTTGTCTCTGGATTTCACAAACTTTGTTTTTAGTAGAGATGGTCAAGGTGTTGTTGTACTTTTTGCTTAACAATGCTACAGTTTCATTTGCCTTTTTCTACTCATTCTGTCTAGTTTTGATCTTGTCCTCTTGTTGGAACAAGATGCCATATACATCATGAATAGTCTTCCTAGACAGATTCCTTGTAACCATGTTATCAGAAAAGCTTGACCATTCATTTCCCAAATTGTTCAGAAATTTATTGTTTATCTCTGAGTTTGATTTCTGAACACCATTTCTTCTTAGATCATTCAGAATATTGTTGAATCTATGATATGTATCAGTAATTGATTCATTTTCTTTATATTTGAAATTCTCATAAGTACCCACACAGATATTTAAGCGTTGTGCTTGGGCTTTTGTACTACCTTGCATCTGGGCTTCTACTTCATCCCACATAGCTTTGGCAGATGTTAGACTATCTACCCTATTAAAGATTTCATTTTGAATAGCCATAGTAAGAAGAGTTGATGCCCTTTTGTCAATGTTTGCTTGAGCTTTCTCAGCAGTACTGTACATACCTGGGCTTTTCTAGATTCTTGATGCAGGTATTCCAGGAGTGGATTCAGTTCTTGGAACTGCAGGGATTTCCACATAGACCTCCAGAGGGCCATTTATGATTGATTGCATTAAAGCTTCATTAATATTGTCCAAGAATTGAACCATCCTGATTCGCCATTGATGATATTCTCCTAAAAACAAAGTTGGTGGTTTGGTTTCTGATCCAATGGAGACGATTTCTTTCGACATCCTTGATTTGAAAAAGATCGAGAATTCACCTGAATTTGAATCTTGAATTTTTCGATCAAGAACACAACAAGAACTCGTCGTATCCGACAAGTTCTTCTCTAACCTTCAAGAACGAGATGAATTGGCTCTGATACCAATTGATAGATCCCAAACAATTAAGATATAGAAAGATAACAAGAAACAGATCACTGAATATTTTATATTGTATTGATCAGATGAACTGTATTACAAAATGAGTCTTTACAAGCTTATGAAAACGTTAGTTCTAACTATCTAACAAACTATCTATTTATACAAGAAATAGAAATGCTAAAGTTACAGTACAAAAATGACAAGCATGTTCAGAACTACTTCTGAACTTCTTCAGAACTTCTTAAGAATCCTCAGAACTTCTGAAGTTGCCACTTCAGAAGTTATGCATTAGGCTTTTATCTGCTTTTCTTCTGAGTTATGAGTCTTTCTTTCTTCAGATCTTTCTTACTCTTCAGAACCCAGTAGCTTTTGAAGCTATCTTAGTATCTCTATCATATAATTATAACCCGGAAACAAATAATAAAAGAGGCATTTATGTATCTACTTTTCGAAACCATAAGATAGGATTAAAATCCTAGTGTCCTTACTTCTCGTAGGATCGAAGTAGGATTTCACTGCGATCCCCAAGTTTACGTAAAAATACCTTGAGCAAAGCATAATTTTGACAACTGTCAATTTTCGTATATCCAGTTATGGATTTTTATCAAATTGTGCATCAACGAATTTTGTGCATCATAAAACCTGTGCTACATTCTGAAGAATTCCTTCAAAGGAGATTGCCATTCTGAAGATCAAGGGTTCAGATCTGAAGAAGACTCTAAAGAACAACTTCCACGTGTATAGATGACATTGGTCTGTCATGTACCTAGCTATTGTTTTGACTTTCTATACTTGTATAAATACAGAGTCAGTTAATTACGTTTATAGTTACATGTTTTAGATACATATACTTGTACTTTCCACATTTGTGCATACTGTAATCTTGTGAATATCAATACAATAGTCGACTTCTTTGCTACAAATCTTGTGAGCTTTATTTCATATTAGATATTTTGTTCTACGGGAAATGCCAATTGGTATCAGAGCCCTTCAACTGTTCTTGACCTAATTTCTTGATTCTTGATCAGATTCTGTCAAATATGACAAATATCTTGAACTTTTTTCCATCAATCAATTCTTGATTAATCAGATTTACTTCTTTCATGATATACAGTTTGTAACTTTGTCAACATCAATACAATGTACCGACTTAATTGCTCCAAAATCTTGTACCTTTTATATCTTTCTTGATCATCTTGATATACGGGAACTTATATTGGTATCGAGTCGTTCATCTATTCGTTATCGTATCTACTCATTTCTTGATCGATTCTCGTCAAATCGACAATATTCTTGAAATTTTTCGATCAAACCTTTCTAGATTGATCAAATCTACTTTCTTTCATTCTAAATAGGTGAATTTTGCGATCACATTTTCAAGATGTCAAAGGAATACGTTTCAATTGGATCTGAAACTAAGCCACCTACTCTATTTCTTGGTGATTATCATCAATGGAAAATCCGTATGATCTAGTTCTTGGATAACATTGATGTGGAATTAATGAGATCTATCATTAATGGTCTTCTGGATGTTTATGTTGAAATTGATGCAGTTCCAGGAATTGAATATACTCCAGAAATCCCTGCCACTAGAATAAAGAAAATCCCATCCATGTATAGCACTGCTGAAAAGGTTCAAATGAAGATTGATAAAAGAGCTCTAATCTTCTAACAATGCAAATACCAAATGAAATTTTCAACAAGGTTGATAGTCTCACTTCTGCTAAAGAAATGTGGGATGAAATGGAAGCCCAAATGCAGGGGAGTTCAAAATCACAAGGACAGAAGATTAATATTTGCACTAGAACTTATGAGGGTTTCAAAGCAAAGGATGGTGAACCTCTCACTGACTCATATAATAGATTCAACAATATTCTGCACGATTTAAGGAGAAATGGTGTTTAGAAACTAAATTCTAAAATCAACAACAAGTTTCTTAAAAACTTGGGTACTGAATGGGAATGCTTTACTAACAATATGGTTACTAGAAATCTGACAAAGAAGAACATTCATGACATATATGGAATCTTGTTTCAACAAGAAGACAAGATTAAGGCAAGAAAGAATGATAAGAAGAAAATTACTGATACTCTAGCTTTGTTGACTCATAACTTGAACAATCCTAGACCTACTTCTTCTATGACCAATATTTGTGAAATCCCTGAATGTGACAACTGTCAAAATTCGAGCTTTCAGGTTAGCTTCTATTAAGTTTATTAGTGTTTATATAGTTTAATTTTAAGAATATAAGAGTTAGTAGGCTTAGAATGGCCGAAAAATCCCTAGCATTTCCGGTAGTCGCTTAAAATATCCGGTTCCGACCTGTAACTGTCCGAAACGTCCAATACAGTGCCAAATGCACTAATTTATACCCAATTTATATAAAATATATAGTTTTAGTATTTTAATTATAAAACTTTTATTTTTATTAGAAATTAACCATAATGGGCTAACAATGTTGAGAAAAAGGCCAAAATTGAGAAAATGGACCTCAAATCTCACATTTTTGGGCTTAAAATAATGTTTTAAAGAAAAAATTTTGGGTTTTGGGTGGGGCCCATCACCATGGCCGGCCCCCCACCCCTCTAATCCCATATATAAAAATGTTTTGTTTTTTTCATTTTTCCACTCATTTGCTCCACTTTCAAAATTTCAAAAAAACTCTCTCTCTCTCTCTCTCTCTAGAACCCCAAGAGCCATTTTAAGAACACTTTCATCATCTTCATCAAACTCCAGCCAAAATCCATCTATTTCTTCATCAAAAATCAAGTTCATACAAAGATTTGGAAGCTATAATCATCATCCAAAACAAGGTAACAACTCTACTCATCTTTTCTTGCAAATTTTGGGTCAAAACCCCACTTTTCTTACATTGTTTAGCTACTTTCTTCTAACTTCTGTAAATTTTGAGTTTTATGGAAAGATTATACACCCAAAAACATATAAAAATGTTTACATAATGGTGATAATCAATGACCCAAACAATAAAACTCAAGAAATAGGTGAAAAATCATGATTTTATGTGTTTTTGAGTAAAAATGGTGATTTTTAGGTACGATGATTTATTGCATGTTAAAATAATATGTTAAAATATCATGAATCTTCTTCTAAAAGTTTATTTAATGAGTTGGGGTTTTAATCCAACTGGTTTCACTCAAAAACATTGAGTTTTGAACCCCTAATTGCTCACAACAAGATGCATGTGCATCTGGAAGTTCAACAGTAGGTAAACCCTACTTTGAACAACCATAACTCTGTGAATAATCATCCAAAACACTTGATTTTTCTTCTGGAATTTAATTTAATGAGTTATCTTTCAAATGCCACTGGTTTCATTCAAAAATATGGTCATTTGAGGTTCCAATTAATCAAAACAAAAGGAGTATGCAATCTGTCCAAAACTCGTGCATTAGTACATGCATGTTCTAATGGCCATATCTCTTTCAAAACTCAATGAAAAAGGATGATTCTTCTTTTGAGAGTTAACTACATGATTTATCTTCTGCGTGCAAGTGGAATCACATGAAAATATGGAGATTTGATCTCCAAACACCTAAGACACTTTAGGTGTGCAATCTGTGAAACCACAGCAGCTAAACTCTACTTTGTGTGTTAATATCTCCTTTGTTATTTGTCTTTAATGCATGATTCTTCTTCTAAAACTTTCTTTATTGAGTTAGGGTTCATATGAAGATTGATTTGTCTTGCTATGTTCTGAATCCAAGCTTTTAGAAAGAAGGTTAAGTGTGAGTTCTGAACTGTCATGTTCAGAAGTCAATGTGGGCTCATGAAAACGAATATTTGTAGTCTCAATGATCCTTTGGGTTCCTTTGATCAATACTCTGTATGCCTTGGACCTTTGAGAGTAGCCAACAAAGATACCAACTACACCTTTTGGTGCAAATTTATCCAAATGCTGTGTATCATTTCTGAGAAAACACCTGCAACCAAAAATTTTAAAGTAATCAATAGAGGGTTTTCTTTGTTTAATAATTTCATAAGGAGTTTTAAGTAGTTTTCTGTTACGAATTGTCCTGTTCTGAGTGAAACATGCAGTAGCTATAGCTTCTGCCCAAAGAGACAAAGGAAGTTCAGAATAAGCAAGCATGGTCCTTGCAGCTTCTACCAAAGTTCTATTCTTTCTCTCAACTACTCCATTCTGTTGAGGAGTTCTTGCAGCGGAAAAGTTATGTGAGATACCAACAGATTCCAAAAAGTTCTGAAGTGTAGAATTTGTAAATTCTGTCCCATTATCACTTCTGATCTTTTGGATTGTTAGTTGAAGAAGAACTTGAATTTTCTTCAGAAAATGAATGAGCCTTTCAGAAGTGTCAGATTTGAGTCTAAGAAATTCAACACAAGTATATCTTGAATATTCATCTACAATGACAAGAATATACTTCTTTCCACCTATACTTTGAGTCTTCATTGGTCCACACAAATCCATGTGAAGCATTTCAAGTGGAGCTTTGCATGATGATAGCATTTTTAGAGGATGGGAGCTTCTCTTGATCTTCCCTATTTCACAAGCGAACATAAGGAATTCTTATCAAATACGATCTTTGGTAGTCCTCTGACAGAGTGATGTTTTTCCAGTTCAGAAATAGCTTTGAAGTTCAGATGTGACATTTTTCTGTGCCAAAGCCAACTATCGTTCCTCATTGTGTTGGAAATGTAACATACTCCTTTTAATTGACCAGTTGATGTAAAGGTAGCAGTGTAGATGTCTCCATCTCTATAGGCAGTTAATTCCTTCTTGTTTTCTGAACTCGGAACATGGCAGTAGTCTATATCAAAATTGACTTTCCAATATTTGTCACAGAATTGACTGATACTGAAGAGATTATGTTTAAGACCTTCAACATAGAAAACTTTCATTACTGTAACTTCTCCTTTGATAAAAGTACCATAATCTCTTACATAACCTTTTGCATTATTTCCAAAGCTAATTGTTCCTCTATATCTTTCATGATAATCAGTTAGTAGTTCTTTGAATGGTGTCATGTGTCTTGAACAACCAGAATCTAAGACCCACACATGACATATCTGCAAAAATGATTATTGAGATTTAGGTACCCATTTGAGAATAGGTCCTTTGAGATTAGTAATAAATTTTGAAGTTCTGAACTTTGACTTCAGATTTTTCAGTTCAGAAGTTTGTTCAGAACTTTGAGATTTGTCAGTCTTAGATGTATTCTTATTTTTCTTTTTATTTTGATTTTTACTTGCCAATTTAGCTAAATAGTTCTGAATAGATTTCTTAAGATTATTCTTCTTTGATTTGGAGTTTATTTGAAAATCATGATTACCACAATTAATACAGTGAATATGATTCTCCAGAATATTTAATAACGCAATAGAAGAACAAGAATCAACATTATTGAATTTATCAACCAGATTTCTTTTTTTCACTTTATTAATTTTGGGTACATCATGTTTCTTTGAAACGGAAAAACTATCTAATTTGGCACTCTTTGATAGTATTTCACCTTTTTTTCTCCAAACTAAAGAGGAAAGCTTTGTAAAAGATAAGAAATGAGGATTAGTATAAGTAGTCTTTTTATCACTTTTAGATTATGTGGATTTATATTCTTTATAATGAACTTCAGAAGAAGACTGTCCTTTTTCAAAAAACTTGACTCTATTTATAAAGTCAGATGATGATATTGAAGATTTTTAGGAGTTAAAGATGTTTTTGGAGAAATAGAAGTATGATTAGATAATGTGGAAGAAATATCAGTTTTCAGAAACTCTTGTTTCAGAAAAACAGTGTTAAACATTTCTGAAGACAACTTTGGTGCTTCAGATTTTAAGATGTCCCCATTAACCATAGATGATTGTAATTTGTACACCAAATAACCATATTTATCTATAACCTGAACCATATGATCATCATGATCATCTGAATCTGATGCATTCATTAAATCTGAGAACTTATCTTGAGTCACGCTAGAAGAAAAGAATTTTTGATTTACAATATTTTCAGACTCATCATCAGAATCATCAAAAATAATTTCTGAATTCTCATTATTATTTTGTAAAGATTCAATATTTGAGAATTCATCATATTTTTCATCATGTTCTGAATTAAGATCAACATTATCTTCTAATTCAACAGTTTGTTCAGAAGATAATTCAGAAATTTGTTCAGTAGTTTTCTCGGATTTAACAGATGATTCAGATTTTTCTTCAGAAATAATTTTAGATTCAGAAGTAATTTCAAAAGGTTTTAAAACATTATTACTTATTACTTCTGATTCAGAAATTATCTCAGTTTTATTAGAATCAAACGATTTTTCTTCAGAAAACAGAGTTTCTGATTTGACAAAGGGAATCCTTTCAGGCAAGGAGTAGTTAACAGGTTTGGATATAATACCTATGTTGGTTTCATTAAAAATTTTCATTTTAGAATAGTCATAAAGATTTGCAGGTGTCTTTTTCAGTATTTGACTATCATTATATCACAAACCTGCTTTAACATTGTAAAATTTTGAATTCTGAGCCTTGAAACACCTTGCTGGTTCAAATGACTCATTTTGACCAGTATCTTGACTTTTCTTAGGTCCAACTTTAGACCTTGGTTTATTCTGATATTTTTGATTATATCTTTGAGTGAATTGCCTTGTCATAAAAGCAATATTATCATAAATTCTTTTAAGTTCTTCATCTGATTCATCCCATCACACAGAGTTGTCTCTGGATTTCACAAACTTTGTTTTTAGTAGAGATGGTCAAGGTGTTGTTGTACTTTTTGCTTAACAATGCTACAGTTTCATTTGCCTTTTTCTACTCATTCTGTCTAGTTTTGATCTTGTCCTCTTGTTGGAACAAGATGCCATATACATCATGAATAGTCTTCCTAGACAGATTCCTTGTAACCATGTTATCAGAAAAGCTTGACCATTCATTTCCCAAATTGTTCAGAAATTTATTGTTTATCTCTGAGTTTGATTTCTGAACACCATTTCTTCTTAGATCATTCAGAATATTGTTGAATCTATGATATGTATCAGTAATTGATTCATTTTCTTTATATTTGAAATTCTCATAAGTACCCACACAGATATTTAAGCGTTGTGCTTGGGCTTTTGTACTACCTTGCATCTGGGCTTCTACTTCATCCCACATAGCTTTGGCAGATGTTAGACTATCTACCCTATTAAAGATTTCATTTTGAATAGCCATAGTAAGAAGAGTTGATGCCCTTTTGTCAATGTTTGCTTGAGCTTTCTCAGCAGTACTGTACATACCTGGGCTTTTCTAGATTCTTGATGCAGGTATTCCAGGAGTGGATTCAGTTCTTGGAACTGCAGGGATTTCCACATAGACCTCCAGAGGGCCATTTATGATTGATTGCATTAAAGCTTCATTAATATTGTCCAAGAATTGAACCATCCTGATTCGCCATTGATGATATTCTCCTAAAAACAAAGTTGGTGGTTTGGTTTCTGATCCAATGGAGACGATTTCTTTCGACATCCTTGATTTGAAAAAGATCGAGAATTCACCTGAATTTGAATCTTGAATTTTTCGATCAAGAACACAACAAGAACTGTCAGATCTGACAAGTTCTTCTCTAACCTTCAAGAACAGATGAATTGGCTCTGATACCAATTGATAGATCCCAAACAATTAAGATATAGAAAGATAACAAGAAACAGATCACTGAATATTTTATATTGTATTGATCAGATGAACTGTATTACAAAATGAGTCTTTACAAGCTTATGAAAACGTTAGTTCTAACTATCTAACAAACTATCTATTTATACAAGAAATAGAAATGCTAAAGTTACAGTACAAAAATGACAAGCATGTTCAGAACTACTTCTGAACTTCTTCAGAACTTCTTAAGAATCCTCAGAACTTCTGAAGTTGCCACTTCAGAAGTTATGCATTAGGCTTTTATCTGCTTTTCTTCTGAGTTATGAGTCTTTCTTTCTTCAGATCTTTCTTACTCTTCAGAACCCAGTAGCTTTTGAAGCTATCTTAGTATCTCTATCATATAATTATAACCCGGAAACAAATAATAAAAGAGGCATTTATGTATCTACTTTTCGAAACCATAAGATAGGATTAAAATCCTAGTGTCCTTACTTCTCGTAGGATCGAAGTAGGATTTCACTGCGATCCCCAAGTTTACGTAAAAATACCTTGAGCAAAGCATAATTTTGACAACTGTCAATTTTCGTATATCCAGTTATGGATTTTTATCAAATTGTGCATCAACGAATTTTGTGCATCATAAAACCTGTGCTACATTCTGAAGAATTCCTTCAAAGGAGATTGCCATTCTGAAGATCAAGGATTCAGATCTGAAGAAGACTCTAAAGAACAACTTCCACGTGTATAGATGACATTGGTCTGTCATGTACCTAGCTATTGTTTTGACTTTCTATACTTGTATAAATACAGAGTCAGTTAGTCTGTTTATAGTTACATGTTTTAGATACATATACTTGTACTTTCCACATTTGTGCATACTGTAATCTTGTGAATATCAATACAATAGTCGACTTCTTTGCTACAAATCTTGTGAGCTTTATTTCATATTAGATATTTTGTTCTACGGGAAATGCCAATTGGTATCAGAGCCCTTCAACTGTTCTTGACCTAATTTCTTGATTCTTGATCAGATTCTGTCAAATATGACAAATATCTTGAACTTTTTTCCATCAATCAATTCTTGATTAATCAGATTTACTTCTTTCATGATATACAGTTTGTAACTTTGTCAACATCAATACAACAGCCGACTTAATTGCTCCAAAATCTTGTACCTTTTATATCTTTCTTGATCATCTTGATATACGGGAACTTATATTGGTATCAGAGTCGTTCATCTATTCGTTATCAGATCTACTCATTTCTTGATCAGATTCTGTCAAATCTGACAATATTCTTGAAATTTTTCGATCAAACCTTTCTAGATTGATCAAATCTACTTTCTTTCATTCTAAATAGGTGAATTTTGCGATCACATTTTCAAGATGTCAAAGGAATACGTTTCAATTGGATCTGAAACTAAGCCACCTACTCTATTTCTTGGTGATTATCATCAATGGAAAATCCGTATGATCTAGTTCTTGGATAACATTGATGTGGAATTAATGAGATCTATCATTAATGGTCTTCTGGATGTTTATGTTGAAATTGATGCAGTTCCAGGAATTGAATATACTCCAGAAATCCCTGCCACTAGAATAAAGAAAATCCCATCCATGTATAGCACTGCTGAAAAGGTTCAAATGAAGATTGATAAAAGAGCTCTAATCTTCTAACAATGGAAATACCAAATGAAATTTTCAACAAGGTTGATAGTCTCACTTCTGCTAAAGAAATGTGGGATGAAATGGAAGCCCAAATGCAGGGGAGTTCAAAATCACAAGGACAGAAGATTAATATTTGCACTAGAACTTATGAGGGTTTCAAAGCAAAGGATGGTGAACCTCTCACTGACTCATATAATAGATTCAACAATATTCTGCACGATTTAAGGAGAAATGGTGTTTAGAAACTAAATTCTAAAATCAACAACAAGTTTCTTAAAAACTTGGGTACTGAATGGGAATGCTTTACTAACAATATGGTTACTAGAAATCTGACAAAGAAGAACATTCATGACATATATGGAATCTTGTTTCAACAAGAAGACAAGATTAAGGCAAGAAAGAATGATAAGAAGAAAATTACTGATACTCTAGCTTTGTTGACTCATAACTTGAACAATCCTAGACCTACTTCTTCTATGACCAATATTTGTGAAATCCCTGAATGTGACAACTGTCAAAATTCGAGCTTTCAGGTTAGCTTCTATTAAGTTTATTAGTGTTTATATAGTTTAATTTTAAGAATATAAGAGTTAGTAGGTTTAGAATGGCCGAAAAATCCCTAGCATTTCCGGTAGTCGCTTAAAATATCCGGTTCCGACCTGTAACTGTCCGAAACGTCCAATACAGTGCCAAATGCACTAATTTATACCCAATTTATATAAAATATATAGTTTTAGTATTTTAATTATAAAACTTTTATTTTTATTAGAAATTAACCATAATGGGCTAACAATGTTGAGAAAAAGGCCAAAATTGAGAAAATTGACCTCAAATCTCACATTTTTGGGCTTAAAATAATGTTTTAAAGAAAAAATTTTGGGTTTTGGGTGGGGCCCATCACCATGGCCGCCCCCCCCCCCCCTCTAATCCCATATATAAAAATGTTTTGTTTTTTCATTTTTCCACTCATTTGCTCCCTTTCAAAATTTCAAAAAAACTCTCTCTCTCTCTCTCTCTCTAGAACCCCAAGAGCCATTTTAAGAACACTTTCATCATCTTCATCAAACTCCAGCCAAAATCCATCTATTTCTTCATCAAAAATCAAGTTCATACAAAGATTTGGAAGCTATAATCATCATCCAAAACAAGGTAACAACTCTACTCATCTTTTCTTGCAAATTTTGGGTCAAAACCCCACTTTTCTTACATTGTTTAGCTACTTTCTTCTAACTTCTGTAAATTTTGAGTTTTATGGAAAGATTATACATCCAAAAACATATAAAAATGTTTACATAATGGTGATAATCAATGACCCAAACAATAAAACTCAAGAAATAGGTGAAAAATCATGATTTTATGTGTTTTTGAGTAAAAATGGTGATTTTTGGTGCTGACAGATTTATTGCATGTTAAAATAATATGTTAAAATATCATGAATCTTCTTCTAAAAGTTTATTTAATGAGTTGGGGTTTTAATCCAACTGGTTTCACTCAAAAACATTGAGTTTTGAACCCCTAATTGCTCACAACAAGATGCATGTGCATCTGGAAGTTCAACAGTAGGTAAACCCTACTTTGAACAACCATAACTCTGTGAATAATCATCCAAAACACTTGATTTTTCTTCTGGAATTTAATTTAATGAGTTATCTTTCAAATGCCACTGGTTTCATTCAAAAATATGGTCATTTGAGGTTCCAATTAATCAAAACAAAAGGAGTATGCAATCTGTCCAAAACTGACAGATTAGTACATGCATGTTCTAATGGCCATATCTCTTTCAAAACTCAATGAAAAAGGATGATTCTTCTTTTGAGAGTTAACTACATGATTTATCTTCTGCGTGCAAGTGGAATCACATGAAAATATGGAGATTTGATCTCCAAACACCTAAGACACTTTAGGTGTGCAATCTGTGAAACCACAGCAGCTAAACTCTACTTTGTGTGTTAATATCTCCTTTGTTATTTGTCTTTAATGCATGATTCTTCTTCTAAAACTTTCTTTATTGAGTTAGGGTTCATATGAATCCAGTTTCATTAAAAAATATGAAATTTTGAGGCATTAACCAATTTACTAAAGTTAAGTGTGCAATCTGTCAACTAATGACAGAATTGTGCATGCAACTTTGTGGTTCCATATCTCCTTCATAACACATCCAAAATGAGTGATTCTTATTTCAAAAGTTTCCTTTATGTGTTATGCTTATAATCCAACTAGAATTCCTGAAAAATATGAAGTAGAACTCTTCAAATGAATGTTTTACTAACAGTGTGTAATCTGCCATGCTTGTTGTGACACACTATTTGATATAAATTATTTGAAACCTTTTCATATGTCTAAAATGCATGAAACTTGGTCACAATGACCTTAACTCAGTAATTGGTTTTCAATTCCTCTCCGGCGAGGTTTGAACTTCGCGTGGTGGGAAAGTAGCCCCGCATGAAGGTGACTCGCCCCCGATTATAGGAAGCCCACTCTACAGTCTGATATGCTTTCCGTAACTAAGGTTATCATATATAAAAATATGGGAAGCTATGTCATTTTGGAAGTCTCTACATTTTGATCATTTGGAATACTACAAGTTTCTGTTCAGAAGTGAAATTCTGGAATTTCTTGATTTTAACAATTATTGATCATTTGATGGTTTATAACACAACTTACGGTATAAATTACTATATTAACGAGCTTATGTGCATTATGTATAATTGGACTATAGACAATCAAGTTGGATGTATGTGGACATTTATAAGCTTAAGACTTATTCACTTCCATAAGTAGGTTTAGACCCATAAGTGATGGTTTTGAGAATTTCTCTTTGTTAGGGAATCGTTAGGCCTTTGGGTGGGGATCGGATCGTACTTTTGAGTAGCGGAGCTTGCAAAGGTGAGTATTCACGGCCCCTCTTTTTAAATGTTTATACGTTTTGGGGTGTGAAGCATGTTGTTTTAATGGAAATTGAATTGATTTATATTGATTAACGAAAAGTATATAAATCATTGTGATGAGCAACTTTATATTACACAAAATGATATGTTGAGTTAAGTAAAGTCCCCGTGGTACACTACTATTTAACTCTAAATGAGCTGATGATATTTGTGGATAGCGATATTTGATTGACATGCCCACCTAACTGGCAAGTAGGGGTGCACTTTATCAATTAAAAATGCTCTACACATGTGGACTTTAGGTCCACCGCGGAGGTAGTTCGTGGGGCGTAGAATGTCGAGTAGGTTTATTAGTGGCTCAATATTTATATATCATGTGTAATGGTAAATTTGTATTTTTGCTCATGAATTTTTTTTTAAAACTTTAAAGTTGATGCGAACTTCTGCTTCGCTATCTCTATTCCTTGCATATAAAATGTTTTGTGCATATGAAAAACCTGTGAACTCACCAACTCTTTGTAGTTGACACTTTGTTTTAACATGTTTTACAGGATGATAAGAAAGTAACCGATCAAGCTTAGTTTATTTTTGTGGAACACCAATCATGACTTTATATGTATCTTTTTATTTCGATGTAATTTGTTTGTAAAGACAAACTTGTCAAATTGTAAACCTTTAAACTTTAAACGTTGATGTTTTAATTATGTATGTATGGTTGGTGTTTATATTCCTATTGTTGTGAAACCTAGAACTATCGTACCTCGTGTTTCCCTTTAGCGGGGTGTGACAGACTTGGTATCAGAGCCTTAGGTTATAGAGAACACCGGTTTTATATCAAAAACCATGCACTATAACCAAAATTTTCAAAAATCAATTCTTTAGATAAATTTAAAAAACTTAATATTAGTATAATTAGAAATAGGCATCGTTCTAACATATCATAATTAGCCAAAGCCTGATCATCTATGTCTAAATATGGTATGAATAAGAAAGGATCTGCCTTAAGTTATACTAAAAGTAGGCATAGATCGGAAACCTCTTATTTCAAATTGAAAATATGATTTTTTTTATGTGAGTTCACATGTGTATTATAAAATGTTTCTGACATCTGTTAAAAAAAAAATTCTTTTATATATCACAGCATTATGTCGTCATCCGACCTTGACCCAGATGACTCCGGTTACGTTACCGGCCGAGTTAGGAGTGACGACCCAAATCACGACGATTATGACCCATCCGAGCATAGCTACAAGGAGGATACCGCTGACTCCTCCGCTCGATCACTTACTCCTATGCATGTACCTTCACCCGGCGGCGAGGGTACATCTCGAGGGCCGAGGACGATAAGAACCGCTCGAAAGCGTGTTCTCCCTCGTCGGAGTGTGACTTTTACAGTTCCTGCCGTACCTTCGGGGGAACCGTCACAGTCACGATCCCGGTCATGAGTTATTATTCCTCCTCCCCCGGCTATAGGAGTCCCTGTACCACAGCCACAGGGTATGACCGCGTTGGAGCGCGCGTGGACCTCAGGGATGGCTAATGAAGTAGAGCTCCACAGGCATATGTTGGACCATTATCGGCAATCCATAGATGACACCATAACGGTCTTGCACACACATGACGAGTTTACGAATAGAGTCATGGAGGTTGCCCTTGATGCTAGGTTGGCGGTTCGGAGGATGCACACTTACCTAGAGTAGGTGATAGGAGCTCTGGTGATCCTATTAGGAATTTTGATTTGGTTGGTGATGCATTAGTAAATCTGTTTAGGCAAAGCTTTTGGATTAAAAACACTTTTATTTCGGTCTTGTTTATTTTAAGTTGTAAACAATTTGCTATCTTTTGGGATTTGTATTTTGAAACTTGTGATGAATGTTATGTGTTATGCTTATGAAAGATATCCATGTTTCATTGTATATTTCTTGATTTTATGTCTAGTTGATTGATATTAGACGTACAATATATTATAAGCTTGAGCTTAGTAAGTAGAATTAGATCGGAATTAGTAATAGAAATCTGATCGAAACTCAATTTGAAAAATTGTGTTTTAGATCAATGCCTCCAAGAAGACAAAGTCCCGATGTTGCACGATTGGTATCCGAACAGCTCATGTCGGCGCTACCAGGTATTGTTTGCCAACTAGCAGCTGGTTTAAACGCTAATCAAAATAACAACCAGGGATCTGGAGACAGGGGATGTACGTATAAATCCTTTAGGAGTTGTAATCCTAAAGAATTCCACGGAACTGAAGGAGCTGTCGGTTTATTAGCCTGGATTGAGGGTATGGAGTCCGTCCTCCACATCAGCAAATGCACGGAAGGAAACAAAGTAGAGTTTGCTACTTGTTTATTGCAAGGGCGAGCATTGACTTGGTGGAACACTCAAGTGCAAACTAGAGGTCAGGAAGCAGCAAACAGTCTTACATGGGAAGATTTCAAAAGAATGCTGAAGGAAGAATATTACCCAAGGAGTGAAATTCAGAATCTGGAAGCAGAGTTGTGGAATCACGAGATGAAAGGGAATGATATAGACTCTTATACTTGCCCGTTTTCATGAGCTGGAGAAAATGGTACCACATTTGGTAACACCTGAAGAAAACAGAATCGATAGATATGTTTGGGGTTTATCTCCTGTAATACGAGGAGATGTTACTTCGGCAGACCCGAAAACCCTACAGCAAGCGGTGAGTTCGGCAACCAGACTCACCAATAATGCTACTCGTTCTGGATTGTTTAGAACAGACAAGGCATTAGGAAAAAGGAAGATTGATGAACCTGCAAGGAGACAGTTTGGAAAGAGGACGGGCAAGGAGCAAAGCACGTCAGGAAATTATGGAATTCAGGCATCGGCAACAGATAAAGGAAAAGGGACGTACCCGAGGTGTGATAAATGTAATTATCATCATCAAGGGAAATGCATTACTTGTCTCAAGTGCAACAGAAGAGGCCATGTTGCAAAGGATTGCAGGGTTGGTGAGAAGAGAGCATGTTATGAATGTGGGAGCACAGATCATTTCAGGAACAGGTGCCCAAGACGGAATTGGAAGCCAGACACTAGGCAACCGCAACTAGCAAATCACGGGAACCAAGGAAATCAAGCATGAGGTCGAGTATTTGAAATTGGAGCGGAAGAAGCAAGACAGAACCCAGATGTAGTTACAGGTACGTTTCTTCTAAACGATCATCATGCATCTGTACTATTTGATTCTGGAGCAGATAGGAGTTTTGTGTCATTAGATTTTAGACCAAAGATAAATCTGAGGCCTCAAAAGTTGAAAGAATCATACGTAATTGAATATGCCAATGGTCAAGAATGTACGGTCAACGATGTAATAATGAACTGCACTATAAACTTGGCTAGTAGGGATTTCCGTATAGATTTAATCCCGATTAAACTAGGAAGTTTTGACATAGTTGTGGGCATGGATTGGTTATCCAAAAACCGAACCGAAATTTGTTGCTCCGAAAAGATCGTTCGAATTCCGTTACCCGAAGGGGGAAAACTCGAAGTACACGGAGAGAAACCCAGGAGGGGTATTAAAATAGTGACGTGTATGAAGATGCGTAAATATTTGAGAAAGAACGGCATTGCATTTTTGGCTCATGTGGTAGATAAAAAGAACAAAGAGAAGAGCATTCAAAATCTTCCGATAGTACGAGATTTTCCTGAAGTATTCCCAGATGAGTTGCCCGGGTTACCCCCGCAAAGACAAGTTGAGTTTCACATAGAGTTTGTTCCAGGAGCCGCACCTGTAGCAAAATCACCTTACCGGTTAGCGCCGTCAGAAATGCAGGAATTATCGGAACACCTTCAAGAGCTACTCGATAGGGGATTCATAAGACCCAGTTCTTCACCTTGGGGAGCTCCAGTTTTATTTGTCAAAAAGAAGGATGGATCTTTTCGAATGTGCATTGATTTCAGGTAACTCAACAAGTTGACAATCAAGAACCGGTACCCTCTTCCTTGAATCGATGACTTATTCGACCAACTTCAAGGTGCTACATACTTCTTGAAGATCGATCTTAGGTCTGGATATCACCAAATGAGAGTCCGAGAAGAGGATATTCCCAAAACATCGTTTAGGACTCGTTACTGTCATTACGAGTTCCTAGTTATGCCCTTCGGGCTAACAAACGCACCGGCAGTCTTCATGGATTTGATGAATAGAGTATGTCAACCATACCTAGACAAATTCGTGATCGTTTTTATAGATGATATACTCATTTATTCTCGGGACAAGAAGGAGCATGAACAACATTTAAGGTTGATACTAGAATTGCTCAAGAACGAAAAGTTGTACGCCAAGTTCTCCAAATGCGAATTTTGGATTCGAGAAGTACATTTTCTTGGCCATGTAGTAAATAAAAAGGGAATTCATGTTGACCTAGCAAAAATCAAGGCCATTATGAAATGGGAAGCCCCGAAGACACCAACCGAGATCCGTCAATTTCTTGGATTAGCAGGCTATTACAGACGATTCATCGAGAATTTCTTCAGAATCGCACAACCACTAACAATGCTAACCCAAAAGGATAAGAAGTTTATTTGGGGGGAGAAACAAGAGGAAGCATTTCAAACACTCAAACACAAGTTATGCAACGCACCAATTTTGGCGTTACCAGAAGGAGTGGATAACTTTGTAGTCAACTGTGATGCGTCACATCAAGGGAATGGATGCGTACTAATGCAAAAAGACAAGGTTATTTCATACGCATCCAGACAACTGAAGATTCACGAGAAGAATTATACTACTCATGATTTGGAGCTAGGAGTGGTGGTGTTTGCACTCAAGATCTGGAGACATTATCTCTACGGTACTAAGTGTACTATCTTCACAGATCACAAGAGCCTTCAACATATTCTTGACCAGAAAATGTTAAACATGAGGCAAAGAAGATGGGTTGAACTACTTAGTGACTACGACTGTGAAATAAAGTACCATCCAGGCAAGGCTAATGTAGTAGTCGACGCGTTAAGCAGAAAGGAAAGAGTAAAACCGACAAGAGCACGTGCTATGGGAATGATGGTTCCGACGAGTTTAAAGACTCAAATACTGGAAGCACAAGGAGAATCTTTGAAAGAAGAGAATTTGAAGAATGAAACCTTCTAGCACCTAGAGAAGGAATTTGAAATGCAGACAGATGGGGTACATTACTTTAAGAATAAGGTATGGGTACCGAAAGTTGGTGATCTACGATCAATCATTTTGGACGAAGCCCATCGATCCAGATATTCGATTCACCCAGGAACAGATAAAATGTATAAGGATTTGAAAGAATATTATTGGTGGCCAAGGATGAAGAAAGATATTGCTTTGTACAAAAGTAAGTGCTTAACATGTGCTCAAGTCAAGGCCGAACATCAGAAACCATCTGGTCTACTTCAACAACCCGAAATACCACAATGTAAATGGGAGCAAATAACAATGGATTTTGTGACTAAGCTACCCAGAACTGGAAAGAGGCACAATGCTATATGGGTTATAGTAGATCGACTTACCAAATCGGCTCATTTCATTCCCATTCGCGAAGATTTCGGCATGGAAAGGCGTGCACAAATCTACATTAATGAAATAGTACACGTCATAGTGTGCCTATTTCCATTATTTCGGACAGAGACACACGATTTACATCGCGATTTTGGAAATCTCTTCAAAAGGCTTTGGGTACGCGTTTGGATTATAGCACTACCTATCATCCTCAAACAGATGGTCAATCGGAAAGAACTATTCAAACGTTAGAGGATATGCTACGTGCATGTGCAATAGATTTCGGTGGGAGTTGGGATACCCACCTGCCACTCGTTGAATTCTCCTACAACAACAGTTATCACACCAACATACAGTGTGTGCCGTATGAAGCTCTGTATGGACGTAAATGTAGGTCGCCGCTTAGCTGGGTAGAAATCGGAGATAGACAATTGACAACGCCCGATATTATTCAGGAAACCACTGACAAGATCTCGACCATCAAAGAAAGACTCAAGACAGCAAGAGATCGTCAGAAGAGTTATGCGGATAATCGGAGAAAGCCGTTGGAGTTTCAAGTGGGAGATAAAGTGCTTTTAAAAGTGTCGCCATGGAAGGGACTGGTACGCTTCAGGAAGAGAGGCAAGGTAGGTCCCAAATACATTGGTCCATTCGAAATACTTGAAAGAATAGGACCAGTGGCGTACAAGTTGAAGTTACCACCGAATCAAAGCGCCATCCACGACACATTTCATGTGTCGAATCTAAAGAAATACCTAGCAGATGAAACGTTGATGTTACCCATGGACGATGTTCAGATTAACGATCGGTTAAACTCTGTTGAAGAACTAGTTGAGATATTGGACCGAGAAGTTAAACGGTTAAGGCGCGGTAAAATCCCGATTATTAAAGTCCGATGGAATGCGAAACATGGTCCAGAGTATACATGGAAACGCGAAGATTTGATGAAGCATAAGTATCCCAGCTTATTTGCGAACACCCCGGAGAAGGCTAGTTCTTAAATTTCGGGACGAAATTTCTTTAATGGGGGAAGACTGTGACAACTGTCAAAATTCGAGCTTTCAGGTTAGCTTCTATTAAGTTTATTAGTGTTTATATAGTTTAATTTTAAGAATGAGAGTTAGTTGGTTTAGAATGGCCGAAAAATCCCTAGCATTTCTGGTAGTCGCTTAAAATGTCCGGTTTCGACCCGTAACTGTCCGAAACGTCCAATACAGTGCCAAATGCTCTAATTTATACCCAATTTATGTAAAATATATAGTTTCAGTATTTTAATTATAAACCTTTTATTTTTGGATTAGAAATTAACCATTTTAGGGTCTACATTTTGAGAAAAAGGCTAAAAATTGAGAAAATGGACTTCCAACTTAGCATTTTGGGCTTAAAATAATGTTTTAAAGAAAACTTTTTGGGATTTGGGTGGGGCCCATCACCATGGCCGCTCCCCCCCCCCCCCCCCCCTCTCTAATCCCATATATAAAAATGTTTTGTTTTTTCATTTTTCCACTCATTTGCTCCCTTTCAAAATTTCAAAAAAACTCTCTCTTTCTCTCTAGAACCCAAGAGCCATTTTAAGAACACTTTCATCATCTTGATCAAACTCCAGCCAAAATCCATCTATTTTTCATTTTTCCACTCATTTGCTCCCTTTCAAAATTTCAAAAAAACTCTCTCTTTCTCTCTAGAACCCAAGAGCCATTTTAAGAACACTTTCATCATCTTGATCAAACTCCAGCCAAAATCCATCTATTTTTTTTTATCAAAAATCAAGTTCATACAAAGATTTGGAAGCTATAATCATCATCCAAAACAAGGTAACAACTCTACTCATCTTTTCTTCCAAATTTTGGGTGAAAAACCCACTTTTCTTACAATTTATATAAAATATATAGTTTTAGTATTTTAATTATAAAACTTTTATTTTTATTAGAAATTAACCAAAATGGGCTAACACTGTTGAGAAAAAGGCCAAAATTGAGAAAATGGACCTCAAATCTCACATTTTTGGGCTTAAAATAATGTTTTAAAGAAAAAAAATTGGGTTTTGGGTGGGGCCCATCAACATGGCCGCCCCCCCCCCCTCTCTAATCCCATATATAAAAATGTTTTTTTTTTCATTTTTCCACTCATTTGCTCCCTTTCAAGATTTCAAAAACTCTCTCTCTCTCTCTCTAGAACCCAAGAGCCATTTTAGGAACACTTTCATCATCTTCATCAAACTCCAGCCAAAATCCATCTATTTCTTCATCAAAAATCAAGTTCATACAAAGATTTGGAAGCTATAATCATCATCGAAAACAAGGTAACAACTCTACTCATCTTTTCTTGCAAATTTTGGGTGAAAACCCCACTTTTCTTACATTGTTTAGCTACTTTCTTCTAACTTCTGTAAATTTTGAGTTTATGGAAAGATTATACACCCAAAAACATATAAAAATGTTTACATAATGGTGATAATCAATGACCCAAACAATAAGACTCAAGAAATAGGTGAAAAATCATGATTTTTATGTGTTTTTGAGTAAAAATGGTGATTTTTGGTGCTGACAGATTTATTGCATGTACATGAATCGTCCATTTCTTGCAAATAATATGTTAAAATATCATGAATCTTCTTATAAAAGTTTATTTAATGAGTTGGGGTTTTAATCCAAGTGGTTTCACTCAAAAAACATTGAGTTTTGACCCCGCAATTACTCATAACAAGATGCATGTGCATCTGGAAGTTCAACAGTAGGTAAACTCTAATTTGAACGACCATAACTCTGTGAATATTCATCCAAAACACTTGATTTTTCTTCTGGAATTTAATTTAATGAGTTATCTTTCAAATGCCACTGGTTTCATTCAAGAATATGGTGATTTGAGGTTTCAATTAATCAAAACAAAAGAAGTATGCAATCTGTCCAAAACGGAGAGATTAGTACATGCATGTTCTAATGGCCATATCTCTTTCAAAACTCAATAAAAAGGATGATTCTTCCTTTGAGAGTTAACTACATGAGTTATCTTCTGCATGCAAGTGGAATCACATGAAAATATGGAGATTTGATCTCCAAACACCTAAGACACTTTAGGTGTGCAATCTGTGAAACCACCAGCAGCTAAACTCTACTTTATGTGTTAATATCTCCTTTGTTGTTTGTCTTTAATGCATGATTCTTCTTCTAAAACTTTATTATTGAGTTAGGGTTCATATGAATCCAGTTTCATTCAAAAATATGAAGTTTTGAGGCATTAACCAATTTACTAAAGTTAAGTGTGCAATCTGTCAACTAATGACAGAATTGTGCATGCAACTTTGTGGTTCCATATCTCCTTCATAACTCATCCAAAATGAGTGATTATTATTTCAAAAGTTTCCTTTATGTGTTATGTTTATAATCCAACTAGAATTCCTGAAAAATATTAAGTAAAACTCTTCAAATGAATGTTTTACTAACAGTGTGTAATCTGCCATGCTTGCTGTGACACACTGTTTGAAATAAATTATTTGAACCCTTTTTATATGTCTAATGATGGAGATATCATAATAGCTTCAAAAGGGACTAGGTTCTGAAGATATAAAGATCTGAAGAAAAGATAAAGAAAAGCCTAAGGCATAAACTTCTGAAGTGCCAACTTCAGAAGTTTTGAAGATATTCTGAAGAGGTTCTGAAGAAGTTCTGAAGACACTTCTAAAGAAGATCTGAAGGAGTTCTAGTTGGATTATAAACATAACACTGTTACTTTAATCTTTCTATTTCATGTATAAATAGATAGTTTGTTCGATAGTTAGAACTAACGTTTCCATAAGCCTTGAAAAGACATATTTTGTAATACTGTTCATCCAATTGATGCATATTACATTTGGCTATCATATTTCTGTTCTAATCTTTCCATATATTGATATCTTGATTGTTTGGGTCATAACAATTAGTATCAGAGCCAATTCATCTGTTCTTGAAGATTTGTGAAAGAATTGTCAGATCTGATAGTTCTTGGTGTTCTTGATCGATAAATTTCAAATTCAAATCAGGTGAATTCTCGATCTTCTAACAATCAAAGATGTCTAAAGAAATTGTCTCAATTGGATCTGAAACGAAACCACCAACTCTTTTCTTGGGAGAATACCATCAATGGAGAATCAGGATGATTCAATTTTTGGACAACATAGATGAAGCTTTAATGCAATCAATCACAAATGGTCCACTAGAGGTCTTTATTGAAATTCCAGCAGTTCCTAGAACTGAATCTACTCCTGAAATACCGGCGTCAAGAATTAAGAAAAGCCCAGGTATGTACAACACCACTGAGAAAGCTCAAGCTAAAGTTGACAAAAGGTCATTAACTCTTCTTACAATGGCTAGCCCTAATGAGATATTCAATAGAGTAGATAGCTTAACATCTGCTAAAACCATGTGGGATGAAATTAAAGCTCAAATGTAGGGTAGTACAAAAGCCCAAGCACAAAGATTGAATATCTGTGTGGGTACTTATGAGAACTTCAGGTATAAAGAGAATGAATCTATTACAGAGACT
This sequence comes from Silybum marianum, assembly GCA_036898165.1. Taxonomy (NCBI): domain Eukaryota; kingdom Viridiplantae; phylum Streptophyta; class Magnoliopsida; order Asterales; family Asteraceae; genus Silybum; species Silybum marianum. The sequence continues at coordinate 23,495,250 of CM072533.1, read as the reverse complement.
TATCATAGATTCAACAATATTTTGAATGATCTGAGAAGAAATGGTGTTTAGAAATCAAATTCTGAGATAAACAACAAATTTCTGAATAACTTGGGTAATGAATGGTCAAAATTCTCTGATAACATGGTTACTAGAAATTTATCAAGAAAATCCATTCATGATGTCTATGGTATTCTGTTTCAACAAGAAGACAAAATCAAAACTAGACAAAATGAACAAAAGAAGTTAAATGAAACAGTAGTCTTGTTAAGCAAGAAGTATAATAATTCTCTGACTATTTCTGCCAAGAAGGTGTGTGAGATCCTAGAGACAACAGTTTGTGATGGGGATGAATCAGATGAGAAGCTGAAAAGGATTTCTGATAATATTGCTTTTATGACAAGGCAATTTACACAAAGATACAATCAAAAATATCAGAATAAACCTAGATCTGAAAGTGGACCTAAGAAAGGTCAAGAAGCCGGGTCAATACGAAACATACGAACCAGCAAGATGCTTCAACTGTTGAAAGCCTGGACATTATGCAAGACAATGCAAGATGCCAAAAGTCAAGAATTCAGGCTACTATGAGAAGAAGCATCTGTTAGCTAAGAAAAATGAGCTCAATCCTGCTTTAGTGACCAAGTATGAAGAGGACTGGTTAAACTGGAGTGATGGAGATGATGATGAAGAAGTTGCTCACTATGCAACAAATTGCTATATGTGTCAAATGGATCCTACAAAAGACAAACAATACACTGAGGTATCTTCTTCATCTTCTGAATTAAATTCTGAAATAAACAACTATTCTAAACAAAATTCAGAACATAATTCTGAACATAACACTGTAGATTCTGAAATGAAAAATCAATTTCAAAACATGTTTTCTGAATTTGAAACTCTCAGAAACAGAATCAAAGGTGAAAGAATTTTGGTCAATCAATTTAGAGCTGAAAGACAAATATATAAATAAAATTGTCAAGAAGCTGAACAGATTCTTAAAAAGGTTTCTGAAGAAAAACTTGTTTTAAAAGAAAAAATGGACAACTTACAAAAGGAAATTATAAACGAGAAGTCTGAAAAAGAAATTATGAATGTTAAAATGAATTTTCTGAATCAAGAGAGACTTGATCTTTATAAAAAGATTAAGGAATTAGAAGATTTAAACTTTAAAAGAGGACAAACTGAACAAACTCTGAACATTTTAACTAGTCAGGCTCAAAATTCAAAATTTTACAACATAAAAGCAGGTTTAGGATATAATGACAGTCAAATACTGAAAAAGGCACATGCAAATCTGTATGATTATTCTAAAATGTAAATTTTCAATGAATCAAATACAGATGTCATTTCTAAACCTGTGAACTATTCTTTGCCTGAAAGAATACCATTTGTAAAATCAGAGACTTTGTTTTCAGAATAAATACCTCTTAAAACTGGTGAACCATAAATAATTTCTGAAACAGAAGAAATAAATACAAGTTCAAACATTTGTGAATCTTCTGAATCAAATATTATTTCTGAAGAAAAATCTGAAAGTAATTGTTAAATCTGAAATAATTTCTGAAGTTACTTCTGAGATAACTTCTGAATTCAATTCTGAAGTCATTTCAGAAGATACTTCTGATAATAAATCAGAACATGAAAGAAAATTTGATGAATTCTCAGAAATTGACTCTTTAGAAGATGTTGATGAGAATCCCAATATATTTTTTGATAATTCTGATGATGAATCTAAAACAACAAACAATTCAAATATTTTTGCAACAAGTATGACTCAAAATAAATTTTCAGAACTAATAAATGCTTCTGATTCAGAAGATTATGATGATCATATGGTGCAAGTCATTGATAAAAATGGCTATTTGGCTTACAAATCACAATCTTGTATGACTGAAGGAGAAATACTAAAAACAGAAGCTTCAAAGATACCTTCAGAAATGTTTGGTTCTGTGTTTTTAAAACCAGAATCTCAGATATCTGAAAATTTTACTTCTTCAAATTTTTCTCCTACTACTACAAACACTTCATTGAGTTCATCACCATGTTCAGTAACATCTTCTGACTTCAACACCGGAGTTAAAAACTTTGAAAAAGGACAATCCTCAAATTCTCTCTCTGAAGTTCAGAAAATTAACTCAAATTTTGAGGTTAAACCTAAAGTGAACAAAAGAATTTCTTATACTAATCCTCATTTCTTATCTTTTACAGAGAGCTACCCACTTTAGTATGGAGAAAGAAAGATGAAAGACTGTCAAAGAATGACAAATTAGATAGTTTTTCAATTTTAAATAAAAGTGATGTACCTAAATCAAAGATAGTGAATAAAAGATTTTTTGTTGAAAAATCAAATGTTATTGATTCTTATATGTCTACTGCTAATGTAAATACTTTAAAGAATCATATTCTCTGTATTAATTGTGGTCATCATAATTCTCATCTTAACTCCAAAACAAACAAGAAAAATTTGATGAAATTTATTCAGAAATGTTCAGTTATATTGACAAATTCAATTAAAAGAAAACATAAAAATAAAAATAAAACCAAGAAAGATAAATTTCAAAGTTCTGAACAAACTTCTGAATTTAAAAATCTAAAGACAAAGTTCAGAACTTCAAGTTTTATTACTAATCTCAAAGGACCCATTCTGAAATGGGTACCTAAAACTCAATAATCTCTTTTCCAGATATGTCATGTGTGGGTCTTAGATTCTGGATGTTCAAGAAACATGACACCTTTCAAAGAACTACTAACTGATTATAATGAAAGATATGGAGGAACAGTTAGCTTTGGAAACAATGCAAAGGGATATGTAAGAGGATATGGCACTTTCATTAAAGGAGATGTGACAGTAATGAAAGTTTTCTATGTTGAGGGACTAAGACATAATCTTTTTAGTATTAGTCAATTCTGTGACAAATACTGGAAGGTTAATTTGACATAGATCACTGTCATGTTCTGAGTACAGCAAACAAAAATGAATTAACTGCTTATAGAGATGGTGATATCTACACAGCAACATTCACTTCAACTGGTCAACTACAAGGTGTATGCTATATGTCTACAACAATGAGAAATGATAGTTGGCTTTGGCACAGAAGAATGTCACATCTGAATTTCAAAGCCATTTCTGAACTAGGCAAACATCAATCTGTAAGAGGACTACCAAAGATCAGATTTGAAAAGAACTCTCTTTGTTCTGCATGTGAACTAAGGAAGATCAAAAGAAGTTCTCATCCTCTGAAAATGCTATCTTCATGCAAAACTCCACTTGAAATGCTACATATGGATTGATGTGGACCAATGAAGACTCAAAGCATAGGGGGAAAGAAATACATTCTTGTCATAGTAGATGGATACACAAGATATACATGGATTGAATTTCTGAGACTCAAATCTGATACTTCTGAAAGACTGATACCCTTTCTGAAGAAAATTCAAGTTCTTCTTCAACTCCCAATCCAAAAGATCAGAAGTGACAATGGAACAAAATTTACAAATTCTACACTTCATAATTTTTTGGAATCTGTTGGTATTTCACATAATTTTTCCACTGCAAGAACTCCTCAACAGAATGGGGTAGTTGAAAGAAAGAATCGAACTTTGGTAGAGGCTGCAAGAACCATGCTGGCATATTCAGAACTTCCTCTTTATCTTTGGGTAGAAGCTATTGCTACTACTTGTTTTTCTCAGAACGGGAGCATTCTAAATAGAAAATTTCTTAAAACTCCTTTTGAAATGATAAAACAAAGAAAACCCTCTATTCATTATTTTAAAATCTTTGGTTGCAGGTGTTTTCTAAAGAATAATACTCAGCATCTTGACAACTTTGCACCAAAAGGTGTACCTGGAATCTTTGTTGGTTATTCCCAACGATCCAAAAGCTTACAGAATACTCATTAAAGGCACTCAAAGGATTATTGAGACTACAAATGTCAGATTTCATGAGCCAACATTGACTTCTGAACAAGACAGTTCAGAACTCGCACATAACCCAACTTCTGAAAGTTTGGATTCAGAACATAATCAGACAAACTCTACTTCTGAATCTCAAACTTTACTTAAAACAAATTTAGACAATTTATGTCAAGACTTATTTGATATTTCTGTAAATGTTTCTGCAGATTATCAAAATCCCTCTCTCATCAGAAGCATAAATGATCAAGACATTTCAGAAATACAAATTTCAAGTACATCAGCACCACAAATCTCAACCTCAAATTCAGAACTTTCAACTTCTGAAAATGTAAACCTAACTTTTGAACCAGTTCAAGTTAATTCTGAACCAGTTCAAACTACTTCTGAACCAGTTCAAGTTACCTCTGAACCAGTTCAAGTTATTTCTGAACCAGTTCAAGATACTTCTAAAAATGTTCATCAAAGTTCTGAACAAATTCAAAATGTTCCATTTGAGGGGGAGACTTCAGATTTACATTCAGTTATCAATCATGATACTGAAACCCAAGCAATTGTTGATGATTATGATTCTCTAAACAAGGTTTCATCTGTTCAACCATTGCCAAATGTGAACAAATGGACATTAAGTCATCCAGTGCATCAAATTATTGGAGATGCATCAAAATGTGTTCAAACAAGATCTGCAACAGCAAATGAGTGTCGTCTGTATGAAAATTTCTTAAGTAGCATGGAACCCAAAAAGCCATATGAAGCACTTCAAGATCCAGACTGGATTTTAGCCATGCAGGATGAGTTAAATCAATTTGAAAGAAACAAGGTCTGGAGATTGATACCAAAACCAAAAGGTAAATCTATCATTGGCAAAAAATAGGTATTCTGAAATAAAAAGGATGAAAATGGTATTGTTGTAAGAACTAAGGCAAGGCTTGTAGCTAAGGGGTATTGTCAACAAGAAGAAATTGATTATGATGAAACCTTTGCTCCTGTTGCTAGATTAGAAGCCATTAGAATATTTCTTGCATATGCTGCTCACAAAAACATGAAGTTGTTTCAAATGGATGTGAAATGTGCATTTCTGAATGGTATTTTACATGAAGAAGTGTATGTTGAAGAACCAGAAGGCTTTGTAAACAAAGAATTTCCAGATCATGTCTACATTTTAGACAAAGCCTTATATGGACTTAAGCAAGCACCAAGAGCATGGTATGATACTTTTACAACTTTTCTTCTGAATTCTAAATTCAAAAGAGGTACTGTTGATACAACTTTATTTCTGAAAAAGGAAGGTGATGATATGATCTTGATACAAATATATGTAGATGATATTATATTTGCCTCTACAAATCCAAAATTTTGTAGAAATTTTGAGAAAATCATGCAAACTGAATTTGAAATGAGTATGATGGGAGAATTGACATTTTTTCTTGGCCTTCAAGTTAAACAACTTCCCACTGGCATATTCATTAATCAATCAAATTATGTCTCAGACTTACTTAAGAAGTTTGACATGACTGATTGTTCAAGTATTCAAACTCCAATGGCTACTGCAACTAAGTTAGAACCTGATCTAAATGGTAAATATGTTGATCAGAAAAAGTACAGAGGCATAATTGGATCTTTGCTTTACTTAACTGCTAGTAGACCAGATATAATGTTTGCTACATGTATTTGTGCAAGATATCAAGCAAATCCTAAGGAATCACACCTTCTAGCTGCAAAAAGAATCCTTAGATATCTAAAAGGTTCTCTTTCATTGGGACTTTGGTATCCTAAGGATTCTAGTTTAGAACTAACAGCCTTTACAGATGCAGATCATGGTGGATGCAAATTAGACAGGAAAAGCACTTCTGGATCATGTCAGTTTCTGGGTGATAGATTAGTCAGCTGGTCTTCAAAGAAACAAAATTGTGTTTCTACTTCTACGAGCAGTTTGAGTATGTAGCAGCTGCAATATGTTGCTCACAAGTGATCTGGATGCAAATTCAACTCAAAGACTATGGTTACACTTTCAAAAATATTCCTTTGTATTGTGATTCAAAGAGTGCTATAGCCATCACTGCCAATCCTGTTCAGCATTCAAAGACCAAACATATTGATGTAAGATATCATTTTATCAAAGATCATGTGAAAAAAGGTAATATTGAAATGTTTTTTGTTCAGACAGATTATCAGTTAGCTGATTTATTTACCAAAGCACTTGATGAAAAGCGATTTAACTTCTTGGTAAGTAAATTGGGCATGATGAATATGTCTATGTAAGTATTACACATCAATTATACTCTAGAAGTTATATTCTGAGGTTTTTATCTCAAATTCTGAATAGTTTGCTCTTCAAAAATATTCTGAATATTCTGAAGCTCAACATTCAGATCTTTGCTTCTTTTAAAACTCAGAACTATAATCCTTCTTTATCTAGGTTGATTGTATTTTAATACTTTTCATATTTTTTTTCATTTCTCTAATATTTTCTTGTTTCTTTGATAAAGTTGCACTGATTAAGGGGAGAATCATAGTTGCTAATGATTCAAGGGGGAGTGGTATCAATTTCAACATTCTGAACTAGTCTTTTCTACAAAACAGAGCTAAAATGATGAAATTAAATCTTGAATTTCAGATCTAAGAAGTATGAACAAGCTTCCTTAGATAAAATAATTTTTCTGTTTGTTCAAACCTACTTCTGAATTCTCAAAATGTTTTATATTTTTCAGAAGTTTGTAGTTTTAAATAATTTTT
>CM072533.1:23411120-23486120 GCA_036898165.1 Silybum marianum | reverse complement strand
AAATGATCTCAGATTTCATGAGTTTAGGATACTCTGAAAATTTAAATGCTTTAAGTTCTTTCAGAAGAAACTGTTTACCTCCAATTTGATACTGTTTATTCTCAATTCTGAACACTTGTTTATCTGGGAAAAGTTCAAGTTTGGATCAATCTTCAGCAAATGGGAGGATCATTTTTTATGGAGTTGCATTCAACAAGCATTATGATTATGCTTCTCTTATTTTTGAAGAACTCAAATCTGCTATTTTGAAGAAGTCCACATTTAACTACATACCGTTTCAGAGATTCTTCCAAAGACTCATCAAAGGAGCAATGAAAGCAGTATCTGCAATCCCTGTTCTAGCACATGAGGTACATGTTCCTATCTTTACTATGGACAGTTTAAGACTACCAAATGCAAAACTTACATTTCCAAATACAGTTCCAGTTCCTTCTCACTTACTTGATCTTGTAAGTACACCAAATAGGATTGTGAGTGAGTATTTAGAATCTATGGGATGACCTCAACCAGTAGTCCCTTCCCCTGATTCAAACCAGAGTGGTGATAATGCAAGGGAGTCTACACTTGTCAGAAAGAGAGGGGAGGTTGTTCAAGGGGGAGAACAACCTCAAAGAGTAAAGAGGAAAAATGAAAATGAGAGAATGGGTAGAAGAGTAAGAAAAAGAATTGAAGAGGGGAGAACACAGGTAAAAGAAAAACAAACCTGTAAACCACCTGTTACTAGCCGGGCACCCACATCTTCTATTATTCCACATTCTTTGGTGGATGATATTGAAAAAGCCAGTGAGCCAATGGAAAATTTGGTTATCCCCTTCAGCCACTCACCCATCTCTCAACAGATATGGGGCAAGCAGCTTATAATCCATTACGACCCCAATTGGAGGTTCCTTTTGTTGAAAATGAAGGATATATGTCCCCCCCTTCACCATTTTGAGCACATTGAGTCTGAGGGTCCCCTCAACTTTGAGCCTACTGAACCACTTAATGTGGAATCCATTCACACTAGCACACATCTTCCAGATGTCACTAAGCAAAGTGTTTGTCACATTGCATCAACAACTATAGATATTCCTATTTCTGGATATCAAGGATTAATTGGAAGACCTGGTGGGGTGAACATCACAAAAGCCTCATTCACAGAATCAAATGTGGTTCATGATGTCTCTGTGGCACATACAGGCCATCCTTCTTCTGAAGGACTGCAAACATGACCATCTGTTGGTCTTGGAACCTTGCCCACATCTTCTGAATTCACATAATTCAAAGATTTCTGTACTTCTGAATTTGCAAAGATTCAGAAGGACATCAAGGAATTGACGGATACAACCAAAAAGGTGATGGAGGATAGGTTGGATCAACAAGGGGAGAGTATGGTAAATAGGTTGACTGATTTTCAACTCCAATCTTCTAATGATCTGAATTCTTTTAAACAAGCATTTCTGACTGCTTTTTCTGAAGTGGCTTCATCTGTTTCTTCTCTGAAAGCTTCTCAGCCTTCTTTTTCATCTGCTCAACCAGATTCTTCTACTTATGCAACAAAGGCTGATATTACTCAGATTTTGAAACAGCTTTCTTTTATTCAGAATTCTCAGACAGACTTAAGCACAAGATTATCTGCTCTAGATTGCAGGCCTCAGTCAGACACTTCTAAAAGAAATCTTGATGATCAGGATCCTGATAATCAAGAGGGGGAGAAAAGGCAGAGAGTGTCTGAACCAGAAAATGTTGAAAATGTTCAAGAGCAAAGTTCTGAGAAAACTTCTGAATATGCTCAGAATGTTGGTGAAGCATCTAATAGAGTTTCTGAAGCAATAGATGATATCTTATTTGCAGAACAGGAAGGGCAAGAAACAAATATTCATTCTTCTGAAGATATAGTAGAGGAAGGGTATGAAATAGATAAGTTATCCTTTGATTCTGGAGGTAACTTAAGCTCAGAAAATACAGACATTATTCCTGATTCAAATGAAGAGATGCTAAGGGAATATCTTGCATTTGAAGATGTCATTGGTGAGCCTAGTGATCTTTCTGATGTTATTATGTTTGAAGAAGATATGTCTGGAGTTAATATAAGAGAAAGTTCTGAAGTCAATGAGATAAAGGATTTGGTAATTTGGAAGCCTCAACAATCTCTGAGTGATGAATACAAAAGAGCTTCTGAAGAGTTATGGAATATTCTAAGTCAATTTTGTTGGGTGCATGTCTTTATGAACAATCCAAGAAGTCTAGAGTGTAGACTTTTGGACAACAGGTTTTCTGTCTTCAGAGATTTTCTTGATCAACAAGATGAAAGAGTTGAACTAGAATTTGATCTAAGTCATATGGGAGGAACTGAAATTGCAGATGAAATTTTGATGGTCTACTCTGGAAAATTTGAAGTAAGAGTCAGATCCTGCATTACTATTCCCAAAGTTGATATTCCTCTACTTGAAGAACCTATTCTAGATCAAGTCTATGAAAAAGAAGATATATTTCTTTCTGGAGAAATAAGCTTAGAGTTTCCTGAAGTAATTTACTTTCATATATATAAAACCAGTCTGAGGTTTGCAACTCTGGAAGATTTTGTAAATGATGAGTGGTCTGAAGATCAAATCTCTCAAGTTAGAAACTTTGTTCAAAAGCATGGTGTTCAGAATCTGAATGATTCCACCCTTACAAAGATAATTAGATGTCTGTCAAAGACTGTTGAAGAGGATTTAGTAATATACAGATTTGGAGCAGAAAGAAGAAATGGGTATTTGTGTGAATTTACTTAGTATGATCTGTACAAATTAAGATTGCAAGACAAATTGACAGTTCTTCAGTTTTGTGTTGCTAGAAGTGAAGTTGAACTTGTTTTTGAAGTCAGAAGAATTCTGGGAATCTACATAAGGAACATCATCAAGCATGACTTTAAATTAGCTCTGGAATTTGGTTTATCTGAAGTGAATCTATTGGAACCTGTAAATCTTGAAGATACAACAATAACTAGAGTGTTCACTAGTCCAGATATTGGGTTCAGATACACAGCAGATGGAAATAAAACCTTTTTGACTTCAGATATTCCAAAATACTCTAACTCAACTCTGAATTGGTTTCTTAGTTATGCAAAGGATTATATTGAAGATTCAGATGTCAAAGAAGAAATCATATATCTGATCAAAGAAAGAATTCATTTCAGAGAAATTGTGAGGAAAAGTTATCTAGCTGGTCACAAAAGAGAAAACAAGATCAGACGAGCTGATTATATACTTAGTGATACTTATGATTTCCAAATTCACTCAAAGAAACAAGACTTGGAGGAAATTCTGAAGTTTTCTCTGAATATTGAAAGTTCTGAACCAAGTCAGAAGAATAAAGAGAAAGGAAAAGAAGTCATTTCTGAAGCTATTTCTGAAAAGTTGGTACCTGTAGAGCAAATATCTGAAGAGGAACAACTGCAAGTATAAAGAATAGAAGAAAGTGCTTTCACCATGTTTCTTGAATATTTCCATCCAGAAATGTTCATGGAATATGAACAAAAGTTCAACTATATTGATTGCTGGATTCAAAAGTCCTTTGGTTGGAAACAATGGTACTCAGATATCATTAGAAAAATAAGGATCCCAGTTAATGAAGCAAGAAAGGAAAGTCCAGTGGTCAAGGTAATTAATGCTGACTTGAAGACAAGACAAAATTACAAGTATGCATTCTTTACAGTTGAAAGACAAAATGGTGAGATTTCTACCTTTTCTGAAGCTGATTTTCAGAATGTGTATCTCAGAGATCTACTCAGAGTTTACAAAAGCCTTTATCCTTTTCATGATTCAATCACCAAGTTCAAAAAATCATTTCCAATTCTAAGAGATGGCTTATACAGAGAATTTATATGGGCTGCAAAGACTGATTTTCAGGTTGCTTATGTTCTAAACAAGAAACAAGTATACTTGAGCAAACCAAATCTGAGCCTACCAGATATTCAGAATCTGAAGAAGAGCATCTTAGTAATTCAACCTCCAGGATTTGTTTGCAAATGCTTTCAGGAACTATTATTTGTGAGATTTGAAGAACTTCACAAATGTTGCAATGGAACTCTCATGACTATCAGAGATCGTTTGGTAAAATGACAAATAGAAGACCAAAGAATCTGAGTAATGAAGATTGGGAGAAGCACAAGAAGCTTGCTAAAGAGATGATTAGAATTGTTGAATCCTTGTTGGAATAGAGAAATTTAATTCTGAAAGATGTTAGAGAAATTCTAAATTTCTGGAAGTATGATCTGAACTTTTGAAGCTAAGGGGGAGATTGATAGAGATATCATAATAGCTTCAAAAGGGACTGGGTTCTAAAGATATAAAGATCTGAAGAAAAGATAAAGAAAAGCCTAAGGCATAAACTTCTGAAGTGCCAACTTCAGAAGTTCTGAAGATATTCTGAAGAGGTTCTAAAGAAGTTCTGAAGACACTTCTGAAGAAGATCTGAAGGAGTTCAGAACCTATTCTGAACTTGTCCGTTATGAATGTACTGTTACTTTAAATTTTCTATTTCATGTATAAATAGATAGTTTGTTAGATAGTTAGAACTAACGTTTCCATAAGCCTTGAAAAGACATATTTTATAATATTGTTCATCCAATTAATACATATTACATTTGGCTATCATATTTATGTTCTAATCTTTCCATATACTGATATCTTGATTGTTTGGGTCATAACATCTAAAATGCATGAAACTTGGTCACAATGACCTTAACTCAGTAATGTATCACATATTAAAATATGGGAAGCTATGTCATTTTGGAAGTCTCTAAATTTTGATCATTTGGAGTACTACAAGTTTCGATTCAGAAGTGAAATTATGGAATGTTTTACTAATAGTGTGTAATCTGCCATGCTTGCTGTGACACACTGTTTGATATAAATTATTTGAACCCTTTTCATATGTCTAAAATGCATGAAACTTGGTCACAATGACCTTAACTCAGTAATTGGTTTTCAATTCCTCTCCGGCGAGGTTTGAACTTCGCGTGGTGGGAAGGTAGCCCCGCATGAAGGTGATTCGCCCCCGATTGTAGGAAGCCCACTCTACAGTCTGACATGTTTTCCGTATCTAAGGTTATCATATATAAAAATATGGGAAGCTATGTCATTTTGGAAGTCTCTACATTTTGATCATTTGGAATACTACAAGTTTCTGTTCAGAAGTGAAATTTTGGAATTTCTTGATTTTAACAATTATTGATCATTTGATGGTTTATAACACAACTTACGGTATAAATTACTATATTAACGAGCATTTGTGCATTATGTTTAATTGGACTATAGATAATCAAGTTGGATGTATGTGGACATTTATAAGCTTAAGACTTATTCACTTCCATAAGTAGTTTTAGACCCATAAGTGATGGTTTTGAGCATTTCTCTTTGTTAGGGAATCGTTAGGCCTTTGGGTGGGGTCGGATCGTGCTTTTGAGTAGCGGAGCTTGCAAATGTGAGTATTCACGACCCCTCTTTTTAAATGTTTATACCTTTTGGGGTGTAAAGCATGTTGTTTTAATGGAAATTGAATTGATTTATATTGATTAACGAAAAGTATATAAATCATTGTGATGAGCAACTTTATATAACACAAAATTATATCTTGAGTTATGTAGAGTCCCGGTGGTACACTACTATTTAACTCTAAATGAGCCGATGATATTTGTGGATAGCGCTATTTGGTTGACATACCCACCTAACTGGCAAGTAGGGGTGCATTTTATCAATTAAGAATGCTCTACACATGTGGACTTTAGGTCCACCGCTGAGGTAGTTCGTGGGGCGTAGAATGTCGAGTAGGCTTAGTAGTGGCTCAATATTTATATATCATGTGTAATGGTAAATTTGTATTTTTGCTCTTGAATTTTTTTTTAAAACTTTAAAGTTGATGCGAACTTCTGCTTCGCTATCTCTATACCTTGGATATAAAATGTTTTGTGCATATGAAAAACCTATGAACTCACCAACTCTTTGTAGTTGACACTTTGTTTTAACATGCTTTACAGGAAGATAAGAAGGTAACCGATCAAGCTTAGTTTATTTTTGTGGAACACCAATCAAGACTTTATATATATCTTTTTATTTCGATGTAATTTGTTTGTTAAGACACAGTTGTCAAATTGTAAACCTTTAAACTTTAAACGTTGATGTTTTAATTATGTATGTATGGTTGGTGTTTATATTCCTATTGTTGTGAAACCTAGAACTGTCGTACCTCATGTTTCCGCTTTAGCGAGGTGTGACACTGAAGTTGATTTGTTTGATGGAAATGAGTCAGATGAAAAAATCAAAAGAATGGCTGAAGGAATAGCTTTCATGACTAAACAATTCAACCAAAAGAATGGCTGAAGGGAAAGCTAATGTTGACAATGGAGCTGATAAAGCTGTGAAGAAGGAAGTTGTGAAGAAAGAAGAGGTTGAACCTGCAAGATGTTTTAACTATGGTAAACCTGGTCATTTTACTAGACAATGTAAGATGCCCAAAGTAAAGAACATAGCCTACTATGAGAAGAAGCCCTTTTTATCAAAGAAGAATGATGAAAACCCAACTATGTTTTCCAAATTTGAAGAAGATTGGCTCATGTGAAATGATGAAGAAGTTGCACATTATGCAGCAAATTGCTACATGTGCCAAATGGATCCAGTGTCTTCACATGATCATGACTCTGAGGTACAAAATTCTTCAGAATCTTCTTCTGAACAAACTTCTGAAAATATTATGCAAGAACAGATTGTAAAAATGACTTCTGAATTTGAAACCTTCAAAAATAGAATTGAAGGTGAAAGAATTTTGGTAAACAAAGTCAGAGAAGAAAGTCAAATTTATAAGCTGAATTATATTACTGCTGAAGAACAACTTGACAAAAATTTTGAGGAGAAATCTGTTCTAAAAAACAAGTTGGATACTCTGGAAAAAGATATTAGCAATGAAAAATCTGAAAAGGACGTTTTAAATGTCAAAAATGGAATATGTGAACAAGGAAAGACTTGAATTATACAAAAAGATTAAAGAATCATAAGATCTGAATTTTAAAAGAGGACAGACTGAACGAACTTTAAATCTTTTGACAAGTCAGGCTAAAAATTCAAAATTTTATAACATAAAAGTTGGATTAGGTTGCACAGAAAACAAAATTTTAAAAAATGCCCCTTTAAAACTCTACAATTTATCAAACATGAAGGTTTTTGATGAAGGTGTTAAACTTATAATTCCTAAATCAGTCAATCATTGTTTGTTTGACAGAGTACCTTTTGTTAAGTCTGAAGTTTTGTTTACAAATGATAATTCTGTGAATTCTGAAAGCTATAAAGTAAGTATCAAATCAGATGATTCAAAAATTTCAGATAAATCAACTTCTGAATCTACTTCTGAAACAACTTCAGAAAGTAATTATGAAATAAAAACTCAGATCTCTTCAGAAGGAACTTCTGAAAAAAGATTTGAAGACCGTTCAAAAGTTTTAAATACCGATTCTTCTGAAGCATATCATGATGCAATCTCTAAAGATAATTCTTATGAAAATTCTGAGGATCAATTTGAAGAATTTTCTGATGATGAATCTATAGAAGATATTCATAATTCAGATATTTATTTTGATAAATCTTATGATGAATCTGATGAGGATGTTACTACTCAGGAAACACAGAATTCTCAAACAAAAATTAACTCTGAAGAAAAAAATTCAAACCTAAATGATTTTGTTGATAGCATGACTGAAGATAAATTTTCAAATCTTATGAATGCTTCAGATTCTGAAAGTGAAGATGACAATACTGAACCCGTAATGGTTGTTATTAATAAGGATGGTTACATTGTTTATAAAATCAAAACTTCTATGATTGAGGGTGACAAGTTGAAATCTGAAGAACCAAAATTACCTTAAGAAATGTTCAATTCAGTATTCTTGAAAGAAGAATATCAAAATTGTTTAAGTTCTGAATTAAATTTACACACTTCTGATTTAAACATTGATTCCACTTAAACTGATTTAGAAGTTGAAACCATTCTTAATACATGACACTCCAAATTATCATCATCATATTTTGCTTCAAGAGTTAAATTGGACAATCTTCTAATACTAAATTTGAAAATCAATTCACGAAGGAAACTTTTCAGAAATTCAACAAGAAAACTTCAAAACCTTACAATTCTAATCCTCATTTCTTATCATTTTCAAAGCAGTTCACTCTAGTTTGGAAGTAGAAAGAACAAAGACTATCGAAGAATGACAAATTAGGTAGTTTTTATTCTGTTAAATCAAATGATGTAACCAATAGTACAATGAATAAAAGAAAGAAATTTGTTACAAATCCTCATGGTGTTGATTCTTGTTTGTGAAATAAATTGTTAAAACCGCCTCAAAATCATATTCTATGTATTAACTGTGGACATCATAAGTTTTAACTCAATTCTGAAAACAAACAGAAATCTCCAAGGAAACAAGTCAAGTATGCTTCACATGTTTTCAAATCTAACAATCCAAACTCAAACAATAAAGACAAATATGTGATGAAATGGATAGTTAAACAAAGTTCTGAACCTAAAACTAAGTAATTGTTTCTACAGATCCGTCATGTGTGGGTCTTAGATTTTGGATGTTTAAGACAAATGACACCTTATAAGGATCTTCTGACTAAGTACACAGAGAGAATGGAGGAACAACCAGCTTTGGAAAGAATGCTAAAGGTTATGTAAGAGAATATGAAACTTTTGTTAATAGTATTGAGAGGGAGGAGATGGGAGAGGGCGACTAGGGTTTTGCTAGGGTTTCATGATTTTTTCCGGATCTGCTGTCGTTTTTCTTGATTTTCGTGTTGCATTCTCTTCGCTATTCTCTTCTAGTGTTTCGATTTGTGGTGGGATCGTGTTGGCTGTCGTTTTCGAGGCCTAGGGTTTCGGTTTTGTTTCGTTTTTTTGCTGCTGTCGTGATTAGGGTTCCGGGATCTTGTGTTGCGATCTGCCTTTTTGTGGTTTTGTGCTCGATTTGGGATTACTCGTAGCCACGATCGTGTTTCCTTGGCTTGTCTAAGGCTTCGTTCGTGGTTAGTGATCGTCGTGAATCGTTGGTATGGCAGGCATGGCTGGATCGGACGGTGGCGTAGGTGGTGTAACCAGCGTCATCGATGACGTCAGCCCTAGGGCTGACGCAAGCGTTTCATCAGGCGACTTGGGAGGTGACGTCACCCCTAGGGCTGATGCAAGCATTCCGGTAGCGAGTAATGGAGGTGATCTGAACAAGGATTTGGAGCCGAAAACTGTAGAAGTAAAGAAATCCTTCAAATCGGTTCTTGGTGAGGGTTCGAAGCCGGAGCTTGAGTTTTTTCCTTTAGACGATCGTGAAGCTGAGAGCCTTCTTCTTCCGGTTAAGTTAACTGAAACCATGGTAAAATCTTTTAATTCTACTTTATATGGTTATTTTCTGGGCCCACGGGTACATTTCCCGATCGTGCAACGTAGTGTGGCGCATGCTTGGGGAAAGTATGGTTTTAAGGAGGCCATGTTTCATGCAAGTGGGTATTTCTTTTTTCGTTTCAATGATGAAGGGGGTTTCTTAAGTGTCATTGACGAGGGTCCATTGATGATTCGTGGTGTTCCATTGTTTGTTCAGCGGTGGGACCTCACAAAGGGTCTTGTTAAACCCGAACATTCCACTTGTCCATTATGGGTTAAGCTTCACAATATTCCTCTTGTTGCTTTCAATAAGGAGGGGGTAAGCCGCATTGCTAGTGTTCTGGGGGTGCCGAAACGAATGGATGCTTGCACGGCGGATATGTATGAGCGGTCATGGGGTCGTCCTAGTTTTGCTAAAGTCCTTATTGATGTTTGGGCTATAGGTCGATTGAAGCGGGAGATTGAGGTTATTATTCCCAACCTTACCGGTGGAAAGAATGAAAGTGTCAAAGTTCAAGTAGAATATATTTGGGAGCCAGTTCAATGTGAACTATGTAAAATCTTTGGACACAAGATCTCTTCGTGTGTGAAGGCGGCTTTGGATAAGAAACTAGTATCCAAGGATAAAAAGAAGGTGGATGCAGATGGGTTCACGGTGGTTGAGAGAAAGCAGTGGCGGCCAAAGGTAGTGACTTCTAAGGGGGATGGTAAAGATGTGGGCCAATGCTCAAACTCAAAAGAGGATGAGGCGGTAATTGATAGTATTCCTGTGCCAGATATGTTGAAAACGGATCCAATAGCAAAGGTGGTTCAACTGAATCTGATTCCTGTTAATGCCGTGAATAATGGTCAGCTAAGTGTAGTATTGCTGAATGAGGTGGGTGGTTCTGGATTGCCTCAGAAGAGTTCTAATATTCCTATCCCTAAGGAATCTGGTGTGGATCCGGTTGTGGGGAGGTTGAATAAATCTGATGGCATGGGGTCAAAACAGATGCCAAAAGAAACGATGATTCACTCGGTTGTGAATAAGATGCAACCAAAGCCTATAAAGGGGATTCTTAAGAACCCAACTACTTCAAATCGTTTCTCAGCTTTGAATGGACGTGAGGCGGGATCCGGGGATCCTGTTGAGGAGACTACTGTAGAGTCGTCAAAGAGTAGTGGGTCGTCCAAAGTGGTTCAAAAGAAGGTGGTGGGTAAAGGCCCGATTTTGTCACCCCAATGATTAAGCTAGCATGTTGGAATATTCGGGGTCTCTCTTCCTCGATTAAACAAAGGGAGGTGAAGTCTTTGGTGCGTTCGCAAGGTTTGTCGTTTTGTTCCATTCTTGAAACTCATTTAATCCGTAGAAACTTGATTGATGTTTGTACTAATGTGTTCCCGAGATGGAATTGGTGTTCTAATTTTGGTTCGTGTGATAATGTAAGTCGGATTGTTTTGGCGTGGGACCCTAAGGTCATGAATGTAATGGTGCTTGAAACTCATAACCAGTTCATGCATTGTGAAGTTCATATCTTAGGAGAAGTTGCTCCTATTTTTCTTACTATTGTTTACGGTTCTAATAATGGCACGAAGCGGAGAGAACTGTGGTCGGGTCTTAGGAAATTCAAGGTTCTCTTGGGTGATAAACCTTGGTTAATTATGGGGGATTTTAATGCTATATTATTCCCGCATGATGGTCTTGGAGGCACGTCTACTCGGGATAGGGAGATGAATGATTTCCAAGTTGTATGTCTGACATTGATATTTTTGATCTTTCTTAAACGGGGTGTCAATTCACTTGGTGGCAAAAACCGAAAGGGGGTGAGGGTTTAATGCGAAAACTGGATAGGGCAATGCTAAATACGTCGTTTACAACTCGGTTTGGGGATTGCTCTGCTTGTTTTCTGCCGAGGGGTATCTCAGATCACTCCCCGGCCATGGTTTCGTTTCAGTGTGGCAAAACGAAGAAGGTAATGGGATTTAAATTTGATAATGCTGTCTCTACTCATCCTCTCTTTCTTCAGACTGTTGCAGGAATATGGAATCAACCTTTTCAAGGGTCTTTTATGTTCCAAGTGCTGAGTAAATTGAAAAAATTAAAACCTCATCTTCGTAAGTTACGGACGATGATGGGTGATCTTGAACAGAAGGTTATTGCTTTGAAGGTGGAATTGGATGGTATTCAGAAAGAATGTGACCGGGACCCTTGGAACCAGGATTTACAGGAGGATTTGGCCCACTTTCATCTGGCATATAAGCAGGCTCTCTTGCAAGAGAGCATGATGTTACGTCAGAGGGCCAAAATAAAGTGGCTTAATGAGGGTGACTACAATTCCAAATTCTTTCATCAAGCGGTTAAGGAGAAGCGGTCCCTTTCTCGAATTTTTGTGGTGGTGGATGGCCAAGGGGCGTGTTTGTACGATGAGGATGTACCACAGGTATTTGTTGACTATTTTAAGTCCATTATTGGACAAAGTGGTCACGAAATGAACTCTTGTTTAGATCCTGACTGGTTTGAGCGGCGGCTTTCCCTTTCGGAGGCTTTACATATGATTCGGCCAATTGGAGATAAGGACATTGTTGATGCCTTATCACAAATTGGTAATGATAAAGCTCCTGGATCTAACGGGTATTCGGCAAAATTTTATAAGGCTGCTTGGTCAATTGTTGGAAAGGAGGTAATGCGGGCTATCCACAATTTTTTCTATTCGGGAAGACTGGACCGTGAGTTAAATCACACTCTATTATGCTTGATTCCTAAAGTACCGAATGCAACTTGTGTTTCTGATTTTCGGCCTATAGCCTGCTGTTCAGTTATCTACAAGTGTATTAGCAAGGTTATTGCTGATCGTATGAAGACTTGTTTGGAAACGCTTATCAACCCTGCGCAATCTGCCTTTATACTAGGTAGACGAATATCTGATAATATTTTAATGGCGCGTGAATTGGTCGCAGGGTATCACTTGGATTCGGGACCTCCCAGGTGTGCGCTAAAAATTGACCTTAGGAAAGCCTATGACATGGTCAATTGGGATTTTGTGATTCACATGCTTACTGAACTTGGATTTCATCCAGCTTTGGTAAAATGGGTGAAGGTTATGATCACCACTCCTTCTTATTCTATTGCTATAAATGGTGAAACCCATGGGTTTTTTGTGGGTAAACGTGGTATCAGGCAGGGTGATCCCATATCACCATACTTATTCACGATTATCATGGAAGGGTTTTCGCTTATTTTGAAGCATTGCATTGAGGAAGCAGCTGACTTTAAATTCCATAAGGGATGCGATGATTTCATGATCACACATCTTTGCTTTGCTGATGATCTTTTTGTATTTACCAATGGTGATCTGGCGTCTATTGAAGTGGTCAAGAAGGCTTTGGATCTTTTCCAAATAAAATCTGGTTTAGCTCCTAATTTGGAAAAGAGTGATATCTTCTTTGGTAATGTCCCGGACAGTGTGAAGCAGGCCATTCGATCTTCCCTTCCATTCCGTATGGGGTCTTTCCCAATCTGGTATTTGGGTGTCCCTCTTTCTCCGGTCAGATTGCATACTGATAGTTTCAATGGTATTGTTGGCAAAGTGAAAAACCGCATTAATAATTGGAAGAACAAGTTCCTTTCGTATGGCGGTCGACGACAACTTATCAAATCGGTCTTCCAATCATTACAGATATACTGGATGTCAGTGTTTGTATTTCCTGCGGGTATTATTTATGATTTGGAATCCCTTTTTCGTGACTTTTTATGGGCTCATGGTGACAGCTCCAAAGGCAAGTGTCGTATAGCCTGGGATGATGTTTGCAAGCCGGAGTGCAATGGTGGGCTAGGCTTTAAAAAGCTTGACTTATGGAATAGATGCTCGGTCACGAAGCATATATGGGACATTGTTACCAAACGTAATTCACTTTGGGTCAACTGGATATGGCGGCATTATATCCAAGATGCTAACTTCTGGACTGTTAGGAAGAAAGATTGGTGGTCTTGGATTTTCAGGTATATCTTGGAGATTTGACCTCTAGTTCGGCATCACTTTATATCACACGTTGGTAATGGTACAAGCACTAATGCTTGGGAAGATAAGTGGTTATTGGCCGGTCCCTTGAGTTCGTTTATTACTTATCGTCGTTTTTGTGCCATGGGTTTTACTATTGATACGACGGTTCAACAGTTCATTGATGTGATTAGTGAAGCTTGGCCAAATGAGTTTATTAGTCATTCACCTCAATTGCATGATATTCCAATCCCACACTTGACGCAAGATCCAGATCATATTCGGTGGATTTGTAGAGGGAATGATATGGTGGATTTCTCTATCAGCCTTGCATGGAAGTCGATGACCCCTTAGATGGAGGTAAAGCCGTGGACGAAAGTTGTTTGGAATAAGGCGCATATTCCAAAACATGCAGTTTGTGTATGGACTGCATGTCATAGACGATTGCCTACACAAGATCGAATTATGAGCTGGAAGCAACACCCTCCAGATATGAAGTGTCTTCTATGTCACCAATGTCTGGAAACTCATAATCATTTGTTCTTCCAATGTGTTTACTCGAAAGCTCTATGGGATTGTTTGAAAATGGAAGTTAGTATTGGAAGCACCCCGGATACGTGGGATGATATCATGGCTGCCATAGATGGAGGTAATTTTAATAATTGGTCCTCTCTACATTGCATCACCTTTGTGGCAACGGTTTACTACATTTGGCAAGAGGGGAACCGAAGATTGTTTGAGAACAATAGGCGGACTGTGGATACCCTCTTTAAAGAAGCTAGAGGCGTCATTCTTCAAAGAATGGCTTGGAAGCGGAATTGCAGGCAAAGGAGTTTTCCAAATGTGGCTCCTACTTAGTTGGTTGCGGTTGGTGTTTTGGAGTTGTATTGGTCTTGCTTCGGTTTTGGTGGGTTTTGTTTCCCTTTGTTTATTTTGGATACACGCCTTGTGGTTCTTGTTTGTCTTCTTTATTTTGGTGATGTAACTTGAAACTTTGTTTGGTTTTTCGTTTTTATGGATGTGCCTGGAATTTCCGCTCAAAAAAAAAATATGAAACTTTTGTTAAAGGGGATGTAAAAGTAAAGAAGGTTTTCTATGTTGAAGGTTTAAGACATAATTTTTTCAGTTTAAGCCAATTTTGTAACAGAAGATGCACAGTTCATTTTGACATAGAATTATGTCATATTCTAAATTCTTAGAACAAGGAGACTTTAACAGCGTATAGAGATGGTGACATTTACATAACTACATTCAAAGAAGATGGCCAACTGAAGGGAGTATGCTACATTTCTAAACCAGTTTTAGAAGAAAGTTGGTTATGGCATAGGAGAATGTCTCATCTAAATTTCAAATATCTTGATGAATTGGGAAAGCATAATTCAATAACAGGATTACCGAGGATAAGGTTTCAGAAGAACTCTTTATGCTCTGCATGTGAATTAGGAAAAATCAAAAGAAGTTCTCATCCTTTAAAAATGCTTTCATCATGTAAAGCTCCTTTAGAAATGTGTGGGCCAATCAGAACTCAGCGCTTAGGAGGAAAGAAATACATCTTGGTTATAGTGGATGAATTCTCAAAATATACATGGGTTGAATTTCTAAGACAAAAATCTGACAGTTCAGAAGTTCTAATTCCATTTATGAAGAGAATTCAAGTTCTTCTACAGCTACTTGTTCATAAGCTCAAAAGTTATAATGGAACAAAGTTCAGAAATGCTCAATTCAGACATACTTAGACTCTGTTGGCATATCACATAATTTTTCTACTGCAAGAACTCCACAACATAATAGTGTAGTTGAGAGAAAGAACAGAACCTTGGTAGAAGCTGTAAGAACAATGCTAGAATATTCAGACCTACTAGTATTTTTTTGGGCAAAGGCTATTGCAACAACATGTTTCACATAAACCAGGACAATTCTAAACAAGAAATTTCTTAAAACTCCATATGAATTGATTAGAAATAGAAAACCAACTATTGATTATTTTCTTATTTTTGGATGTAGGTGCTTTCTGCTGAATGACAAGAAAAATCTGGGAAAATTTGATCCAAAAGGCTTAGCTGGAATATTTGTTGGATACTCTCAGAGATCAAAAGCATATAGAATTTTCATGAAGAAAACCAGAACAATTATACTGAAAGGAGGAAACCCCCCGACAAATTTATAAAGCACAAAACCGAAAACCAAAGTCAACAAATACAACTTCAGCAGCTAAGGAACGAACCAAGCTACAAGAAGCCAACACAAGCATAAGCAAATGGTCCAAATGCGATTACATGAGGAATAATAAAAAAATAAAAACCCGTCCAGAATCACCTCATGCCCCAAAGGCCGAAACCCACTATCCGCTTGTACTCTTGTCATTTATATTCTTCATCTTCATCCTCCATGCTATTCTCATGAGAGTCTCCTTTTTGATCTCGTCCACCACCTGGTGTTCGGATTGATTATGATCATCAAAGAACTTCCTATTTCTTTCCATCCAAATGTGATAGACCGTAGCTGAAATAGCCACCCTATGCAAAGTAGACCATTTCTTCCAAGCACCCGTCGACCATAAAGAAATGATATCTTCCCATTTATCCATACAAGTTGGTATTGCCATCTCTTGCTTTATGATCTCCCAGATTCCTTTCGAGTACCTGCATTCAAAAAAGAGATGATTGTGTGTTTCAATTGTTTCTTTACAAAACACACCCTTCCAGTCCGATTGGCCACTCCTCCATTGACATAACCTATCTTGCGTTGGAAGACGCTTGTGACAAGCCATCCAAGTACAAAGAGCATGTTTAGGAATAAAAGCCTTATTCCAAACAATTTTATGCCAATGTAAAATCAGCCCTTCCTCTTCCAACGACCTCCAAGCCAGATTAACCGAGAAAAATTGTTTCGATTGATTAGGCCCCAACCACAAAATACGATCTTCCACAATAGTCGCGCTTGGTATGACAATGCTATTTAACTGTGGAAATCTAATAATCCATTCATTCGGCTATTCATTCCCAAACTTTTGCCGTAAATCATATACCGTGGAATTATTATGAAAACCTTGCCCATTAATAAGCGATAGGTGAGCGAGCATACTAGAGAGGTGTCCATAGACATCCCACGTATCCTCCAAGCATGAGTCATAATACCATTACCCACAATTGAAATCAAATAACGCCGACATTGTGGTCTAATCTCCAATAGGTTCCGTATCAACCAAGACCACTCATTTCGTTTTTTAATAATCCAGAAATTCCTTCCTCGGACACAATTAGTGTGAATCCAATTGACCCAAGGGGAATTTCTTTTCGTTAGAATATCCCATATGTGCTTAAAGAGGAAACACCGATTCCACAAAGCAAGCCACTTAAACCCCAAACCGCCACATTTCAAAGGAGAGCATATCATATCCCATGCCACCTTACACGTACCCATAGCACCTTCCATCTTTGCCCACAAAAAGCTCCTACATAATCTCTCTATCTCATGAATAATGAAAGACGGAAGAAGAAAAACAGACATCCAATATGTTTGCATGGATTGGAGCACCGAAATGATAAGTTGCCTTCTTCCACCATAAGATAAGAACTTGTTCTTCCAATTCATCAGTCTTTGTTTGATTTAAACCACAAGGGGGTTAAAATCGCTTACTTTGAGTCTAGCCAGCGATAATGGAACTCCCAAGTATCTTATCGGGAATACCCCCGGTCTGAAAGGTAAACAATTAAGAATAGCATGCTTGATATCCGCTTCCACATTTCCAAAGAAAACCTCACTTTTCTCAAGACTAGGAGATAAACCAGATTTGTCTTTAAACTTTTGAAGCGCCTTCTTTATAACCTCCACCGATTGTACATCACCTCTAGAGAAGATAAACAAGTCATCAGCAAAGCACAAATGAGTTAGTTTACTCTCTTCACACCCTCGGTGGTAAGCAAAATATACTTCCTCATCTATGCATTTCTTGAGAATCATGGAGAGACCTTCCATTACCACCGTGAATAGGTATGGGGATAACGGGTCACCTTGCCTTAGACCACGTTTTCCTTTAAAAAAAACCCTTTGAACTACCATTGATACAAACCGAGAAGGAAGATGTGGAAATTAACGTGCGTATCCATTTCACCATAACCGGATGAAAGCCCATACCTTGCAGCATCCCAAGAAGGTACTCCCAATTCACCGTATCACAAGCTTTCCGGATATCAATCTTAAAAGCACAGCTCGGAATATCTCTGAAGCGCTACATGTGATTTGTGTTTTTTACGCCGTTGTTTCTTTTAGTTTTGAAAAATCTAGACCTTGATATAACTTGTTTCATAAAACCGTGAAAAAAGTTGACATTGGTGTTATCGAAATGTCTAAAGCTTTCATCTTTATACATCGTTTTTGCATATAGAAGCTTAAAAATGTGAACTTTTTCATGGTAGTTTCTTAAAACGGTGTTAATGTCTGTATTTTTTAATAGTTTTTTCGAAAAACGGCCTAAACTTTTTATTTTTTTCAAGGGTATTCCGTGGAGTTGTACAAAACTTGATAATTTTAAATATAAATAATTAAAGACAAGAGCTTTTTACGTCGTCGTTTCTTATAGGTTTGAAAAATCACGACCTTGATATTAATTGTTTCATAAAACCGTGAAAAAAAAGTGACAATGGCGTCATTGAAACGTCCAAATTTGTCACCTTTATACATCGTTATTACGTATAGTAGCGTAAAAATGTGAACTTTTTCATAGTTGTTCATTAAAACAGTGTGAATGCTTGTATTTTTGAAGATATCTTTCAAAAAACGTCCCAAAACTTGTATTGTTTTTTCAATGTTCGTCCGTGGAGTGGTAAAAAATGTGACGATTTTTAAATGTAAATAATTTAACACATGTGTTTTTTACGCCGTTGTTTCTTATATCTTTGAAAAATCATGACCTTGATATAACGTGTTTCATAAAACCGTGAAAAAGTTGAGATTGGTTTCATCGAAATGTCTAAATCTTTCATCTTTATACATCGTTTTTACGAATAAATGTGTAAATGTGAACTTTTTCATAGTAGATTCTAAAATGGTGTAAATGCTTGAATTTTTTAATAGTTGTTTCGAAAAACGGTCTAATTTTTTTATTTTTTTCAAAGTTATTCCGTAGAGTGGTATAAAAGTTGATAATTTTAAATATAAATAATTATAGACAAGAGTTTTTTCCGTCGTCGTTTCTTAGAGGTTTGAAAAATCACGACCTTCATATAAATTGTTTCATAAAATCGTGAAAAAAGGTGAAAATGGCGTCATTGAAACGTCCAAAGTTGTTACCTTTATACATCGTTATTACGTATAATCGCGTAAAAATGTGTAGTTTTTCATAAATGTTCATTAAACAGTGTAAATGCTTGTATTTTTTAAGAGAACTTTCGAAAAACGTCCTAAAACTTGTATTTTTTTCAACATTCGTCCGTGGAGTGGTTAAAAAATGTGACGATTTTAAATGTAAATAATTTAAGACATGTGTTTACGCCGTTGTTTCTTATAGCTTTGAAAAAGCATGATCTTGATATAACTTGTTTCATAAAACCATGAAAAAAGTTGGCATTGGTGTTATCGAAATGTCTAAAGCTTTCATCTTCATACATCGTTTTTACGTAAAGAAGCGTAAAAATGTGAACTTTTTCATAGTAGATTCTAAAACGGTGTAAATGCTTGAATTTTTTAATAGTTGTTTCGAAAAACGGCCTAAATTTTTTATTGTTTTCAAGGTTATTCCGTGGAGTGGAACAAAAGTTGATAATTTTAAATATAAATAATTAAAGACAAGAGCTTTTTACGTCGTTGTTTCTTATAGGTTTGAAAAATCACGATCTTGATATTAATTGTTTCCGGGAAAGAAATACCATTCGGGTAATATTTCCAAAGGAGTTGTAAATGGATCTGCTGGTTCACCAATCATTGATGGTTCTAGAACCGCTAAGCCTACGTTACATGCCGTACTGGAAGGTGCGGTTGATCACCTCCTTTTCAGGGACAGCAAATGCTTGTTCGGGATCTCCAATAGTTGGAGACAAAAGATTCATATTAGAAAACATAAGTAAACGTGCCGATAAAATCGTTTTTGATTGGACCAAATATGAGCCTCCCATAGAAGATGAAAGAAGATAGACAAGAAATCAAAGACAAAGAGGAGAAAACACTTTTTCGAGACAATTCAATTCAATGGGATCTTTCATTCACATTTTTTTCCACCAAGAAATGTTTACCGTGGGCACGATAACTGGTACACCAGAGGTGCGTCCTTCCTTCCCGGTCCTCTCGTACAAGGGAAAGGTCCTCTCAATGCTCTAACGCCCACACCGGATATGGATCGAACTATCTCACGACGTTCTGAACCCAACTCACGTATAAAACCGTGAAAAAAGTTGACAATGGCGTCATTGAAACGTCCAAAGTTGTCACCTTTATACATCGTTATTACGTATAGTAGCGTAATAATGTGGACTTGTTCATAGTTGTTAATTAAACAGTGTAAATGCTTGTATTTTTTAAGAGAACATTCGAAAAACGTCGTAAAACTTGTATTTTTTTCAACGTTCGTCCGTGAGTCGTAATAAAATGTGACGATTTTAAATGTAAAAAATTTAAGACGTGTTTTTTACTGCGTTGTTTCTTATAGCTTTGAAAAATCATGACCTTGATATAACTTGTTTCATAAAACCGTGAAAAAGTTGACATTGGTGTTATCAAAATGTCTAATGTTTTCATCTATATACATCGTTTTTACGAATAAATGTGTAAATGTGAACTTTTTCATAGTAGTTTCTCAAAACGGTGTAAATGCTTGTATTTTTTAATAGTTATTTCGAAAAACGGCCTAAATTTTTTATTTTTTTCAAGGTTATTCCGTGGAGTGGTACAAAAGTTGATAATTTTTAATATAAATAATTAAAGACAAGAGCTTTTTACGTCGTCGTTTCTTATAGGTTTGAAAAATCACGACCTTGATATAAATTGTTTCATAAAATCGTGAAAAAAGGTGAAAATGGCGTCATTGAAACGTCCAAAGTTGTTACCTTTATACATCGTTATTACGTATAATCGCGTAAAAATGTGTAGTTTTTCATAAATGTTCATTAAACAGTGTAAATGCTTGTATTTTTTAAGAGAATTTTCGAAAAACGTCCTAAAACTTGTATTTTTTTCAACATTCGTCCGTGGAGTGGTTAAAAAATGTGACGATTTTAAATGTAAATAATTTAAGACATGTGTTTACGCCGTTGTTTCTTATAGCTTTGAAAAAGCATGATCTTGATATAACTTGTTTCATAAAACCATGAAAAAAGATGACATTGGTGTTATCGAAATGTCTAAAGTTTTCATCTTTATACATCGTTTTTACGAATAGAAGCGTAAAAATGTGAACTTTTTCAAAGTAGTTTCTTAAAACGGTGTAAATGCTTGTATTTTTTAATAGTTGTTTCGAAAAACGACCAACATTTTTTATTGTTTTCAAGGTTATTCCGTGGAGTGGTACAAAAGTTGATAATTTTAAATATAAATAATTAAAGACAAGAGCTTTTTACGTCGTTGTTTCTTATAGGTTTGAAAAATCACGATCTTGATATTAATTGTTTTCGGGAAAGAAATACCATTCGGGTAATATTTCCAAAGGAGTTGCAAATGGATCTGCCGGTTCACCAATCATTGATGGTTCTAGAACCGCTAAGCCTACGTTACATGCCGTACTGGAAGGTGCGGCTGATCACCTCCTTTTCAGGGAGAGCAAATGCTTGTTCGGGATCTCCAATAGTTGGAGACAAAAGATTCATATTAGAAAACATAAGTAAACGTGCCGATAAAATCGTTTTTGATTGGACCAAATATGAGCCTCCCATAGAAGATGAAAGAAGATAGACAAGAAATCAAAGACAAAGAGGAGAAAACATTTTTTCGAGACAATTCAATTCAATGGGATCTTTCATTCACATTTTTTTCCACCAAGAAATGTTTACCGTGGGCACGATAACTGGTACACCAGAGGTGCGTCCTTCCTTCCCGGTCCTCTCGTACAAGGGAAAGGTCCTCTCAATGCTCTAACGCCTACACCGGATATGGATCGAACTATCTCACGACGTTCTGAACCCAACTCACGTATAAAACCGTGAAAAAAGGTAACAATGGCGTCATTGAAACGTCCAAAGTTGTCACCTTTATACATCGTTATTACGTATAGTAGCGTAATAATATGGACTTGTTAATAGTTGTTAATTAATCAGTGTAAATGCTTGTATTTTTTAAGAGAACATTCGAAAAACGTCGTAAAACTTGTATTTTTTTCAACGTTCGTCCGTGAGTCGTAATAAAATGTGACGATTTTCAATGTTAATAATTTAAGACATGTGTTTTTTACGGCGTTGTTTCTGATAGCTTTGAAAAATCATGACCTTGATATAACTTGTTTCATCAACCCATGAAAAAAGTTGACATTGGTGTTATCGAAATGTCTAAATCTTTCATCTTTATATATCGTTTTTACGTATAGTAGCGTAAAAATGGGAGCTTTTTCAAAGTAGTTTCTTCAAACGGTGTAAATGCTTGCATTTTTTAATAGTTGTTTCGAAAAAACGACCTAAATTTTTTATTTTTTCAAGGTTATTCTGTGGAGTGGTACAAAAGTTGATAATTTTAAATATAAATAATTAAAGAAAAGAGCTTTTTACGTCGTCGTTTCTTATAGGTTTGAAAAATCACGACCTTGATATAAATTGTTTCATAAAACCGTTAAAAAAAGGTGACAATGGCGTCATTGAAACGTCCAAAGTTGTCACCTTTATGCATCGTTATCACGTATAGTAGCGTAAAAATGTGAACGTTTTCATATTTGTTCATTAAACAGTGTAAATGATTGTGTGTTTTAAGAGAAATTTCGAAAAACGTCCTAAAACTTGTATTTTTTTTCAACGTTCGTCCGTGGAGTGGTAAAAAATGTGACGATTTTAAATGTAAATAATTTAAGACTTGTGTTTTTTACGTCGTTGTTTCTTATAGTTTTGAAAAATCATGACCTTGATATAACTTGTTTCATCAACCCATGAAAAAAGTTGACATTGGTGTTATCGAAATGTCTAAAGCTTTCATCTTTATACATCGTTTTTACATATAGTAGCTTAAAAATGGGAGCTTTTTCAAAGTAGTTTCTTCAAACGGTGTAAATGCTTGCATTTTTTAATAGTTGTTTCGAAAAAACGACCTAAATTTTTTATTTTTTCAAGGTTATTCTGTGGAGTGGTACAAAAGTTGATAATTTTAAATATAAATAATTAAAGAAAAGAGCTTTTTACGTCGTAGTTTCTTATAGGTTTGAAAAATCACGACCTTGATATAAATTGTTTCATAAAACCGTGAAAAAAGGTGACAATGGCGTCATTGAAACGTCCAAAGTTGTCACCTTTATACATCCTTATTATGTATAGTAGCGTAATAATGGGAACTTTTTCATAGTTGTTTATTAGACATTGTAAATGCTCGTATTTTTTAAGAGAACATTCGAAAAACGTCGTAAAACTAGAATTTTTTTCAACGTTCTTCCGTGGAGTGGTATTAAAATGTGACGATTTTAAATGTAAAAAATTTAAGACGTGTTTTATACGGCGTTGTTTCTTATAGCTTTGAAAAATCATGACCTTGATATAACTTGTTTCATAAAACCGTGAAAAAGTTGACATTGGTGTTATCAAAATGTCTAAAGTTTTCATCTATATACATCGTTTTTACGAATAGAAGCGTAAAAATGTGAACTTTTTCAAAGTAGTTTCTTAAAACGGTGTAAATGCTTGTATTTTTTTAATAGTTGTTTTGAAAAACGGCCTAAATTTTTTATTTTTTTCAAGGTTATTCCGTGGAGTGTAACAAAAGTTGATAATTTTAAATATAAATAATTAAAGACAAGAGCTTTTTAAGTCGTCGTTTTTCTTATAGGTTTGAAAAATCACGACCTTGATATTACTTGTTTCATTAAACCGTGAAAAAAGGTGACAATGGCGTTATTGAAACGTCCAAAGTTGTCACCTTTATAATCCGTTATTACGTATAGTAGCGTAAAAATGTGAACTTTTTCATAGTTGTTCATTAAAACAGTGTGAATGCTTGTATTTTTGAAGATATCTTTCAAAAAACGTCCTAAAACTTGTATTTTTTTTCAACGTTCGTCCGTGGAGTGGTAAAAATTGTGACGATTTTTAAATGTAATTAATTTAAGACTTGTGTTTTTTACGCCGTTGTTTCTTATATCTTTGAAAAATCATGACCTTGATATAACTTGTTACATCAAACTGTGAAAAAGGTTGACATTGGTGTTATCGAAATGACTAAATCTTTCATCTTTATACATCATTTTTACGTATAAAAGCGTAAAAATGTGAGCTTTTTCATAGTAGTTTCTTAAAACGGTGTAAATACTCGTATTTTTTAATAGTTGTTTCGAAAAACGGCCTAAATTTTTTATTTTTTTCAAGGTTATTCCGTGGAGTGGTACAAAAGTTGATAATTTTAAATATAAATAATTAAAGACAAGAGCTTTTTACGTCGTCGTTTTCTTATAGGTTTGAAAAATCACGACCTTGATATAAATTGTTTCATAAAACCGTTAAAAAAGGTGAGAATGGCGTCATTGAAACGTCCAAAGTTGTCACCTTTATGCATCGTTATCACGTATAGTAGCGTAAAAATGTGAACGTTTTCATATTTGTTCATTAAACAGTGTAAATGATTGTGTGTTTTAAGAGAAATTTCGAAAAACGTCCTAAAACTTGTATTTTTTTTCAACGTTCGTCCGTGGAGTGGTAAAAAATGTGACGATTTTAAATGTAAATAATTTAAGACTTGTGTTTTTTACGTCGTTGTTTCTTATAGTTTTGAAAAATCATGACCTTGATATAACTTGTTTCATAAACCCGTGAAGAAGTTGACATTGGTGTTATCGAAATGTCTAAAGCTTTCATCTTTATACATCGTTTTTACATATAGTAGCTTAAAAATGGGAGCTTTTTCAAAGTAGTTTCTTCAAACGGTGTAAATGCTTGCATTTTTTAATAGTTGTTTCGAAAAAACGACCTAAATTTTTTATTTTTTCAAGGTTATTCTGTGGAGTGGTACAAAAGTTGATAATTTTAAATATAAATAATTAAAGAAAAGAGCTTTTTACGTCGTAGTTTCTTATAGGTTTGAAAAATCACGACCTTGATATAAATTGTTTCATAAAACCGTGAAAAAAGGTGACAATGGCGTCATTGAAACGTCCAAAGTTGTCACCTTTATACATCCTTATTATGTATAGTAGCGTAATAATGGGAACTTTTTCATAGTTGTTTATTAGACATTGTAAATGCTCGTATTTTTTAAGAGAACATTCGAAAAACGTCGTAAAACTAGAATTTTTTTCAACGTTCTTCCGTGGAGTGGTATTAAAATGTGACGATTTTAAATGTAAAAAATTTAAGACGTGTTTTATACGGCGTTGTTTCTTATAGCTTTGAAAAATCATGACCTTGATATAACTTGTTTCATAAAACCGTGAAAAAGTTGACATTGGTGTTATCAAAATGTCTAAAGTTTTCATCTATATACATCGTTTTTACGAATAGAAGCGTAAAAATGTGAACTTTTTCAAAGTAGTTTCTTAAAACGGTGTAAATGCTTGTATTTTTTTAATAGTTGTTTTGAAAAACGGCCTAAATTTTTTATTTTTTTCAAGGTTATTCCGTGGAGTGTAACAAAAGTTGATAATTTTAAATATAAATAATTAAAGACAAGAGCTTTTTAAGTCGTCGTTTTTCTTATAGGTTTGAAAAATCACGACCTTGATATTACTTGTTTCATTAAACCGTGAAAAAAGGTGACAATGGCGTTATTGAAACGTCCAAAGTTGTCACCTTTATAATCCGTTATTACGTATAGTAGCGTAAAAATGTGAACTTTTTCATAGTTGTTCATTAAAACAGTGTGAATGCTTGTATTTTTGAAGATATCTTTCAAAAAACGTCCTAAAACTTGTATTTTTTTTCAACGTTCGTCCGTGGAGTGGTAAAAATTGTGACGATTTTTAAATGTAATTAATTTAAGACTTGTGTTTTTTACGCCGTTGTTTCTTATATCTTTGAAAAATCATGACCTTGATATAACTTGTTACATCAAACTGTGAAAAAGGTTGACATTGGTGTTATCGAAATGACTAAATCTTTCATCTTTATACATCATTTTTACGTATAAAAGCGTAAAAATGTGAGCTTTTCATAGTAGTTTCTTAAAACGGTGTAAATACTCGTATTTTTTAATAGTTGTTTCGAAAAACGGCCTAAATTTTTTATTTTTTTCAAGGTTATTCCGTGGAGTGGTACAAAAGTTGATAATTTTAAATATAAATAATTAAAGACAAGAGCTTTTTACGTCGTCGTTTTCTTATAGGTTTGAAAAATCACGACCTTGATATAAATTGTTTCATAAAACCGTTAAAAAAGGTGAGAATGGCGTCATTGAAACGTCCAAAGTTGTCACCTTTATGCATCGTTATCACGTATAGTAGCGTAAAAATGTGAACGTTTTCATATTTGTTCATTAAACAGTGTAAATGATTGTGTGTTTTAAGAGAAATTTCGAAAAACGTCCTAAAACTTGTATTTTTTTCAACGTTCGTCCGTGGAGTGGTAAAAAATGTGACGATTTTAAATGTAAATAATTTAAGACTTGTGTTTTTTACGTCGTTGTTTCTTATAGTTTTGAAAAATCATGACCTTGATATAACTTGTTTCATCAACCCATGAAAAAAGTTGACATTGGTGTTATCGAAATGTCTAAAGCTTTCATCTTTATACATCGTTTTTACATATAGTAGCTTAAAAATGGGAGCTTTTTCAAAGTAGTTTCTTCAAACGGTGTAAATGCTTGCATTTTTTAATAGTTGTTTCGAAAAAACGACCTAAATTTTTTATTTTTTCAAGGTTATTACGTGGAGTGGTACAAAAGTTGATAATTTTAAATATAAATAATTAAAGAAAAGAGCTTTTTACGTCGTAGTTTCTTATAGGTTTGAAAAATCACGACCTTGATATAAATTGTTTCATAAAACCGTGAAAAAAGGTGACAATGGCGTCATTGAAACGTCCAAAGTTGTCACCTTTATACATCCTTATTATGTATAGTAGCGTAATAATGGGAACTTTTTCATAGTTGTTTATTAGACATTGTAAATGCTCGTATTTTTTAAGAGAACATTCGAAAAACGTCGTAAAACTAGAATTTTTTTCAACGTTCTTCCGTGGAGTGGTATTAAAATGTGACGATTTTAAATGTAAAAAATTTAAGACGTGTTTTATACGGCGTTGTTTCTTATAGCTTTGAAAAATCATGACCTTGATATAACTTGTTTCATAAAACCGTGAAAAAGTTGACATTGGTGTTATCAAAATGTCTAAAGTTTTCATCTATATACATCGTTTTTACGAATAGAAGCGTAAAAATGTGAACTTTTTCAAAGTAGTTTCTTAAAACGGTGTAAATGCTTGTATTTTTTTAATAGTTGTTTTGAAAAACGGCCTAAATTTTTTATTTTTTTCAAGGTTATTCCGTGGAGTGTAACAAAAGTTGATAATTTTAAATATAAATAATTAAAGACAAGAGCTTTTTAAGTCGTCGTTTTTCTTATAGGTTTGAAAAATCACGACCTTGATATTACTTGTTTCATTAAACCGTGAAAAAAGGTGACAATGGCGTTATTGAAACGTCCAAAGTTGTCACCTTTATAATCCGTTATTACGTATAGTAGCGTAAAAATGTGAACTTTTTCATAGTTGTTCATTAAAACAGTGTGAATGCTTGTATTTTTGAAGATATCTTTCAAAAAACGTCCTAAAACTTGTATTTTTTTTCAACGTTCGTCCGTGGAGTGGTAAAAATTGTGACGATTTTTAAATGTAATTAATTTAAGACTTGTGTTTTTTACGCCGTTGTTTCTTATATCTTTGAAAAATCATGACCTTGATATAACTTGTTACATCAAACTGTGAAAAAGGTTGACATTGGTGTTATCGAAATGACTAAATCTTTCATCTTTATACATCATTTTTACGTATAAAAGCGTAAAAATGTGAGCTTTTTCATAGTAGTTTCTTAAAACGGTGTAAATACTCGTATTTTTTAATAGTTGTTTCGAAAAACGGCCTAAATTTTTTATTTTTTTCAAGGTTATTCCGTGGAGTGGTACAAAAGTTGATAATTTTAAATATAAATAATTAAAGACAAGAGCTTTTTACGTCGTCGTTTTCTTATAGGTTTGAAAAATCACGACCTTGATATAAATTGTTTCATAAAACCGTTAAAAAAAGGTGACAATGGCGTCATTGAAACGTCCAAAGTTGTCACCTTTATGCATCGTTATCACGTATAGTAGCGTAAAAATGTGAACGTTTTCATATTTGTTCATTAAACAGTGTAAATGATTGTGTGTTTTAAGAGAAATTTCGAAAAACGTCCTAAAACTTGTATTTTTTTTCAACGTTCGTCCGTGGAGTGGTAAAAAATGTGACGATTTTAAATGTATATAATTTAAGACTTGTGTTTTTTACGGCGTTGTTTCTTATAGTTTTGAAAAATCATGACCTTGATATAACTTGTTTAATAAAACTGTGAAAAAGTTGACATTGGCGTTGTCAAAATGTCTAAGGTTTTCATCTTTATACATCGTTTTAACGAATAGAAGCGTAAAAATGTGAACTTTTTCAAAGTAGTTTCTTAAAACGGTGTAAATGCTTGTATTTTTTAATAGTTGTTTCGAAAAACGGCCTACATTTTTTATTGTTTTCAAGGTTATTCCGTGGAATGGTACAAAAGTTGATAAATTTAAATATAAATAATTAAAGACAAGAGCTTTTTACGTCATCGTTTCTTATAGGTTTGAAAAATCACGACCTTGATATAAATTGTTTCATAAAACCGTGAAAAAAGGTGACAATGGCTTCATTGAAACGTCCAAAGTTGTCACCTTTATACATCCTTATTACGTATAGTAGCGTAATAATGTGAACTTTTTCATAGTTGTTTATTAAACAGTGTAAATGCTTGTATTTTTTAAGAGAACATTCGAAAAACGCCCTAAAACTTGTATTTTTTTCTACGTTCGTCCGTGCAGTCGTAATAAAATCTGACGATTTTAAATGTAAATAATTTAAGACATGTGTTTTTTACGCCGTTGTTTCTTATAGCTTTGAAAAATCATGACCTTGATATAACTTGTTTCATAAAACCGTGAAAATTTTGACATTGGTGTTATCAAAATGTCTAAATCTTTCATCTTTATATATCGTTTTTACGTATAGTAGCGTAAAAATGTGAACTTTTTCATAGTAGTTTCTTTAAACGGTTTAAGTGCTTGTATTTTTTAATAGTTGTTTCGAAAAACGGCCTAAATTTTTCACTTTTTTCAAGATTATTCCTTGGAGTGGTACAAAAGTTTATAATCTTTAATATAAATAATTAAAGATAAGAGATATTTACGTCGTCGTTTCTTATTGGTTTGAAAAATCACGACCTTGATATAAATTGTTTCATAAAATCGTTAAAAAGGTGACAATGGCGTCATTGAAACGTCCAAAGTTGTCACCTTTATACTTCGTTATTACGTATAGTAGCGTAAAAATGTAAACTTTTTCATAGCTGTTCATTAAACGGTGTAAATGCTTGTATTTTTTAAGAGAACTTTCGAAAAACGTCCTAAAACTTGTATTTTTTCAACGTTCGTCCGTGGAGTGGTAAAAAAATGTGACGGTTTTAAATGTAAATAATTTAAGACTTGTGTTTTTTACGCCGTTGTTTCTTATAGTTTTGAAATATCATGACCTTGATATAACTTGTTTCATCAAACAATGAAAAAAGTTGACATTGGTGTTATCGAAATGTCTAAAGCTTTCATCTTTATACATCGTTTTTACATATAGTAGCGTAAAAATGTGTGCTTTTTCAAAGTAGTTTCTTAAAAGGGTGTAAATGCTTGCATTTTTTAATAGTTGTTTCGAAAAAACGACCTAAATTTTTTATTTTTTCAAGGTTATTCCGTGGAGTGGTACAAAAGTTGATAATTTTAAATATAACTAATTAAAGAAAAGAGCTTTTTACATCATAGTTTCTTATAGGTTTGAAAAATCACGACCTTGATATAAATTGTTTCATAAAACCGTGAAAAAAGGTGACAATGGCGTCATTGAAACGTCCAAAGTTGTCACCTTTATACATCCTTATTATGTATAGTAGCGTAATAATGGGAACTTTTTCATAGTTGTTTATTAGACATTGTAAATGCTCGTATTTTTTAAGAGAACATTCGAAAAACGTCGTAAAACTAGAATTTTTTTCAATGTTCTTCCGTGGAGTGGTATTAAAATGTGACGATTTTAAATGTAAAAAATTTAAGACGTGTTTTATACGGCGTTGTTTCTTATAGCTTTGAAAAATCATGACCTTGATATAACTTGTTTCATAAAACCGTGAAAAAGTTGACATTGGTGTTATCAAAATGTCTAAAGTTTTCATCTATATACATCGTTTTTACGAATAGAAGCGTAAAAATGTGAACTTTTTCAAAGTAGTTTCTTAAAACGGTGTAAATGCTTGTATTTTTTTAATAGTTGTTTTGAAAAACGGCCTAAATTTTTTATTTTTTTCAAGGTTATTCCGTGGAGTGTAACAAAAGTTGATAATTTTAAATATAAATAATTAAAGACAAGAGCTTTTTAAGTCGTCGTTTTTCTTATAGGTTTGAAAAATCACGACCTTGATATTACTTGTTTCATTAAACCGTGAAAAAAGGTGACAATGGCGTTATTGAAACGTCCAAAGTTGTCACCTTTATAATCCGTTATTACGTATAGTAGCGTAAAAATGTGAACTTTTTCATAGTTGTTCATTAAAACAGTGTGAATGCTTGTATTTTTGAAGATATCTTTCAAAAAACGTCCTAAAACTTGTATTTTTTTTCAACGTTCGTCCGTGGAGTGGTAAAAATTGTGACGATTTTTAAATGTAATTAATTTAAGACTTGTGTTTTTTACGCCGTTGTTTCTTATATCTTTGAAAAATCATGACCTTGATATAACTTGTTACATCAAACTGTGAAAAAGGTTGACATTGGTGTTATCGAAATGACTAAATCTTTCATCTTTATACATCATTTTTACGTATAAAAGCGTAAAAATGTGAGCTTTTTCATAGTAGTTTCTTAAAACGGTTTAAATACTTGTATTTTTTAATAGTTGTTTCGAAAAACGGCCTAAATTTTTTATTTTTTTCAAGGTTATTCCGTGGAGTGGTACAAAAGTTGACATTTTTAAATATAAATAATTAAAGACAAGAGCTTTTTACGTCGTCGTTTTCTTATAGGTTTGAAAAATCACGACCTTGATATAAATTGTTTCATAAAACCGTTAAAAAAAGGTGACAATGGCGTCATTGAAACGTCCAAAGTTGTCACCTTTATGCATCGTTATCACGTATAGTAGCGTAAAAATGTGAACGTTTTCATATTTGTTCATTAAACAGTGTAAATGATTGTGTGTTTTAAGAGAAATTTCGAAAAACGTCCTAAAACTTGTATTTTTTTTCAACGTTCGTCCGTGGAGTGGTAAAAAATGTGACGATTTTAAATGTATATAATTTAAGACTTGTGTTTTTTACGGCGTTGTTTCTTATAGTTTTGAAAAATCATGACCTTGATATAACTTGTTTAATAAAACTGTGAAAAAGGTGACATTGGCGTTTTCAAAATGTCTAAGGTTTTCATCTTTATACATCGTTTTAACGAATAGAAGCGTAAAAATGTGAACTTTTTCAAAGTAGTTTCTTAAAACGGTGTAAATGCTTGTATTTTTTAATAGTTGTTTCGAAAAACGGCCTACATTTTTTATTGTTTTCAAGGTTATTCCGTGGAATGGTACAAAAGTTGATAAATTTAAATATAAATAATTAAAGACAAGAGCTTTTTACGTCATCGTTTCTTATAGGTTTGAAAAATCACGACCTTGATATAAATTGTTTCATAAAACCGTGAAAAAAGGTGACAATGGCTTCATTGAAACGTCCAAAGTTGTCACCTTTATACATCCTTATTACGTATAGTAGCGTAATAATGTGAACTTTTTCATAGTTGTTTATTAAACAGTGTAAATGCTTGTATTTTTTAAGAGAACATTCGAAAAACGCCCTAAAACTTGTATTTTTTTCTACGTTCGTCCGTGCAGTCGTAATAAAATCTGACGATTTTAAATGTAAATAATTTAAGACATGTGTTTTTTACGCCGTTGTTTCTTATAGCTTTGAAAAATCATGACCTTGATATAACTTGTTTCATAAAACCGTGAAAATTTTGACATTGGTGTTATCAAAATGTCTAAATCTTTCATCTTTATATATCGTTTTTACGTATAGTAGCGTAAAAATGTGAACTTTTTCATAGTAGTTTCTTTAAACGGTTTAAGTGCTTGTATTTTTTAATAGTTGTTTCGAAAAACGGCCTAAATTTTTCACTTTTTTCAAGATTATTCCTTGGAGTGGTACAAAAGTTTATAATCTTTAATATAAATAATTAAAGATAAGAGATATTTACGTCGTCGTTTCTTATTGGTTTGAAAAATCACGACCTTGATATAAATTGTTTCATAAAATCGTTAAAAAAGGTGACAATGGCGTCATTGAAACGTCCAAAGTTGTCACCTTTATACTTCGTTATTACGTATAGTAGCGTAAAAATGTAAACTTTTTCATAGCTGTTCATTAAACGGTGTAAATGCTTGTATTTTTTAAGAGAACTTTCGAAAAACGTCCTAAAACTTGTATTTTTTTCAACGTTCGTCCGTGGAGTGGTAAAAAAATGTGACGGTTTTAAATGTAAATAATTTAAGACTTGTGTTTTTTACGCCGTTGTTTCTTATAGTTTTGAAATATCATGACCTTGATATAACTTGTTTCATCAAACAATGAAAAAAGTTGACATTGGTGTTATCGAAATGTCTAAAGCTTTCATCTTTATACATCGTTTTTACATATAGTAGCGTAAAAATGTGTGCTTTTTCAAAGTAGTTTCTTAAAAGGGTGTAAATGCTTGCATTTTTTAATAGTTGTTTCGAAAAAACGACCAAATTTTTTTATTTTTTCAAGGTTATTCCGTGGAGTGGTACAAAAGTTGATAATTTTAAATATAAATAATTAAAGAAAAGAGCTTTTTACATCATAGTTTCTTATAGGTTTGAAAAATCACCAACCTTGATATAAGTTGTTTCATAAAACCATGAAAAAAGGTGGCAATGGCGTCATTGAAACGTCCAAAGTTATCACCTTTATACATCCTTATTACGTATAGTAGCGTAACAATGTGAACTTTTTCATAGTTGTTTATTAAACAGTGTAAATGCTTGTATTTTTTAAGAGAACATTCGAAAAACGTCTAAAAACTTGTATTTTTTTCAACGTTCGTCCGTGGAGTGGTATTAAAATGTGACGATTTTAAATGTAAAAAATTTAAGACGTGTTTTTACGGCGTTGTTTCTTATAGCTATGAAAAATCATGACCTTGATATAACTTGTTTCATAAAACCGTGAAAAAGTTGACATTGGTGTTATCAAAATGTCTAAAGTTTTCATCTATATACATCGTTTTTACGAATAGAAGCGTAAAAATGTGAACTTTTTCAAAGTAGTTTCTTAAAACGGTGTAAATGCTTGTATTTTTTAATAGTTGTTTTGAAAAACGGCCTAAATTTTTTATTTTTTTCAAGGTTATTCCGTGGAGTGTAACAAAAGTTGATAATTTTAAATATAAATAATTAAAGACAAGAGCTTTTTAAGTCGTCGTTTTTCTTATAGGTTTGAAAAATCACGACCTTGATATTACTTGTTTCATAAAACCGTGAAAAAAAGGGTGACAATGGCGTTATTGAAACGTCCTAAGTTGTCACCTTTATAATCCGTTATTACGTATAGTAGCGTAAAAATGTTAACTTTTTCATAGTTGTTCATTAAAACAGTGTGAATGCTTGTATTTTTGAAGATATCTTTCAAAAAACGTCCTAAAACTTGTATTTTTTTTTCAACGTTCGTCCGTGGAGTGGTAAAAAATGTGACGATTTTTAAATGTAATTAATTTAAGACTTGTGTTTCGTACGCCGTTGTTTCTTATATCTTTGAAAAATCATGACCTTGATATAACTTGTTACATCAAACTGTGAAAAAGGTTGACATTGGTGTTATCGAAATGACTAAATCTTTCATCTTTATACATCATTTTTACGTATAAAAGCGTAAAAATGTGAGCTTTTTCATAGTAGTTTCTTAAAACGGTGTAAATACTCGTATTTTTTAATAGTTGTTTCGAAAAACGGCCTAAATTTTTTATTTTTTTTAAGGTTATTCCGTGGAGTGGTACAAAAGTTGATAATTTTAAATATAAATAATTAAAGACAAGAGCTTTTTACGTCGTCGTTTTCTTATAGGTTTGAAAAATCACAACCTAGATATAAATTGTTTCATAAAACCGTGAAAAAAAGGTGACCATGGCGTCATTGAAACGTCCAAAGTTGTCACCTTTATACATCGTTATTACGTATAGTAGCGTAAAAATGTGAACTTTTTCATACTTGTTCATTAAACAGTGTGAATGCTTGTATTTTTGAAGATATCTTCCAAAAAACGTCCTAAATCTTGTATTTTTTTTCAACGTTCGTCCGTGGAGTGGTAAAAAATGTGACGATTTTTAAATGTAATTAATTTAAGACTTGTGTTTTTTACGCCGTTGTTTCTTATATCTTTGAAAAATCATGACCTTGATATAACTTGTTACGTCAAACTGTGAAAAAGGTTGACATTGGTGTGAGCTTTTTCATAGTAGTTTTTTAAAACGGTGTAAATACTTGTATTTTTTAATAGTTGTTTCGAAAAACGGCCTAAATTTTTTATTTTTTTCAGGGTTATTCCGTGGAGTGGTACAAAAGTTGATAATCTTAAATATAAATAATTAAAGACAAGAGCTTTTTACGTCGTCGTTTTCTTATAGGTTTGAAAAATCACGACCTTGATATAAATTGTTTCATAAAACCGTTAAAAAAGGTGACAATGGCGTCATTGAAACGTCCAAAGTTGTCACCTTTATACATCGTTATCACGTATAGTAGCGTAAAAATGTGAACTTTTTCATATTTGTTCATTAAACAGTGTAAATGATTGTGTGTTTTAAGAGAAATTTCGAAAAACGTCCTAAAACTTGTATTTTTTTTCAACGTTCTTCCGTGGAGTGGTATTAAAATGTGACGATTTTAAATGTATATAATTTAAGACTTGTGTTTTTTACGCCGTTGTTTCTTATATCTTTGAAAAATCATGACCTTGATATAACTTGTTTCATAAAACCGTGAAAAAATTGACATCGGTGTTATCGAAATGTCTAAATCTTTCATCTTTATATATCGTTTTTACGTATAGAAACGCAAAAATGTGAACTTTGTTATAGTAGTCACTTAAAACGGTGTAAATGCTTGTATTTTTTAATAGTTGTTTCGAAAAAACGGCCTAAATTTTTTATTATTGTCAACTTTATTCCTTGGAGTGGTACAAAAGTTGATAATTTTAAATATAAATAATTAAAGAAAAGAGCTTTTTACGTCGTAGTTTCTTATAGGTTTGAAAAATCACGACCTTGATATAAATTGTTTCATAAAACCGTGAAAATAGGTGACAATGGCGTCATTGAAACGTCCAAAGTTGTCACCTTTATACATCGTTATTAAATATAGTAGCGTAAAAATATAAACTTTTTCATAGTTGTTCATTAAACGGTGTAAATGCTTGTATTTTTTAAGAGAACTTACGAAAAACGTCCTAAAACTTGTATTTTTTTCAACGTTCGTCCGTTGAGTGGTAAAAAAATGTGACGATTTTAAATGTAAATAATTTAAGACTTGTGTTTTTTACGTCGTTGTTTCTTATAGTTTTGAAAAATCATGACCTTGATATAACTTGTTTCATCAAACCATGAAAAAAGTTGACATTGGTGTTATCGAAATGTCTAAAGCTTTCATCTTTATACATCGTTTTTACATATAGTAGCGTAAAAATGTGAGCTTTTTAAAAGTAGTTTCTTCAAACGGTGTAAATGCTTGCATTTTTTAATAGTTGTTTCGAAAAAACGATCTAAATTTTTTATTTTTTCAAGGTTATTCCGTGGAGTGGTACAAAAGTTGATAATTTTAAATATAAATAATTAAAGAAAAGAGCTTTTTACGTCGTAGTTTCTTATAGGTTTGAAAAATCACGACCTTGATATAAATTGTTTCATAAAACCGTGAAAAAAGGTGACAATGGCGTCATTGAAACGTCCAAAGCTGTCACCTTTATACATCCTTATTATGTATAGTAGCGTAATAATGGGAACTTTTTCATAGTTGTTTATTAGACACCGTAAATGCTCGTTTTTTTTAAGAGAACATTCGAAAAACGTCGTAAAACTAGAATTTTTTTCAACGTTCTTCCGTGGAGTGGTATTAAAATGTGACGATTTTAAATGTAAAAAATTTAAGACGTGTGTTATACGGCGTTGTTTCTTATAGCTTTGAAAAATCATGACCTTGATATAACTTGTTTCATAAAACCGTGAAAAAGTTGACATTGGTGTTATCAAAATGTCTAAAGTTTTCATCTATATACATCGTTTTTACGAATAGAAGCGTAAAAATGTGAACTTTTTCAAAGTAGTTTCTTAAAACGGTGTAAATGCTTGTATTTTTTTAATAGTTGTTTTGAAAAACGGCCTAAATTTTTTATTTTTTTCAAGGTTATTCCGTGGAGTGTAACAAAAGTTGATAATTTTAAATATAAATAATTAAAGACAAGAGCTTTTTAAGTCGTCCTTTTTCTTATAGGTTTGAAAAATCACGACCTTGATATTACTTGTTTCATAAAACCGTGAAAAAAGGTGACAATGGCGTTATTGAAACGTCCAAAGTTGTCACCTTTATAATCCGTTATTACGTATAGTAGCGTAAAAATGTGAACTTTTTCATAGTTGTTCATTAAAACAGTGTGAATGCTTGTATTTTTGAAGATATCTTTCAAAAAACGTCCTAAAACTTGTATTTTTTTTCAACGTTCGTCCGTGGAGTGGTAAAAATTGTGACGATTTTTAAATGTAATTAATTTAAGACTTGTGTTTTTTACGCCGTTGTTTCTTATATCTTTGAAAAATCATGACCTTGATATAACTTGTTACATCAAACTGTGAAAAAGGTTGACATTGGTGTTAACGAAATGACTAAATCTTTCATCTTTATACATCATTTTTACGTATAAAAGCGTAAAAATGTGAGCTTTTTCAAAGTAGTTTCTTAAAACGGTGTAAATATTTGTAGTTTTTAATAGTTGTTTCGAAAAACGGCCTAAATTTTTTATTTTTTTCAAGGTTATTCCTTGGAGTCGTACAAAAGTTGATAATTTTAAATATAAATAATTAAAGACAAGAGCTTTTTACGTCGTCGTTTTCTTATAGGTTTGAAAAATCACGACCTTGATATAAATTGTTTCATAAAACCGTTAAAAAAGGTGACAATGGCGTCATTGAAACGTCCAAAGTTGTCACCTTTATACATCGTTATTACGTATAGTAGCGTAAAAATGTGAACTTTTTCATATTTGTTCATTAAACAGTGTAAATGATTGTGTTTTTTAAGAGAAATGTCAAAAAACGTCCTAAAACTTGTATTTTTTTTCAACGTTCGTCCGTGGAGTGGTAAAAAATGTGACGATTTTAAATGTATATAATTTAAGACTTGTGTTTTTTACGGCGTTGTTTTTTAGAGTTTTGAAAAATCATGACCTTGATATAACTTGTTTCATAAAACTGTGAAAAAGTTGACATTGGCGTTGTCAAAATGTCTAAGGTTTTCATCTTTATACATCGTTTTAACGAATAGAAGCGTAAAAATGTGAACTTTTTCAAAGTAGTTTCTTAAAACGGTGTAAATGCTTGTATTTTTTAATAGTTGTTTCGAAAAACGGCCTACATTTTTTATTGTTTTCAAGGTTATTCCGTGGAGTGGTACAAAAGTTGATAATTTTAAATATAAATAATTAAAGACAAGAGCTTTTTACGTCGTCGTTTTTCTTATAGGTTTGAAAAATCACGACCTTGATATTACTTGTTTCATAAAACCGTGAAAAAAGGTGACAACGGCGTTATTGAAACGTCCAAAGTTG
The DNA here is from genome assembly GCA_036898165.1 of Silybum marianum. NCBI lineage: Eukaryota > Viridiplantae > Streptophyta > Magnoliopsida > Asterales > Asteraceae > Silybum > Silybum marianum. The sequence goes on along the minus strand of CM072533.1, from coordinate 23,448,510 downwards.
TCACCTTTATAATCCGTTATTACGTATAGTAGCGTAAAAATGTGAACTTTTTCATAGTTGTTCATTAAAACAGTGTGAATGCTTGTATTTTTGAAGATATCTTTCAAAAAACGTCCTAAAACTTGTATTTTTTTTCAACGTTCGTCCGTGGAGTGGTAAAAATTGTGACGATTTTTAAATGTAATTAATTTAAGACTTGCGTTTTTTACGCCGTTGTTTCTTATATCTTTAAAAAATCATGACCTTGATATAACTTGTTACATCAAACTGTGAAAAAGGTTGACATTGGTGTTATCGAAATGACTAAATCTTTCATCTTAATACATCATTTTTACGTATAAAAGCGTAAAAATGTGAGCTTTTTCATAGTAGTTTCTTAAAACGGTTTAAATACTTGTATTTTTTAATAGTTGTTTCGAAAAACGGCCTAAATTTTTTATTTTTTTCATGGTTATTCCGTGGAGTGGTACAAAAGTTGATAATTTTAAATATAAATAATTAAAGACAAGAGCTTTTTATGTCGTCGTTTTCTTATAGGTTTGAAAAATCACGACCTTGATATAAATTGTTTCATAAAACCGTTAAAAAAAGGTGACAATGGCGTCATTGAAACGTCCAAAGTTGTCACCTTTATGCATTGTTATCACGTATAGTAGCGTAAAAATGTGAACATTTTCATATTTGTTCATTAAACAGTGTAAATGATTGTGTGTTTTAAGAGAAATTTCGAAAAACGTCCTAAAACTTGTATTTTTTTTCAACGTTCGTCCGTGGAGTGGTAAAAAATGTGACGATTTTAAATGTATATAATTTAAGACTTGTGTTTTTTACGGCGTTGTTTCTTATAGTTTTGAAAAATCATGACCTTGATATAACTTGTTTAATAAAAGCATCAGAAAAAGTTGACATTGGCGTTGTCAAAATGTCTAAGGTTTTCATCTTTATACATCGTTTTAACGAATAGAAGCGTAAAAATGTGAACTTTTTCAAAGTAGTTTCTTAAAACGGTGTAAATGCTTGTATTTTTTAATAGTTGTTTCGAAAAACGGCCTACATTTTTTATTGTTTTCAAGGTTATTCCGTGGAATGGTACAAAAGTTGATAAATTTAAATATAAATAATTAAAGACAAGAGCTTTTTACGTCATCGTTTCTTATAGGTTTGAAAAATCACGACCTTGATATAAATTGTTTCATAAAACCGTGAAAAAAGGTGACAATGGCGTCATTGAAACGTCCAAAGTTGTCACCTTTACACATCCTTATTACGTATAGTAGCGTAATAATGTGAACTTTTTCATAGTTGTTTATTAAACAGTGTAAATGCTTGTATTTTTTAAGAGAACATTCGAAAAACGCCCTAAAACTTGTATTTTTTTCAACGTTCGTCCGTGCAGTCGTAATAAAATCTGACGATTTTAAATTTAAATAATTTAAGACATGTGTTTTTTACGCCGTTGTTTCTTATAGCTTTGAAAAATCATGACCTTGATATAACTTGTTTCATAAAACCGTGAAAATTTTGACATTGGTGTTATCAAAATGTCTAAATCTTTCATCTTTATATATCGTTTTTACGTATAGTAGCGTAAAAATGTGAACTTTTTCATAGTAGTTTCTTTAAACGGTTTAAGTGCTTGTATTTTTTAATAGTTGTTTCGAAAAACGGCCTAAATTTTTCACTTTTTTCAAGATTATTCCTTGGAGTGGTACAAAAGTTTATAATCTTTAATATAAATAATTAAAGATAAGAGATATTTACGTCGTCGTTTCTTATTGGTTTGAAAAATCACGACCTTGATATAAATTGTTTCATAAAATCGTTAAAAAAGGTGACAATGGCGTCATTGAAACGTCCAAAGTTGTCACCTTTATACTTCGTTATTACGTATAGTAGCGTAAAAATGTAAACTTTTTCATAGCTGTTCATTAAACGGTGTAAATGCTTGTATTTTTTAAGAGAACTTTCGAAAAACGTCCTAAAACTTGTATTTTTTTCAACGTTCGTCCGTGGAGTGGTAAAAAAATGTGACGATTTTAAATGTAAATAATTTAAGACTTGTGTTTTTTACGCCGTTGTTTCTTATAGTTTTGAAATATCATGACCTTGATATAACTTGTTTCATCAAACAATGAAAAAAGTTGACATTGGTGTTATCGAAATGTCTAAAGCTTTCATCTCTATACATCGTTTTTACATATAGTAGCGTAAAAATGTGAGCTTTTTCAAAGTACTTTCTTAAAAGGGTGTAAATGCTTTCATTTTTTAATAGTTGTTTCGAAAAAACGACCTAAATTTTTTATTTTTTCAAGGTTATTCCGTGGAGTGGTACAAAAGTTGATAATTTTAAATATAAATAATTAAAGAAAAGAGCTTTTTACATCATAGTTTCTTATAGGTTTGAAAAATCACCAACCTTGATATAAATTGTTTCATAAAACCATGAAAAAAGGTGGCAATGGCGTCATTGAAACGTCCAAAGTTATCACCTTTATACATCCTTATTACGTATAGTAGCGTAACAATGTGAACTTTTTCATAGTTGTTTATTAAACAGTGTAAATGCTTGTATTTTTTAAGAGAACATTCGAAAAACGTCTAAAAACTTGTATTTTTTTCAACGTTCGTCCGTGGAATGGTATTAAAATGTGACGATTTTAAATGTAAAAAATTTAAGACGTGTTTTTACGGCGTTGTTTCTTATAGCTATGAAAAATCATGACCTTGATATAACTTGTTTCAATAAACCGTGAAAAAGTTGACATTGGTGTTATCAAAATGTCTAAAGTTTTCATCTATATACATCGTTTTTACGAATAGAAGCGTAAAAATGTGAACTTTTTCAAAGTAGTTTCTTAAAACGGTGTAAATGCTTGTATTTTTTAATAGTTGTTTTGAAAAACGGCCTAAGTTTTTTATTTTTTTCAAGGTTATTCCGTGGAGTGTAACAAAAGTTGATAATTTTAAATATAAATAATTAAAGACAAGAGCTTTTTAAGTCGTCGTTTTTCTTATAGGTTTGAAAAATCACGACCTTGATATTACTTGTTTCATAAAACCGTGAAAAAAAGGTGACAATGGCGTTATTGAAACGTCCTAAGTTGTCACCTTTATAATCCGTTATTACGTATAGTAGCGTAAAAATGTTAACTTTTTCATAGTTGTTCATTAAAACAGTGTGAATGCTTGTATTTTTGAAGATATCTTTCAAAAAACGTCCTAAAACTTGTATTTTTTTTCAACGTTCGTCCGTGGAGTGGTAAAAAATGTGACGATTTTTAAATGTAATTAATTTAAGACTTGTGTTTCGTACGCCGTTGTTTCTTATATCTTTGAAAAATCATGACCTTGATATAACTTGTTACATCAAACTGTGAAAAAGGTTGACATTGGTGTTATCGAAATGACTAAATCTTTCATCTTTATACATCATTTTTACGTATAAAAGCGTAAAAATGTGAGCTTTTTCATAGTAGTTTCTTAAAACGGTGTAAATACTCGTATTTTTTAATAGTTGTTTCGAAAAACGGCCTAAATTTTTTATTTTTTTTAAGGTTATTCCGTGGAGTGGTACAAAAGTTGATAATTTTAAATATAAATAATTAAAGACAAGAGCTTTTTACGTCGTCGTTTTCTTATAGGGTTGAAAAATCACAACCTTGATATAAATTGTTTCATAAAACCGTGAAAAAAAGGTGACAATGGCGTCATTGAAACGTCCAAAGTTGTCACCTTTATACATCGTTATTACGTATAGTAGCGTAAAAATGTGAACTTTTTCATACTTGTTCATTAAACAGTGTAAAGTTTTTTAAGAGAAATTTCAAAAAACGTCCAAAAACTTGTATTTTATTTCAACGTTCGTCCGTGGAGTGGTAAAAAATGTGACGATTTTAAATATATATATAATTTAAGACGTGTTTTTTACGTCATTGTTTCTTATAGTTTTAAAAAATCATGACCTTGATATAACTTGTTTCATAAAACTGTGAAAAAGTTGACATTGGCGTTGTCAAAATGTCTAAGGTTTTCATCTTTATACATCGTTTTAACGAATAGAGGCCTAAAAATGTGAACTTTTTCAAAGTAGTTTCTTAAAACGGTGTAAATGCTTGTATTTTTTAATAGTTGTTTCGAAAAACGGCCTACATTTTTTATTGTTTTCAACGTTATTCCGTGGAATGGTACAAAAGTTGATAATTTTAAATATAAATAATTAAAGACAAGAGCTTTTTACGTCGTCGTTTTTCTTATAGGTTTGAATAATTACGACCTTGATATTACTTGTTTCATAAAACCTTGAAAAAAAGGTGACAATGACGTTATTGAAACGTCCAAAGTTGTCACCTTTATAAGCCGTTATTACGTATAGTAGCGTAAAAATGTGAACTTTTTCATAGTTGTTCATTAAAACAGTGTGAATGCTTGTATTTTTTAAGATATCTTTCAAAAAACGTCCTAAAACTTGTATTTTTTTTCAACGTTCGTCCGTGGAGTGGTAAAAAATGTGACGATTTTTAAATGTAATTAATTTAAGACTTGTGTTTTTTACGCCGTTGTTTCTTATATCTTTGAAAAATCATGACCTTGATATAACTTGTTTCATAAAACCATGAAAAAGTTGACATCGGTGTTACCGAAATGTCTAAATCTTTCATCTTTATACATCGTTTTTACGTATAGAAACGCAAAAATGTGAGCTTTTTCATAGTAGTTTCTTAAAACGGTGTAAATACTCGTATTTTTTAATAGTTGTTTCGAAAAACGGCCTAAATTTTTTATTTTTTTTAAGGTTATTCCGTGGAGTGGTACAAAAGTTGATAATTTTAAATATAAATAATTAAAGACAAGAGCTTTTTACGTCGTCGTTTTCTTATAGGTTTGAAAAATCACGACCTTGATATAAATTGTTTCATAAAACCGTTAAAAAAAGGTGACAATGGCGTCATTGAAACGTCCAAAGTTGTCACCTTTATGCATCGTTATCACGTATAGTAGCGTAAAAATGTGAACGTTTTCATATTTGTTCATTAAACAGTGTAAATGATTGTGTGTTTTAAGAGAAATTTCGAAAAACGTCCTAAAACTTGTATTTTTTTTCAACGTTCGTCCGTGGAGTGGTAAAAAATGTGACGATTTTGAATGTATATAATTTAAGACTTGTGTTTTTTACGGCGTTGTTTCTTATAGTTTTGAAAAATCATGACCTTGATATAACTTGTTTAATAAAACTGTGAAAAAGTTGACATTGGCGTTGTCAAAATGTCTAAGGTTTTCATCTTTATACATCGTTTTAACGAATAGAAGCGTAAAAATGTGAACTTTTTCAAAGTAGTTTCTTAAAACGGTGTAAATGCTTGTATTTTTTAATAGTTGTTTCGAAAAACGGCCTACATTTTTTATTGTTTTCAAGGTTATTCCGTGGAATGGTACAAAAGTTGATAAATTTAAATATAAATAATTAAAGACAAGAGCTTTTTACGTCATCGTTTCTTATAGGTTTGAAAAATCACGACCTTGATATAAATTGTTTCATAAAACCGTGAAAAAAGGTGACAATGGCGTCATTGAAACGTCCAAAGTTGTCACCTTTATACATCCTTATTACGTATAGTAGCGTAATAATGTGAACTTTTTCATAGTTGTTTATTAAACAGTGTAAATGCTTGTATTTTTTAAGAGAACATTCGAAAAACGCCCTAAAACTTGTATTTTTTTCAACGTTCGTCCGTGCAGTCGTAATAAAATCTGACGATTTTAAATGTAAATAATTTAAGACATGTGTTTTTTACGCCGTTGTTTCTTATAGCTTTGAAAAATCATGACCTTGATATAACTTGTTTCATAAAACCGTGAAAATTTTGACATTGGTGTTATCAAAATGTCTAAATCTTTCATCTTTATATATCGTTTTTACGTATAGTAGCGTAAAAATGTGAACTTTTTCATAGTAGTTTCTTAAAACGGTTTAAGTGCTTGTATTTTTTAATAGTTGTTTCGAAAAACGGCCTAAATTTTTCACTTTTTTCAAGATTATTCCTTGGAGTGGTACAAAAGTTTATAATCTTTAATATAAATAATTAAAGATAAGAGATATTTACGTCGTCGTTTCTTATTGGTTTGAAAAATCACGACCTTGATATAAATTGTTTCATAAAATCGTTAAAAAAGGTGACAATGGCGTCATTGAAACGTCCAAAGTTGTCACCTTTATACTTCGTTATTACGTATAGTAGCGTAAAAATGTAAACTTTTTCATAGCTGTTCATTAAACGGTGTAAATGCTTGTATTTTTTAAGAGAACTTTCGAAAAACGTCCTAAAACTTGTATTTTTTTCAACGTTCGTCCGTGGAGTGGTAAAAAAATGTGACGGTTTTAAATGTTAATAATTTAAGACTTGTGTTTTTTACGCCGTTGTTTCTTATAGTTTTGAAATATCATGACCTTGATATAACTTGTTTCATCAAACAATGAAAAAAGTTGACATTGGTGTTATCGAAATGTCTAAAGCTTTCATCTTTATACATCGTTTTTACATATAGTAGCGTAAAAATGTGTGCTTTTTCAAAGTAGTTTCTTAAAAGGGTGTAAATGCTTGCATTTTTTAATAGTTGTTTCGAAAAAACGACCTAAATTTTTTATTTTTTCAAGGTTATTCCGTGGAGTGGTACAAAAGTTGATAATTTTAAATATAAATAATTAAAGAAAAGAGCTTTTTACATCATAGTTTCTTATAGGTTTGAAAAATCACCAACCTTGATATAAGTTGTTTCATAAAACCATGAAAAAAGGTGGCAATGGCGTCATTGAAACGTCCAAAGTTATCACCTTTATACATCCTTATTACGTATAGTAGCGTAACAATGTGAACTTTTTCATAGTTGTTTAATAAACAGTGTAAATGCTTGTATTTTTTAAGAGAACATTCGAAAAACGTCTAAAAACTTGTATTTTTTTCAACGTTCGTCCGTGGAGTGGTATTAAAATGTGACGATTTTAAATGTAAAAAATTTAAGACGTGTTTTTACGGCGTTGTTTCTTATAGCTATGAAAAATCATGACCTTGATATAACTTGTTTCATAAAACCGTGAAAAAGTTGACATTGGTGTTATCAAAATGTCTAAAGTTTTCATCTATATACATCGTTTTTACGAATAGAAGCGTAAAAATGTGAACTTTTTCAAAGTAGTTTCTTAAAACGGTGTAAATGCTTGTATTTTTTAATAGTTGTTTTGAAAAACGGCCTAAATTTTTTATTTTTTTCAAGGTTATTCCGTGGAGTGTAACAAAAGTTGATAATTTTAAATATAAATAATTAAAGACAAGAGCTTTTTAAGTCGTCGTTTTTCTTATAGGTTTGAAAAATCACGACCTTGATATTACTTGTTTCATAAAACCGTGAAAAAAAGGGTGACAATGGCGTTATTGAAACGTCCTAAGTTGTCACCTTTATAATCCGTTATTACGTATAGTAGCGTAAAAATGTTAACTTTTTCATAGTTGTTCATTAAAACAGTGTGAATGCTTGTATTTTTGAAGATATCTTTCAAAAAACGTCCTAAAACTTGTATTTTTTTTTCAACGTTCGTCCGTGGAGTGGTAAAAAATGTGACGATTTTTAAATGTAATTAATTTAAGACTTGTGTTTCGTACGCCGTTGTTTCTTATATCTTTGAAAAATCATGACCTTGATATAACTTGTTTCATAAAATCGTGAAAAAGTTGACATTGGTGTTGTCAAAATGTCTAAGGTTTTCATCTTTATACATCGTTTTAACGAATAGAAGCGTAAAAATGTAAACTTTTTCAAAGTAGTTTCTTAAAACGGTGTAAATGCTTGTATTTTTTAATAGTTGTTTCGAAAAACGGCCTACAACTTTTATTTTTTTCAAGGTTATTCTGTGGACTGGTGCAAAAGTTGATAATTTTAAATATAAATAATTAAACACAAGAGCTTTTTACGTCGTCGTTTTTCTTATAGGTTTGAATAATCACGACCTTGATATTAGTTGTTTCATAAAACCGTGAAAAAAGGTGACAATGGCGTTATTGAAACGTCCAAAGTTGTCACCTATATAATCCGTTATTACGTATAGTAGCGTAAAAATGTGAACTTTTTCATAGTTGTTCATTAAAACAGTGTGAATGCTTGTATTTTTGAAGATATCTTTTAAAAAACGTCCTAAAACTTGTATTTTTTTCAACGTTCGTCCGTAGAGTGGTAAAAAATGTGACGATTTTTAAATGTAATTAATTTAAGACTTGTGTTTTTTACGCCGTTGTTTCTTATATCTTTGAAAAATCATGACCGTGATATAACTTGTTTCATTAAACTGTGAAAAAGTTGACATTGGCGTTGTCAAAATGTCTAAGGTTTTCATCTTTATACATCGTTTTAACGAATAGAGGCGTAAAAATGTGAACTTTTTCAAAGTAGTTTCTTAAAACGGTGTAAATGCTTGTATTTTTTAATAGTTGTTTCGAAAAACGGCCTACATTTTTTATAGTTTTCAAGGTTATTCCGTGGAATGGTACAAAAGTTGATCATTTTAAGTATAAATAATTAAAGACAAGAGCTTTTTACGTCGTCGTTTTTCTTATAGGTTTGAATAATTACGACCTTGATATTACTTGTTTCATAAAACCGTGAAAAAAAGGTGACAATGGCGTTATTGAAACGCCCAAAGTTGTCACCTTTGTAATCCATTATTACGTATAGTAGCGTAAAAATGTGAACTTTTTTCATAGTTGTTCATTAAAACAGTGTGAATGCTTGTATTTTTGAAGATATCTTTCAAAAAACGTCCTAAAACTTGTATTTTTTTTCAACGTTCGTCCGTGGAGTGGTAAAAAATGTGACGATTTTTAAATGTAATTAATTTAAGACTTGTGTTTTTTACGCCGTTGTTTCTTATATCTTTGAAAAATCATGACCTTGATATAACTTGTTTCATAAAACCGTGAAAATGTTGACATCGGTGTTATCGAAATGTCTAAATCTTTCATCTTTATACATCGTTTTTACGTATAGAAACGCAAAAATGTGAGCTTTTTCATAGTAGTTTCTTAAAACGGTGTAAATACTCGTATTTTTTAATAGTTGTTTCGAAAAACGGCCTAAATTTTTTATTTTTTTTAAGGTTATTCCGTGGAGTGGTACAAAAGTTGATAATTTTAAATATAAATAATTAAAGACAAGAGCTTTTTACGTCGTCGTTTTCTTATAGGTTTGAAAAATCACGACCTTGATATAAACTGTTTCATAAAACCGTTAAAAAAAGGTGACAATGGCGTCATTGAAACGTCCAAAGTTGTCACCTTTATGCATCGTTATCACGTATAGTAGCGTAAAAATGTGAACGTTTTCATATTTGTTCATTAAACAGTGTAAATGATTGTGTGTTTTAAGAGAAATTTCGAAAAACGTCCAAAAACTTGTATTTTTTTTCAACGTTCGTCCGTGGAGTGGTAAAAAATGTGACGATTTTAAATATATATATAATTTAAGACTTGTGTTTTTTACGGCATTGTTTCTTATAGTTTTGAAAAATCATGACCTTGATATAACTTGTTTCATAAAATCGTGAAAAAGTTGACATTGGTGTTGTCAAAATGTCTAAGGTTTTCATCTTTATACATCGTTTTAACGAATAGAAGCGTAAAAATGTAAACTTTTTCAAAGTAGTTTCTTAAAACGGTGTAAATTCTTGTATTTTTTAATAGTTGTTTCGAAAAACGGCCTACAACTTTTATTTTTTTCAAGGTTATTCTGTGGACTGGTGCAAAAGTTGATAATTTTAAATATAAATAATTAAACACAAGAGCTTTTTACGTCGTCGTTTTTCTTATAGGTTTGAATAATCACGACCTTGATATTACTTGTTTCATAAAACCGTGAAAAAAGGTGACAATGGCGTTATTGAAACGTCCAAAGTTGTCACCTTTATAATCCGTTATTACGTATAGTAGCGTAAAAATGTGAACTTTTTCATAGTTGTTCATTAAAACAGTGTGAATGCTTGTATTTTTGAAGATATCTTTTAAAAAACGTCCTAAAACTTGTATTTTTTTCAACGTTCGTCCGTAGAGTGGTAAAAAATGTGACGATTTTTAAATGTAATTAATTTAAGACTTGTGTTTTTTACGCCGTTGTTTCTTATATCTTTGAAAAATCATGACCGTGATATAACTTGTTTCATTAAACTGTGAAAAAGTTGACATTGGCGTTGTCAAAATGTCTAAGGTTTTCATCTTTATACATCGTTTTAACGAATAGAGGCGTAAAAATGTGAACTTTTTCAAAGTAGTTTCTTAAAACGGTGTAAATGCTTGTATTTTTTAATAGTTGTTTCGAAAAACGGCCTACATTTTTAATTGTTTTCAAGGTTATTCCGTGGAATGGTACAAAAGTTGATAATTTTAAGTATAAATAATTAAAGACAAGAGCTTTTTACGTCGTCGTTTTTCTTATAGGTTTGAATAATTACGACCTTGATATTACTTGTTTCATAAAACCGTGAAAAAAAGGTGACAATGGCGTTATTGAAACGCCCAAAGTTGTCACCTTTGTAATCCATTATTACGTATAGTAGCGTAAAAATGTGAACTTTTTCATAGTTGTTCATTAAAACAGTGTGAATGCTTGTATTTTTTAAGATATCTTTCAAAAAACGTCCTAAAACTTGTATTTTTTTTCAACGTTCGTCCGTGGAGTGGTAAAAAATGTGACGATTTTTAAATGTAATTAATTTAAGACTTGTGTTTTTTACGCCGTTGTTTCTTATATCTTTGAAAAATCATGACCTTGATATAACTTGTTTCATAAAACCGTGAAAAAGTTGACATCGGTGTTATCGAAATGTCTAAATCTTTCATCTTTATACATCGTTTTTACGTATAGAAACGCAAAAATGTGAACTTTGTCATAGTAGTCACTTAAAACAGTGTAAATGCTTGTATTTTTTAATAGTTGTTTCGAAAAAACGGCCTAAATTTTTTATTATTTTCAACTTTATTCCTTGGAGTGGTACAAAAGTTGATAATTTTAAATATAAATAATAAAAGAAAAGAGCTTTTTACGTCGTAGTTTCTTATAGGTTTGAAAAATCACGACCTTGATATAAATTGTTTCATAAAACCGTGAAAATAGGTGACAATGGCGTCATTGAAACGTCCAAAGTTGTCACCTTTATACATCGTTATTACGTATAGTAGCGTAATAATGTGAACTTTTTCATAGTTATTTCGAAAAACGGCCTAAATTTTTTTTTTTTCAAGGTTATTCCGTGGAGTGATACAAAAGTTGATAATTTTAAATATAAATAATTAAAGACAAGAGCTTTTTACGCCGTCGTTTTTCTTATAGGTTTGAAAAATCACGACCTTGATATAAATTGTTTCATAAAATCGTGAAAAAGGTGACAATAGCGTCATTGAAACGTCCAAAGTTGTCACCTTTATACATCGTTATTACGTACAGTAGCGTAAAAACGTAAACTTTTTCATAATTGTTCATTAAACGGTGTAAATGCTTGTATTTTTTTAGAGAACTTTCGAAAAACGTCCTAAAACTTGTATTTTTTTCAACGTTCGTCCGTGGAGTGGTAAAAAAATGTGACGATTTTAAACGTAAACAATTTAAGACATGTGTTTTTTACGCCATTGTTTCTTATAGCTTTGAAAAATCATGACCTTGATATAACTTGTTTCATAAAACCGTGAAAAAGTTGACGTTGGTGTTATCGAATTGTCTAAAGCTTTCATCTTTATACATCGTTTTTACGTATAGAAGCGTAAAAATGTCAACTTTTTCATAGTAGTTTCTTAAAGCGGTCTAAATGCTTTTAATAGTTTTTTCGAAAAACGGCCTAAATTTTTTATTTTTTTAAAGGTTATTCCGTGGAGTGCTACAAAAGTTGATAATTTTAAATATAAATAATTAAAGACAAGAGCTTTTTACGTCGTCGCTTTTCCTATAGGTTTGAAAAATCACGACCTTGATATTAATTGTTTCATAAAACCGTGAAAAAAAGGTGACAATGGTGTCATTGAAACGTCCATAGTTGTCACCCTTATAAATCGTTATTACGTATTGTGGCGTAAAAATGTGAACTTTTTCATAGTTGTTCATTAAAACAGTGTGAATGCTTGTATTTTTTAAGATATCTTTCAAAAAACGTCCTAAAACTTGTATTTTTTTTCAACGTTCGTCCGTGGAGTGGTAAAAAATGTGACGATTTTTAAATGTAATTAATTTAAGACTTGTGTTTTTTACGCCGTTGTTTCTTATATCTTTGAAAAATCATGACCTTGATATAACTTGTTTCATAAAACCGTGAAAATGTTGACATCGGTGTTATCGAAATGTCTAAATCTTTCATCTTTATACATCGTTTTTACGTATAGAAACGCAAAAATGTGAGCTTTTTTATAGTAGTTTCTTAAAACGGTGTAAATACTCGTATTTTTTAATAGTTGTTTCGAAAAACGGCCTAAATTTTTTATTTTTTTTAAGGTTATTCCGTGGAGTGGTACAAAAGTTGATAATTTTAAATATAAATAATTAAAGACAAGAGCTTTTTACGTCGTCGTTTTCTTATAGGTTTGAAAAATCACGACCTTGATATAAACTGTTTCATAAAACCGTTAAAAAAAGGTGACAATGGCGTCATTGAAACGTCCAAAGTTGTCACCTTTATGCATCGTTATCACGTATAGTAGCGTAAAAATGTGAACGTTTTCATATTTGTTCATTAAACAGTGTAAATGATTGTGTGTTTTAAGAGAAATTTCGAAAAACGTCCTAAAACTTGTATTTTTTTTCAACGTTCGTCCGTGGAGTGGTAAAAAATGTGACGATTTTGAATGTATATAATTTAAGACTTGTGTTTTTTACGGCGTTGTTTCTTATAGTTTTGAAAAATCATGACCTTGATATAACTTGTTTAATAAAACTGTGAAAAAGTTGACATTGGCGTTGTCAAAATGTCTAAGGTTTTCATCTTTATACATCGTTTTAACGAATAGAAGCGTAAAAATGTGAACTTTTTCAAAGTAGTTTCTTAAAACGGTGTAAATGCTTGTATTTTTTAATAGTTGTTTCGAAAAACGGCCTACATTTTTTATTGTTTTCAAGGTTATTCCGTGGAATGGTACAAAAGTTGATAAATTTAAATATAAATAATTAAAGACAAGAGCTTTTTACGTCATCGTTTCTTATAGGTTTGAAAAATCACGACCTTGATATAAATTGTTTCATAAAACCGTGAAAAAAGGTGACAATGGCGTCATTGAAACGTCCATAGTTGTCACCTTTATACATCCTTATTACGTATAGTAGCGTAATAATGTGAACTTTTTCATAGTTGTTTATTAAACAGTGTAAATGCTTGTATTTTTTAAGAGAACATTCGAAAAACGCCCTAAAACTTGTATTTTTTTCAACGTTCGTCCGTGCAGTCGTAATAAAATCTGACGATTTTAAATGTAAATAATTTAAGACATGTGTTTTTTACGCCGTTGTTTCTTATAGCTTTGAAAAATCATGACCTTGATATAACTTGTTTCATAAAACCGTGAAAATTTTGACATTGGTGTTATCAAAATGTCTAAATCTTTCATCTTTATATATCGTTTTTACGTATAGTAGCGTAAAAATGTGAACTTTTTCATAGTAGTTTCTTAAAACGGTTTAAGTGCTTGTATTTTTTAATAGTTGTTTCGAAAAACGGCCTAAATTTTTCACTTTTTTCAAGATTATTCCTTGGAGTGGTACAAAAGTTTATAATCTTTAATATAAATAATTAAAGATAAGAGATATTTACGTCGTCGTTTCTTATTGGTTTGAAAAATCACGACGTTGATATAAATTGTTTCATAAAATCGTTAAAAAAGGTGACAATGGCGTCATTGAAACGTCCAAAGTTGTCACCTTTATACTTCGTTATTACGTATAGTAGCGTAAAAATGTAAACTTTTTCATAGCTGTTCATTAAACGGTGTAAATGCTTGTATTTTTTAAGAGAACTTTCGAAAAACGTCCTAAAACTTGTATTTTTTTCAACGTTCGTCCGTGGAGTGGTAAAAAAATGTGACGGTTTTAAATGTAAATAATTTAAGACTTGTGTTTTTTACGCCGTTGTTTCTTATAGTTTTGAAATATCATGACCTTGATATAACTTGTTTCATCAAACAATGAAAAAAGTTGACATTGGTGTTATCGAAATGTCTAAAGCTTTCATCTTTATACATCGTTTTTACATATAGTAGCGTAAAAATGTGTGCTTTTTCAAAGTAGTTTCTTAAAAGGGTGTAAATGCTTGCATTTTTTAATAGTTGTTTCGAAAAAACGACCTAAATTTTTTATTTTTTCAAGGTTATTCCGTGGAGTGGTACAAAAGTTGATAATTTTAAATATAAATAATTAAAGAAAAGAGCTTTTTACATCATAGTTTCATATAGGTTTGAAAAATCACCAACCTTGATATAAATTGTTTCATAAAACCATGAAAAAAGGTGGCAATGGCGTCATTGAAACGTCCAAAGTTGTCACCTTTATACATCCTTATTATGTATAGTAGCGTAATAATGGGAACTTTTTCATAGTTGTTTATTAGACACTGTAAATGCTCGTATTTTTTAAGAGAACATTCGAAAAACGTCGTAAAACTAGAATTTGTTTCAACGTTCTTCCGTGGAGTGGTATTAAAATGTGACGATTTTAAATGTAAAAAATTTAAGACGTGTTTTATACGGCGTTGTTTCTTATAGCTTTGAAAAATCATGACCTTGATATAACTTGTTTCATAAAACCGTGAAAAAGTTGACATTGGTGTTATCAAAATGTCTAAAGTTTTCATCTATTTACATCGTTTTTACGAATAGAAGCGTAAAAATGTGAACTTTTTCAAAGTAGTTTCTTAAAACGGTGTAAATGCTTGTATTTTTTTAATAGTTGTTTTGAAAAACGGCCTAAATTTTTTATCTTTTTCAAGGTTATTCCGTGGAGTGTAACAAAAGTTGATAATTTTAAATATAAATAATTAAAGACAAGAGCTTTTTAAGTCGTCGTTTTTCTTATAGGTTTGAAAAATCACGACCTTGATATTACTTGTTTGATAAAACCGTGAAAAAAAGGTGACAATAGCGTTATTGAAACGTCCAAAGTTGTCACCTTTATAATCCGTTATTACGTATAGTAGCGTAAAAATGTGAACTTTTTCATAGTAGTTCATTAAAACAGTGTGAATGCTTGTATTTTTGAAGATATCTTTCAAAAAACGTCCTAAAACTTGTATTTTTTTTCAACGTTCGTCCGTGGGTTGGTAAAAAATTTGACGATTTTTAAATGTAATTAATTTAAGACTTGTGTTTCGTACGCCGTTGTTTCTTATATCTTTGAAAAATCATGACCTTGATATAACTTGTTACATCAAACTGTGAAAAAGGTTGACATTGGTGTTATCGAAATGACTAAATCTTTCATCTTTATACATCATTTTTACGTATAAAAGCGTAAAAATGTGAGCTTTTTCATAGTAGTTTCTTAAAACGGTGTAAATACTCGTATTTTTTAATAGTTGTTTCGAAAAACGGCCTAAATTTTTTATTTTTTTAAGGTTATTCCGTGGAGTGGTACAAAAGTTGATAATTTTAAATATAAATAATTAAAGACAAGAGCTTTTTACGTCGTCGTTTTCTTATAGGTTTGAAAAATCACAACCTAGATATAAATTGTTTCATAAAACCGTGAAAAAAAGGTGACAATGGCGTCATTGAAACGTCCAAAGTTGTCACCTTTATACATCGTTATTACGTATAGTAGCGTAAAAATGTGAACTTTTTCATACTTGTTCATTAAACAGTGTGAATGCTTGTATTTTTGAAGATATCTTTCAAAGAACGTCCTAAATCTTGTATTTTTTTTCAACGTTCGTCCGTGGAGTGCTAAAAAATGTGACGATTTTTAAATGTAATTAATTTAAGACTTGTGTTTTTTACGCCGTTGTTTCTTATATCTTTGAAAAATCATGACCTTGATATAACTTGTTACGTCAAACTGTGAAAAAGGTTGACATTGGTGTGAGCTTTTTCATAGTAGTTTTTTAAAACGGTGTAAATACTTGTATTTTTTAATAGTTGTTTCGAAAAACGGCCTAAATTTTTTATTTTTTTCAGGGTTATTCCGTGGAGTGGTACAAAAGTTGATAATCTTAAATATAAATAATTAAAGACAAGAGCTTTTTACGTCGTCGTTTTCTTATAGGTTTGAAAAATCACGACCTTGATATAAATTGTTTCATAAAACCGTTAAAAAAGGTGACAATGGCGTCATTGAAACGTCCAAAGTTGTCACCTTTATACATCGTTATCACGTATAGTAGCGTAAAAATGTGAACTTTTTCATATTTGTTCATTAAACAAAGGTAAATGATTGTGTGTTTTAAGAGAAATTTCGAAAAACGTCCTAAAACTTGTATTTTTTTCAACGTTCTTCCGTGGAGTGGTATTAAAATGTGACGATTTTAAATGTATATAATTTAAGACTTGTGTTTTTTACGCCGTTGTTTCTTATATCTTTGAAAAATCATGACCTTGATATAACTTGTTTCATAAAACCGTGAAAAAGTTGACATCGGTGTTATCGAAATGTCTAAATCTTTCATCTTTATATATCGTTTTTACGTATAGAAACGCAAAAATGTGAACTTTGTTATAGTAGTCACTTAAAACGGTGTAAATGCTTGTATTTTTTAATAGTTGTTTCGAAAAAACGGCCTAAATTTTTTATTATTTTCAACTTTATTCCTTGGAGTGGTACAAAAGTTGATAATTTTAAATATAAATAATTAAAGAAAAGAGCTTTTTACGTCGTAGTTTCTTATAGGTTTGAAAAATGACGACCTTGATATAAATTGTTTCATAAAACCGTGAAAATAGGTGACAATGGCGTCATTGAAACGTCCAAAGTTGTCACCTTTATACATCGTTATTAAATATAGTAGCGTAAAAATATGAACTTTTTCATAGTTGTTCATTAAACGGTGTAAATGCTTGTATTTTTTAAGAGAACTTACGAAAAACGTCCTAAAACTTGTATTTTTTTCAACGTTCGTCCGTTGAGTGGTAAAAAAATGTGACGATTTTAAATGTAAATAATTTAAGACTTGTGTTTTTTACGTCGTTGTTTCTTATAGTTTTGAAAAATCATGACCTTGATATAACTTGTTTCATCAAACCATGAAAAAAGTTGACATTGGTGTTATCGAAATGTCTAAAGCTTTCATCTTTATACATCGTTTTTACATATAGTAGCGTAAAAATGTGAGCTTTTTAAAAGTAGTTTCTTCAAACGGTGTAAATGCTTGCATTTTTTAATAGTTGTTTCGAAAAAACGACCTAAATTTTTTATTTTTTCAAGGTTATTCCGTGGAGTGGTACAAAAGTTGATAATTTTAAATATAAATAATTAAAGAAAAGAGCTTTTTACGTCGTAGTTTCTTATAGGTTTGAAAAATCACAACCTTGATATAAATTGTTTCATAAAACCGTGAAAAAAGGTGACAATGGCGTCATTGAAACGTCCAAAGTTGTCACCTTTATACATCCTTATTATGTATAGTAGCGTAATAATGGGAACTTTTTCATAGTTGTTTATTAGACACTGTAAATGCTCGTATTTTTTAAGAGAACATTCGAAAAACGTCGTAAAACGAGAATTTGTTTCAACGTTCTTCCGTGGAGTGGTATTAAAATGTGACGATTTTAAATGTAAAAAATTTAAGACGTGTTTTATACGGCGTTGTTTCTTATAGCTTTGAAAAATCATGACCTTGATATAACTTGTTTCATAAAACCGTGAAAAAGTTGACATTGGTGTTATCAAAATGTCTAAAGTTTTCATCTATTTACATCGTTTTTACGAATAGAAGCGTAAAAATGTGAACTTTTTCAAAGTAGTTTCTTAAAACGGTGTAAATGCTTGTATTTTTTTAATAGTTGTTTTGAAAAACGGCCTAAATTTTTTATTTTTTTCAAGGTTATTCCGTGGAGTGTAACAAAAGTTGATAATTTTAAATATAAATAATTAAAGACAAGAGCTTTTTAAGTCGTCGTTTTTCTTATAGGTTTGAAAAATCACGACCTTGATATTACTTGTTTCATAAAACCGTGAAAAAAAGGTGACAATAGCGTTATTGAAACGTCCAAAGTTGTCACCTTTATAATCCGTTATTACGTATAGTAGCGTAAAAATGTGAACTTTTTCATAGTAGTTCATTAAAACAGTGTGAATGCTTGTATTTTTGAAGATATCTTTCAAAAAACGTCCTAAAACTTGTATTTTTTTTCAACGTTCGTCCGTGGGTTGGTAAAAAATTTGACGATTTTTAAATGTAATTAATTTAAGACTTGTGTTTTGTACGCCGTTGTTTCTTATATCTTTGAAAAATCATGACCTTGATATAACTTGTTACATCAAACTGTGAAAAAGGTTGACATTGGTATTATCGAAATGAATAAATCTTTCATCTTTATACATCATTTTTACGTATAAAAGCGTAAAAATGTGAGCTTTTTCAAAGTAGTTTCTTAAAACGGTGTAAATATTTGTATTTTTTAATAGTTGTTTCGAAAAACGGCCTAAATTTTTTATTTTTTTCAAGGTTATTCCGTGGAGTGGTACAAAAGTTGATAATCTTTAATATAAATAATTAAAGATAAGAGATATTTACGTCGTCGTTTCTTATTGGTTTGAAAAATCACGACGTTGATATAAATTGTTTCATAAAATCGTTAAAAAAGGTGACAATGGCGTCATTGAAACGTCCAAAGTTGTCACCTTTATACTTCGTTATTACGTATAGTAGCGTAAAAATGTAAACTTTTTCATAGCTGTTCATTAAACGGTGTAAATGCTTGTATTTTTTAAGAGAACTTTCGAAAAACGTCCTAAAACTTGTATTTTTTTCAACGTTCGTCCGTGGAGTGGTAAAAAAATGTGACGGTTTTAAATGTAAATAATTTAAGACTTGTGTTTTTTACGCCGTTGTTTCTTATAGTTTTGAAATATCATGACCTTGATATAACTAGTTTCATCAAACAATGAAAAAAGTTGACATTGGCGTTATCGAAATGTCTAAAGCTTTCATCTTTATACATCGTTTTTACATATAGTAGCGTAAAAATGTGTGCTTTTTCAAAGTAGTTTCTTAAAAGGGTGTAAATGCTTGCATTTTTAATAGTTGTTTCGAAAAAACGACCTAAATTTTTTATTTTTTCAAGGTTATTCCGTGGAGTGGTACAAAAGTTGATAATTTTAAATATAAATAATTAAAGAAAAGAGCTTTTTACATCATAGTTTCATATAGGTTTGAAAAATCACCAACCTTGATATAAATTGTTTCACAAAACCATGAAAAAAGGTGGCAATGGCGTCATTGAAACGTCCAAAGTTATCACCTTTATACATCCTTATTACGTATAGTAGCGTAACAATGTGAACTTTTTCATAGTTGTTTATTAAACAGTGTAAATGCTTGTATTTTTTAAGAGAACATTCGAAAAACGTCTAAAAACTTGTATTTTTTTCAACGTTCGTCCGTGGAGTGGTATTAAAATGTGACGATTTTAAATGTAAAAAATTTAAGACGTGTTTTTACGGCGTTGTTTCTTATAGCTATGAAAAATCATGACCTTGATATAACTTGTTTCATAAAACCGTGAAAAAGTTGACATGGTGTTATCAATATACATCTATATACATCGTTTTTACGAATAGAAGCGTAAAAATGTGAACTTTTTCAAAGTAGTTTCTTAAAACGGTGTAAATGCTTGTATTTTTTAATAGTTGTTTTGAAAAACGGCCTAAATTTTTTATTTTTTTCAAGGTTATTCCGTGGAGTGTAACAAAAGTTGATAATTTTAAATATAAATAATTAAAGACAAGAGCTTTTTAAGTCGTCGTTTTTCTTATAGGTTTGAAAAATCACGACCTTGATATTACTTGTTTCATAAAACCGTGAAAAAAAGGGTGACAATGGCGTTATTGAAACGTCCTAAGTTGTCACCTTTATAATCCGTTATTACGTATAGTAGCGTAAAAATGTTAACTTTTTCATAGTTGTTCATTAAAACAGTGTGAATGCTTGTATTTTTGAAGATATCTTTCAAAAAACGTCCTAAAACTTGTATTTTTTTTTCAACGTTCGTCCGTGGAGTGGTAAAAAATGTGACGATTTTTAAATGTAATTAATTTAAGACTTGTGTTTCGTACGCCGTTGTTTCTTATATCTTTGAAAAATCATGACCTTGATATAACTTGTTACATCAAACTGTTAAAAAGGTTGACATTGGTGTTATCGAAATGACTAAATCTTTCATCTTTATACATCATTTTTACGTATAAAAGCGTAAAAATGTGAGCTTTTTCATAGTAGTTTCTTAAAACGGTGTAAATACTCGTATTTTTTAATAGTTGTTTCGAAAAACGGCCTAAATTTTTTATTTTTTTTAAGGTTATTCCGTGGAGTGGTACAAAAGTTGATAATTTTAAATATAAATAAATAAAGACAAGAGCTTTTTACGTCGTCGTTTTCTTATAGGTTTGAAAAATCACAACCTAGATATAAATTGTTTCATAAAACCGTGAAAAAAAGGTGACAATGGCGTCATTGAAACGTCCAAAGTTGTCACCTTTATACATCGTTATTACGTATAGTAGCGTAAAAATGTGAACTTTTTCATACTTGTTCATTAAACAGTGTGAATGCTTGTATTTTTGAAGATATCTTTCAAAAAACGTCCTAAATCTTGTATTTTTTTTCAACGTTCGTCCGTGGAGTGCTAAAAAATGTGACGATTTTTAAATGTAATTAATTTAAGACTTGTGTTTTTTACGCCGTTGTTTCTTATATCTTTGAAAAATCATGACCTTGATATAACTTGTTACGTCAAACTGTGAAAAAGGTTGACATTGGTGTGAGCTTTTTCATAGTAGTTTTTTAAAACGGTGTAAATACTTGTATTTTTTAATAGTTGTTTCGAAAAACGGCCTAAATTTTTTATTTTTTTCAGGGTTATTCCGTGGAGTGGTACAAAAGTTGATAATCTTAAATATAAATATTTAAAGACAAGAGCTTTTTACGTCGTCGTTTTCTTATAGGTTTGAAAAATCACGACCTTGATATAAATTGTTTCATAAAACCGTTAAAAAAGGTGACAATGGCGTCATTGAAACGTCCAAAGTTGTCACCTTTATACATCGTTATCACGTATAGTAGCGTAAAAATGTGAACTTTTTCATATTTGTTCATTAAACAGTGTAAATGATTGTGTGTTTTAAGAGAAATTTCGAAAAACGTCCTAAAACTTGTATTTTTTTCAACGTTCTTCCGTGGAGTGGTATTAAAATGTGACGATTTTAAATGTATATAATTTAAGACTTGTGTTTTTTACGCCGTTGTTTCTTATATCTTTGAAAAATCATGACCTTGATATAACTTGTTTCATAAAACCGTGAAAAAGTTGACATCGGTGTTATCGAAATGTCTAAATCTTTCATCTTTATATATCGTTTTTACGTATAGAAACGCAAAAATGTGAACTTTGTTATAGTAGTCACTTAAAACGGTGTAAATGCTTGTATTTTTTAATAGTTGTTTCGAAAAAACGGCCTAAATTTTTTATTATTTTCAACTTTATTCCTTGGAGTGGTACAAAAGTTGATAATTTTAAATATAAATAATTAAAGAAAAGAGCTTTTTACGTCGTAGTTTCTTATAGGTTTGAAAAATCACGACCTTGATATAAATTGTTTCATAAAACCGTGAAAATAGGTGACAATGGCGTCATTGAAACGTCCGAAGTTGTCACCTTTATACATCGTTATTAAATATAGTAGCGTAAAAATATAAACTTTTTCATAGTTGTTCATTAAACGGTGTAAATGCTTGTATTTTTTAAGAGAACTTACGAAAAACGTCCTAAAACTTGTATTTTTTTCAACGTTCGTCCGTTGAGTGGTAAAAAAATGTGACGATTTTAAATGTAAATAATTTAAGACTTGTGTTTTTTACGTCGTTGTTTCTTATAGTTTTGAAAAATCATGACCTTGATATAACTTGTTTCATCAAACCATGAAAAAAGTTGACATTGGTGTTATCGAAATGTCTAAAGCTTTCATCTTTATACATCGTTTTTACATATAGTAGCGTAAAAATGTGAGCTTTTTAAAAGTAGTTTCTTCAAACGGTGTAAATGCTTGCATTTTTTAATAGTTGTTTCGAAAAAACGACCTAAATTTTTTATTTTTTCAAGGTTATTCCGTGGAGTGGTACAAAAGTTGATAATTTTAAATATAAATAATTAAAGAAAAGAGCTTTTTACGTCGTAGTTTCTTATAGGTTTGAAAAATCACAACCTTGATATAAATTGTTTCATAAAACCGTGAAAAAAGGTGACAATGGCGTCATTGAAACGTCCAAAGTTGTCACCTTTATACATCCTTATTATGTATAGTAGCGTAATAATGGGAACTTTTTCATAGTTGTTTATTAGACACTGTAAATGCTCGTATTTTTTAAGAGAACATTCGAAAAACGTCGTAAAACTAGAATTTGTTTCAACGTTCTTCCGTGGAGTGGTATTAAAATGTGACGATTTTAAATGTAAAAAATTTAAGACGTGTTTTATACGGCGTTGTTTCTTATAGCTTTGAAAAATCATGACCTTGATATAACTTGTTTCATAAAACCGTGAAAAAGTTGACATTGGTGTTATCAAAATGTCTAAAGTTTTCATCTATTTACATCGTTTTTACGAATAGAAGCGTAAAAATGTGAACTTTTTCAAAGTAGTTTCTTAAAACGGTGTAAATGCTTGTATTTTTTTAATAGTTATTTTGAAAAACGGCCTAAATTTTTTATTTTTTTCAAGGTTATTCCGTGGAGTGTAACAAAAGTTGATAATTTTAAATATAAATAATTAAAGACAAGAGCTTTTTAAGTCGTCGTTTTTCTTATAGGTTTGAAAAATCACGACCTTGATATTACTTGTTTCATAAAACCGTGAAAAAAAGGTGACAATAGCGTTATTGAAACGTCCAAAGTTGTCACCTTTATAATCCGTTATTCTACGTATAGTAGCGTAAAAATGTGAACTTTTTCATAGTAGTTCATTAAAACAGTGTGAATGCTTGTATTTTTGAAGATATCTTTCAAAAAACGTCCTAAAACTTGTATTTTTTTTCAACGTTCGTCCGTGGGTTGGTAAAAAATTTGACGATTTTTAAATGTAATTAATTTAAGACTTGTGTTTTGTACGCCGTTGTTTCTTATATCTTTGAAAAATCATGACCTTGATATAACTTGTTACATCAAACTGTGAAAAAGGTTGACATTGGTATTATCGAAATGAATAAATCTTTCATCTTTATACATCATTTTTACGTATAAAAGCGTAAAAATGTGAGCTTTTTCAAAGTAGTTTCTTAAAACGGTGTAAATATTTGTATTTTTTAATAGTTGTTTCGAAAAACGGCCTAAATTTTTTATTTTTTTCAAGGTTATTCCGTGGAGTCGTACAAAAGTTGATAATTTTAAATATAAATAATTAAAGACAAGAGCTTTTTACGTCGTCGTTTTCTTATAGGTTTGAAAAATCACGACCTTGATATAAATTGTTTCATAAAACCGTTAAAAAAGGTGACAATGGCGTCATTGAAACGTCCAAAGTTGTCACCTTTATACATCGTTATTACGTATAGTAGCGTAAAAATGTGAACTTTTTCATATTTGTTCATTAAACAGTGTAAATGATTGTGTTTTTTAAGAGAAATGTCAAAAAACGTCCTAAAACTTGTATTTTTTTTCAACGTTCGTCCCTGGAGTGGTAAAAAATGTGACGATTTTAAATGTATATAATTTAAGACTTGTGTTTTTTACGGCGTTGTTTCTTAGAGTTTTGAAAAATCATGACCTTGATATAACTTGTTTTCATAAAACTGTGAAAAAGTTGACATTGGCGTTGTCAAAATGTCTAAGGTTTTCATCTCTATACATTGTTTTAACGAATAGAAGCGTAAAAATGTGAACTTTTTCAAAGTAGTTTCTTAAAACGGTGTAAATGCTTGTATTTTTTAATAGTTGTTTCGAAAAACGGCCTACATTTTTTATTGTTTTCAAGGTTATTCCGTGGAGTGGTACAAAAGTTGATAATTTTAAATATAAATAATTAAAGACAAGAGCTTTTTACGTCGTCGTTTTTCTTATAGGTTTGAAAAATCACGACCTTGATATTACTTGTTTCATAAAACCGTGAAAAAAGGTGACAATGGCGTTATTGAAACGTCCAAAGTTGTCACCTTTATAATCCGTTATTACGTATAGTAGCGTAAAAATGTGAACTTTTTCATAGTTGTTCATTAAAACAGTGTGAATGCTTGTATTTTTGAAGATATCTTTCAAAAAACGTCCTAAAACTTGTATTTTTTTTCAACGTTCGTCCGTGGAGTGGTAAAAATTGTGACGATTTTTAAATGTAATTAATTTAAGACTTGTGTTTTTTACGCCGTTGTTTCTTATATCTTTGAAAAATCATGACCTTGATATAACTTGTTACATCAAACTGTGAAAAAGGTTGACATTGGTGTTATCGAAATGACTAAATCTTTCATCTTTATACATCATTTTTACGTATAAAAGAGTAAAAATGTGAGCTTTTTCAAAGTAGTTTCTTAAAACGGTGTAAATATTTGTATTTTTTAATAGTTGTTTCGAAAAACGGCCTAAATTTTTTATTTTTTTCAAGGTTATTCCGTGGAGTCGTACAAAAGTTGATAATTTTAAATATAAATAATTAAAGACAAGAGCTTTTTACGTCGTCGTTTTCTTATAGGTTTGAAAAATCACGACCTTGATATAAATTGTTTCATAAAACCGTTAAAAAAGGTGACAATGGCGTCATTGAAACGTCCAAAGTTGTCACCTTTATACATCGTTATTACGTATAGTAGCGTAAAAATGTGAACTTTTTCATATTTGTTCATTAAACAGTGTAAATGATTGTGTTTTTTAAGAGAAATGTCAAAAAACGTCCTAAAACTTGTATTTTTTTTTCAACGTTCGACCGTGGAGTGGTAAAAAATGTGACGATTTTAAATGTATATAATTTAAGACTTGTGTTTTTTACGGCGTTGTTTCTTAGGGTTTTGAAAAATCATGACCTTGATATAACTTGTTTCATAAAACTGTGAAAAAGTTGACATTGGCGTTGTCAAAATGTCTAAGGTTTTCATCTTTATACATCATTTTAACGAATAGAAGCGTAAAAATGTGAACTTTTTCAAAGTAGTTTCTTAAAACGGTGTAAATGCTTGTATTTTTTAATAGTTGTTTCGAAAAACGGCCTACATTTTTTATTGTTTTCAAGGTTATTCCGTGGAGTGGTACAAAAGTTGATAATTTTAAATATAAATAATTAAAGACAAGAGCTTTTTACGTCGTCGATTTTCTTATAGGTTTGAAAAATCACGACCTTGATATTACTTGTTTCATAAAACCGTGAAAAAAGGTGACAATGGCGTTATTGAAACGTCCAAAGTTGTCACCTTTATAATCCGTTATTACGTATAGTAGCGTAAAAATGTGAACTTTTTCATAGTTGTTCATTAAAACAGTGTGAATGCTTGTATTTTTGAAGATATCTTTCAAAAAACGTCCTAAAACTTGTATTTTTTTTCAACGTTCGTCCGTGGAGTGGTAAAAATTGTGACGATTTTTAAATATAATTAATTTAAGACTTGTGTTTTTTACGCCGTTGTTTCTTATATCTTTGAAAAATCATGACCTTGATATAACTTGTTACATCAAACTGTGAAAAAGGTTGACATTGGTGTTATCGAAATGACTAAATCTTTCATCTTTATACATCATTTTTACGTATAAAAGCGTAAAAATGTGAGCTTTTTCATAGTAGTTTCTTAAAACGGTTTAAATACTTGTATTTTTTAATAGTTGTTTCGAAAAACGGCCTAAATTTTTTATTTTTTTCATGGTTATTCCGTGGAGTGGTACAAAAGTTGATAATTTTAAATATAAATAATTAAAGACAAGAGCTTTTTATGTCGTCGTTTTCTTATAGGTTTGAAAAATCACGACCTTGATATAAAGTGTTTCATAAAACCGTTAAAAAAAGGTGACAATGGCGTCATTGAAACGTCCAAAGTTGTCACCTTTATGCATTGTTATCACGTATAGTAGCGTAAAAATGTGAACATTTTCATATTTGTTCATTAAACAGTGTAAATGATTGTGTGTTTTAAGAGAAATTTCGAAAAACGTCCTAAAACTTGTATTTTTTTTCAACGTTCGTCCGTGGAGTGGTAAAAAATGTGACGATTTTAAATGTATATAATTTAAGACTTGTGTTTTTTACGGCGTTGTTTCTTATAGTTTTGAAAAATCATGACCTTGATATAACTTGTTTAATAAAACTGTGAAAAAGTTGACATTGGCGTTGTCAAAATGTCTAAGGTTTTCATCTTTATACATCGTTTTAACGAATAGAAGCGTAAAAATGTGAACTTTTTCAAAGTAGTTTCTTAAAACGGTGTAAATGCTTGTATTTTTTAATAGTTGTTTCGAAAAACGGCCTACATTTTTTATTGTTTTCAAGGTTATTCCGTGGAATGGTACAAAAGTTGATAAATTTAAATATAAATAATTAAAGACAAGAGCTTTTTACGTCATCGTTTCTTATAGGTTTGAAAAATCACGACCTTGATATAAATTGTTTCATAAAACCGTGAAAAAAGGTGACAATGGCGTCATTGAAACGTCCAAAGTTGTCACCTTTACACATCCTTATTACGTATAGTAGCGTAATAATGTGAACTTTTTCATAGTTGTTTATTAAACAGTGTAAATGCTTGTATTTTTTAAGAGAACATTCGAAAAACGCCCTAAAACTTGTATTTTTTTCAACGTTCGTCCGTGCAGTCGTAATAAAATCTGACGATTTTAAATTTAAATAATTTAAGACATGTGTTTTTTACGCCGTTGTTTCTTATAGCTTTGAAAAATCATGACCTTGATATAACTTGTTTCATAAAACCGTGAAAATTTTGACATTGGTGTTATCGAAATGTCTAAATCTTCCACCTTTATATATCGTTTTTACGTATAGTAGCGTAAAAATGTGAACTTTTTCATAGTAGTTTCTTAAAACGGTGTAAGTGCTTGTATTTTTTAATAGTTGTTTCGAAAAACGGCCTAAATTTTTTACTTTTTTCAAGATTATTCCTTGGAGTGGTACAAAAGTTTATAATCTTTAATATAAATAATTAAAGATAAGGGATATTTACGTCATCGTTTCTTATTGGTTTGAAAAATCACGACCTTGATATAAATTGTTTCATAAAATCGTTAAAAAAGGTGACAATGGCGTCATTGAAACGTCCAAAGTTGTCACCTTTATACTTCGTTATTACGTATAGTAGCGTAAAAATGTAAACTTTTTCATAGTTGTTCATTAAACGGTGTAAATGCTTGTATTTTTTAAGAGAACTTTCGAAAAACGTCCTAAAACTTGTATTTTTTTCAACGTTCGTCCGTGGAGTGGTAAAAAAATGTGACGATTTTAAATGTAAATAATTTAAGACTTGTGTTTTTTACGCCGTTGTTTCTTATAGTTTTGAAATATCATGACCTTGATATAACTTGTTTCATCAAACAATGAAAAAAGTTGACATTGGTGTTATCGAAATGTCTAAAGCTTTCATCTTTATACATCGTTTTTACATATAGTAGCGTAAAAATGTGAGCTTTTTCAAAGTACTTTCTTAAAAGGGTGTAAATGCTTGCATTTTTTAATAGTTGTTTCGAAAAAACGACCTAAATTTTTTATTTTTTCAAGGTTATTCCGTGGAGTGGTACAAAAGTTGATAATTTTAAATATAAATAATTAAAGAAAAGAGCTTTTTACGTCATAGTTTCTTATAGGTTTGAAAAATCACCAACCTTGATATAAATTGTTTCATAAAACCATTAAAAAAGGTGGCAATGGCGTCATTGAAACGTCCAAAGTTATCACCTTTATACATCCTTATTACGTATAGTAGCGTAACAATGTGAACTTTTTCATAGTTGTTTATTAAACAGTGTAAATGCTTGTATTTTTTAAGAGAACATTCGAAAAACGTCTAAAAACTTGTATTTTTTTCAACGTTCGTCCGTGGAATGGTATTAAAATGTGACGATTTTAAATGTAAAAAATTTAAGACGTGTTTTTACGGCGTTGTTTCTTATAGCTATGAAAAATCATGACCTTGATATAACTTGTTTCAATAAACCGTGAAAAAGTTGACATTGGTGTTATCAAAATGTCTAAAGTTTTCATCTATATACATCATTTTTACGAATAGAAGCTTGTATTTTTTAAAACGGTGTAAATGCTTGTATTTTTTAATAGTTGTTTTGAAAAACGGCCTAAGTTTTTTATTTTTTTCAAGGTTATTCCGTGGAGTGTAACAAAAGTTGATAATTTTAAATATAAATAATTAAAGACAAGAGCTTTTTAAGTCGTCGTTTTTCTTATAGGTTTGAAAAATCACGACCTTGATATTACTTGTTTCATAAAACCGTGAAAAAAGGTGACAATGGCGTTATTGAAACGTCCTAAGTTGTCACCTTTATAATCCGTTATTACGTATAGTAGCGTAAAAATGTTAACTTTTTCATAGTTGTTCATTAAAACAGTGTGAATGCTTGTATTTTTGAAGATATCTTTCAAAAAACGTCCTAAAACTTGTATTTTTTTTCAACGTTCGTCCGTGGAGTGGTAAAAAATGTGACGATTTTTAAATGTAATTAATTTAAGACTTGTGTTTCGTACGCCGTTGTTTCTTATATCTTTGAAAAATCATGACCTTGATATAACTTGTTACATCAAACTGTGAAAAAGGTTGACATTGGTGTTATCGAAATGACTAAATCTTTCATCTTTATACATCATTTTTACGTATAAAAGCGTAAAAATGTGAGCTTTTTCATAGTAGTTTCTTAAAACGGTGTAAATACTCGTAGTTTCCGTGGAGTGGTACAAAAGTTGATAATTTTAAATATAAATAATTAAAGACAAGAGCTTTTTACGTCGTCGTTTTCTTATAGGTTTGAAAAATCACAACCTTGATATAAATTGTTTCATAAAACCGTGAAAAAAAGGTGACAATGGCGTCATTGAAACGTCCAAAGTTGTCACCTTTATACATCGTTATTACGTATAGTAGCGTAAAAATGTGAACTTTTTCATACTTGTTCATTAAACAGTGTAAAGTTTTTTAAGAGAAATTTCAAAAAACGTCCAAAAACTTGTATTTTATTTCAACGTTCGTCCGTGGAGTGGTAAAAAATGTGACGATTTTAAATATATATATAATTTAAGACGTGTTTTTTACGTCATTGTTTCTTATAGTTTTAAAAAATCATGACCTTGATATAACTTGTTTCATAAAACTGTGAAAAAGTTGACATTGGCGTTGTCAAAATGTCTAAGGTTTTCATCTTTATACATCGTTTTAACGAATAGAGGCGTAAAAATGTGAACTTTTTCAAAGTAGTTTCTTAAAACGGTGTAAATGCTTGTATTTTTTAATAGTTGTTTCGAAAAACGGCCTACATTTTTTATTGTTTTCAACGTTATTCCGTGGAATGGTACAAAAGTTGATAATTTTAAATATAAATAATTAAAGACAAGAGCTTTTTACGTCGTCGTTTTTCTTATAGGTTTGAATAATTACGACCTTGATATTACTTGTTTCATAAAACCTTGAAAAAAAGGTGACAATGACGTTATTGAAACGTCCAAAGTTGTCACCTTTATAATCCGTTATTACGTATAGTAGCGTAAAAATGTGAACTTTTTCATAGTTGTTCATTAAAACAGTGTGAATGCTTGTATTTTTGAAGATATCTTTCAAAAAACGTCCTAAAACTTGTATTTTTTTTCAACGTTCGTCCGTGGAGTGGTAAAAAATGTGACGATTTTTAAATGTAATTAATTTAAGACTTGTGTTTTTTACGCCGTTGTTTCTTATATCTTTGAAAAATCATGACCTTGATATAACTTGTTACGTCAAACTGTGAAAAAGGCTGACATTGGTGTGAGCTTTTTCATAGTAGTTTCTTAAAACGGTGTAAATACTTGTATTTTTTAATAATTGTTTCGAAAAACGGCCTAAATTTTTTATTTTTTTCAAGGTTATTCCGTGGAGTGGTACAAAAGTTGATAATTTTAAATATAAATAATTAAAGACAAGAGCTTTTTACGTTGTCGTTTTCTTATAGGTTTGAAAAATCACAACCTTGATATAAATTGTTTCATAAAACCGTGAAAAAAAGGTGACAATGGCGTCATTGAAACGTCCAAAGTTGTCACCTTTATACATCGTTATTACGTATAGTAGCGTAAAAATGTGAACTTTTTCATATTTGTTCATTAAACAGTGTAAATGATTGTGATTTTTAAGAAAAATTTCAAAAAACGTCCAAAAACTTGTATTTTTTTTCAACGTTCGTCCGTGGAGTGGTAAAAAATGTGACGATTTTAAATATATATTTAATTTAAGACTTGTGTTTTTTACGGCATTGTTTCTTATAGTTTTGAAAAATCATGACCTTGATATAACTTGTTTCATAAAATCGTGAAAAAGTTGACATTGGTGTTGTCAAAATGTCTAAGGTTTTCATCTTTATACATCGTTTTAACGAATAGAAGCGTAAAAATGTAAACTTTTTCAAAGTAGTTTCTTAAAACGGTGTAAATGCTTGTATTTTTTAATAGTTGTTTCGAAAAACGGCCTACAACTTTTATTTTTTTCAAGGTTATTCTGTGGACTGGTGCAAAAGTTGATAATTTTAAATATAAATAATTAAACACAAGAGCTTTTTACGTCGTCATTTTTCTTATAGGTTTGAATAATCACGACCTTGATATTACTTGTTTCATAAAACCGTGAAAAAAGGTGACAATGGCGTTATTGAAACGTCCAAAGTTGTCACCTTTATAATCCGTTATTACGTATAGTAGCGTAAAAATGTGAACTTTTTCATAGTTGTTCATTAAAACAGTGTGAATGCTTGTATTTTTGAAGATATCTTTTAAAAAACGTCCTAAAACTTGTATTTTTTTCAACGTTCGTCCGTAGAGTGGTAAAAAATGTGACGATTTTTAAATGTAATTAATTTAAGACTTGTGTTTTTTACGCCGTTGTTTCTTATATCTTTGAAAAATCATGACCGTGATATAACTTGTTTCATTAAACTGTGAAAAAGTTGACATTGGCGTTGTCAAAATGTCTAAATCTTTCATCTTTATACATCATTTTTACGTATAAAAGCGTAAAAATGTGAGCTTTTTCATAGTAGTTTCTTAAAACGGTTTAAATACTCGTATTTTTTAATAGTTGTTTCGAAAAACGGCCTAAATTTTTTATTTTTTTTAAGGTTATTCCGTGGAGTGGTACAAAAGTTGATAATTTTAAATATAAATAAATAAAGACAAGAGCTTTTTACGTCGTCGTTTTCTTATAGGTTTGAAAAATCACAACCTAGATATAAATTGTTTCATAAAACCGTGAAAAAAAGGTGACAATGGCGTCATTGAAACGTCCAAAGTTGTCACCTTTATACATCGTTATTACGTATAGTAGCGTAAAAATGTGAACTTTTTCATACTTGTTCATTAAACAGTGTGAATGCTTGTATTTTTGAAGATATCTTTCAAAAAACGTCCTAAATCTTGTATTTTTTTTCAACGTTCGTCCGTGGAGTGCTAAAAAATGTGACGATTTTTAAATGTAATTAATTTAAGACTTGTGTTTTTTACGCCGTTGTTTCTTATATCTTTGAAAAATCATGACCTTGATATAACTTGTTACGTCAAACTGTGAAAAAGGTTGACATTGGTGTGAGCTTTTTCATAGTAGTTTTTTAAAACGGTGTAAATACTTGTATTTTTTAATAGTTGTTTCGAAAAACGGCCTAAATTTTTTATTTTTTTCAGGGTTATTCCGTGGAGTGGTACAAAAGTTGATAATCTTAAATATAAATATTTAAAGACAAGAGCTTTTTACGTCGTCGTTTTCTTATAGGTTTGAAAAATCACGACCTTGATATAAATTGTTTCATAAAACCGTTAAAAAAGGTGACAATGGCGTCATTGAAACGTCCAAAGTTGTCACCTTTATACATCGTTATCACGTATAGTAGCGTAAAAATGTGAACTTTTTCATATTTGTTCATTAAACAGTGTAAATGATTGTGTGTTTTAAGAGAAATTTCGAAAAACGTCCTAAAACTTGTATTTTTTTCAACGTTCTTCCGTGGAGTGGTATTAAAATGTGACGATTTTAAATGTATATAATTTAAGACTTGTGTTTTTTACGCCGTTGTTTCTTATATCTTTGAAAAATCATGACCTTGATATAACTTGTTTCATAAAACCGTGAAAAAGTTGACATCGGTGTTATCGAAATGTCTAAATCTTTCATCTTTATATATCGTTTTTACGTATAGAAACGCAAAAATGTGAACTTTGTTATAGTAGTCACTTAAAACGGTGTAAATGCTTGTATTTTTTAATAGTTGTTTCGAAAAAACGGCCTAAATTTTTTATTATTTTCAACTTTATTCCTTGGAGTGGTACAAAAGTTGATAATTTTAAATATAAATAATTAAAGAAAAGAGCTTTTTACGTCGTAGTTTCTTATAGGTTTGAAAAATCACGACCTTGATATAAATTGTTTCATAAAACCGTGAAAATAGGTGACAATGGCGTCATTGAAACGTCCAAAGTTGTCACCTTTATACATCGTTATTAAATATAGTAGCGTAAAAATATAAACTTTTTCATAGTTGTTCATTAAACGGTGTAAATGCTTGTATTTTTTAAGAGAACTTACGAAAAACGTCCTAAAACTTGTATTTTTTTCAACGTTCGTCCGTTGAGTGGTAAAAAAATGTGACGATTTTAAATGTAAATAATTTAAGACTTGTGTTTTTTACGCCGTTGTTTCTTATAGCTTTGAAAAATCA
This sequence comes from Silybum marianum, assembly GCA_036898165.1. Lineage (NCBI taxonomy): Eukaryota > Viridiplantae > Streptophyta > Magnoliopsida > Asterales > Asteraceae > Silybum > Silybum marianum. The sequence goes on along the minus strand of CM072533.1, from coordinate 23,415,422 downwards.
TGACCTTAATATAACTTGTTTCATAAAACCGTGAAGAAGTTGACATTGGTGTTATCGAAATGTCTAAAGCTTTCATCTTTATACATCGTTTTTACATATAGTAGCGTAAAAATGTGAGCTTTTTAAAAGTAGTTTCTTCAAACGGTGTAAATGCTTGCATTTTTTAATAGTTGTTTCGAAAAAACGACCTAAATTTTTTATTTTTTCAAGGTTATTCCGTGGAGTGGTACAAAAGTTGATAATTTTAAATATAAATAATTAAAGAAAAGAGCTTTTTACGTCGTAGTTTCTTATAGGTTTGAAAAATCACAACCTTGATATAAATTGTTTCATAAAACCGTGAAAAAAGGTGACAATGGCGTCATTGAAACGTCCAAAGTTGTCACCTTTATACATCCTTATTATGTATAGTAGCGTAATAATGGGAACTTTTTCATAGTTGTTTATTAGACACTGTAAATGCTCGTATTTTTTAAGAGAACATTCGAAAAACGTCGTAAAACTAGAATTTGTTTCAACGTTCTTCCGTGGAGTGGTATTAAAATGTGACGATTTTAAATGTAAAAAATTTAAGACGTGTTTTATACGGCGTTGTTTCTTATAGCTTTGAAAAATTATGACCAGGATATAACTTGTTTCATAAACCGTGAAAAAGTTGGCATTGGTGTTATCGAAATGTCTAAAGTTTTCATCTATTTACATCGTTTTTACGAATAGAAGCGTAAAAATGTGAACTTTTTCAAAGTAGTTTCTTAAAACGGTGTAAATGCTTGTATTTTTTTAATAGTTGTTTTGAAAAACGGCCTAAATTTTTTATTTTTTTCAAGGTTATTCCGTGGAGTGTAACAAAAGTTGATAATTTTAAATATAAATAATTAAAGACAAGAGCTTTTTAAGTCGTCGTTTTTCTTATAGGTTTGAAAAATCACGACCTTGATATTACTTGTTTCATAAAACCGTGAAAAAAAGGTGACAATAGCGTTATTGAAACGTCCAAAGTTGTCACCTTTATAATCCGTTATTCTACGTATAGTAGCGTAAAAATGTGAACTTTTTCATAGTAGTTCATTAAAACAGTGTGAATGCTTGTATTTTTGAAGATATCTTTCAAAAAACGTCCTAAAACTTGTATTTTTTTTCAACGTTCGTCCGTGGGTTGGTAAAAAATTTGACGATTTTTAAATGTAATTAATTTAAGACTTGTGTTTTGTACGCCGTTGTTTCTTATATCGTTGAAAAATCATGACCTTGATATAACTTGTTACATCAAACTGTGAAAAAGGTTGACATTGGTATTATCGAAATGAATAAATCTTTCATCTTTATACATCATTTTTACGTATAAAAGCGTAAAAATGTGAGCTTTTTCAAAGTAGTTTCTTAAAACGGTGTAAATATTTGTATTTTTTAATAGTTGTTTCGAAAAACGGCCTAAATTTTTTATTTTTTTCAAGGTTATTCCGTGGAGTCGTACAAAAGTTGATAATTTTAAATATAAATAATTAAAGACAAGAGCTTTTTACGTCGTCGTTTTCTTATAGGTTTGAAAAATCACGACCTTGATATAAATTGTTTCATAAAACCGTTAAAAAAGGTGACAATGGCGTCATTGAAACGTCCAAAGTTGTCACCTTTATACATCGTTATTACGTATAGTAGCGTAAAAATGTGAACTTTTTCATATTTGTTCATTAAACAGTGTAAATGATTGTGTTTTTTAAGAGAAATGTCAAAAAACGTCCTAAAACTTGTATTTTTTTTCAACGTTCGTCCCTGGAGTGGTAAAAAATGTGACGATTTTAAATGTATATAATTTAAGACTTGTGTTTTTTACGGCGTTGTTTCTTAGAGTTTTGAAAAATCATGACCTTGATATAACTTGTTTCATAAAACTGTGAAAAAGTTGACATTGGCGTTGTCAAAATGTCTAAGGTTTTCATCTCTATACATTGTTTTTACGTAAAGAAGCGTAAAAATGTGAACTTTTTCATAGTAGATTCTAAAACGGTGTAAATGCTTGAATTTTTTAATAGTTGTTTCGAAAAACGGCCTAAATTTTTTATTTTTTTCAAAGTTATTTCGTGGAGTGGTATAAAAGTTGATAATTTTAAATATAAATAATTATAGACAAGAGTTTTTTACGTCGTCGTTTTTCTTATAGGTTTGAAAAATCACGACCTTGATATTACTTGTTTCATAAAACCGTGAAAAAAGGTGACAATGGCGTTATTGAAACGTCCAAAGTTGTCACCTTTATAATCCGTTATTACGTATAGTAGCGTAAAAATGTGAACTTTTTCATAGTTGTTCATTAAAACAGTGTGAATGCTTGTATTTTTGAAGATATCTTTCAAAAAACGTCCTAAAACTTGTATTTTTTTTCAACGTTCGTCCGTGGAGTGGTAAAAATTGTGACGATTTTTAAATGTAATTAATTTAAGACTTGTGTTTTTTACGCCGTTGTTTCTTATATCTTTGAAAAATCATGACCTTGATATAACTTGTTACATCAAACTGTGAAAAAGGTTGACATTGGTGTTATCGAAATGACTAAATCTTTCATCTTTATACATCATTTTTACGTATAAAAGAGTAAAAATGTGAGCTTTTTCAAAGTAGTTTCTTAAAACGGTGTAAATATTTGTATTTTTTAATAGTTGTTTCGAAAAACGGCCTAAATTTTTTATTTTTTTCAAGGTTATTCCGTGGAGTCGTACAAAAGTTGATAATTTTAAATATAAATAATTAAAGACAAGAGCTTTTTACGTCGTCGTTTTCTTATAGGTTTGAAAAATCACGACCTTGATATAAATTGTTTCATAAAACCGTTAAAAAAGGTGACAATGGCGTCATTGAAACGTCCAAAGTTGTCACCTTTATACATCGTTATTACGTATAGTAGCGTAAAAATGTGAACTTTTTCATATTTGTTCATTAAACAGTGTAAATGATTGTGTTTTTTAAGAGAAATGTCAAAAAACGTCCTAAAACTTGTATTTTTTTTCAACGTTCGACCGTGGAGTGGTAAAAAATGTGACGATTTTAAATGTATATAATTTAAGACTTGTGTTTTTTACGGCGTTGTTTCTTAGGGTTTTGAAAAATCATGACCTTGATATAACTTGTTTCATAAAACTGTGAAAAAGTTGACATTGGCGTTGTCAAAATGTCTAAGGTTTTCATCTTTATACATCATTTTAACGAATAGAAGCGTAAAAATGTGAACTTTTTCAAAGTAGTTTCTTAAAACGGTGTAAATGCTTGTATTTTTTAATAGTTGTTTCGAAAAACGGCCTACATTTTTTATTGTTTTCAAGGTTATTCCGTGGAGTGGTACAAAAGTTGATAATTTTAAATATAAATAATTAAAGACAAGAGCTTTTTACGTCGTCGTTTTTCTTATAGGTTTGAAAAATCACGACCTTGATATTACTTGTTTCATAAAACCGTGAAAAAAGGTGACAATGGCGTTATTGAAACGTCCAAAGTTGTCACCTTTATAATCCGTTATTACGTATAGTAGCGTAAAAATGTGAACTTTTTCATAGTTGTTCATTAAAACAAAGATGTGAATGCTTGTATTTTTGAAGATATCTTTCAAAAAACGTCCTAAAACTTGTATTTTTTTTCAACGTTCGTCCGTGGAGTGGTAAAAATTGTGACGATTTTTAAATGTAATTAATTTAAGACTTGTGTTTTTTACGCCGTTGTTTCTTATATCTTTGAAAAATCATGACCTTGATATAACTTGTTACATCAAACTGTGAAAAAGGTTGACATTGGTGTTATCGAAATGACTAAATCTTTCATCTTTATACATCATTTTTACGTATAAAAGCGTAAAAATGTGAGCTTTTTCATAGTAGTTTCTTAAAACGGTTTAAATACTTGTATTTTTTAATAGTTGTTTCGAAAAACGGCCTAAATTTTTTATTTTTTTCATGGTTATTCCGTGGAGTGCTACAAAAGTTGATAATTTTAAATATAAATAATTAAAGACAAGAGCTTTTTATGTCGTCGTTTTCTTATAGGTTTGAAAAATCACGACCTTGATATAAAGTGTTTCATAAAACCGTTAAAAAAAGGTGACAATGGCGTCATTGAAACGTCCAAAGTTGTCACCTTTATGCATTGTTATCACGTATAGTAGCGTAAAAATGTGAACATTTTCATATTTGTTCATTAAACAGTGTAAATGATTGTGTGTTTTAAGAGAAATTTCGAAAAACGTCCTAAAACTTGTATTTTTTTTCAACGTTCGTCCGTGGAGTGGTAAAAAATGTGACGATTTTAAATGTATAT